>CM057338.1:48083110-48608935 GCA_030015575.1 Agapanthus africanus
AGCATGTGCAAAATAAAATTAATTACTTTTCAAATGCAGTTAATTTTTAGTCTGGTATACTTTATTCTCGCTTCGTGAAGGCTTGTGCCAAAAAAAGATTAATAGAGATAATTTCCCTATAAATTCTTCTAATTATAAATTTGCAACTTTTATAGGGCTTCTGGCAAAGGGGTAAAAATAATTAACTCTATACTCTTAGAGGGTTGCACATTGCATCAAATATGTGCATGCAAGAGATAAAAATTGAATGCTAAATTGCAAATGCTAAAACTAGACGTGGTGTGGTCAGGTCATTCGGAGAGAGAGAAATTAACACTCAACACCAATTAGTATTACCGAAATCTAAATCTTTGAGGACTTTTGTAATTTATCCTTGCTCATATTTAGCACATGCATGTGAGAGTTGACGGTACAGTTGATATATGTTGTTGTATTATAGAATGTCCTTTTTTAAAAGGGAACAGTATAATACAAGCATTAAAAGAATTTAAGCAAAAAATAGCATTACAATCATACCTCCTCAACAAGGTCGCCAGCAATTCCTCTTACAAGTTCACATAAATTATTTTCAGTGAATGCGTCGCTGATCCAGAAACTCATATCCTTATAGCAGGGAGGGAACTGCATAAACAGAATTCAGTGTCATTGCGTAAACAAAAAGTACTCCAGCTCTCTTCAGCTTACATAAACTAGCTACACGTACATTTACCAATTTATTTTATTTGTGAGTGCCATCTATGCATATTTCTTAATTCAGATCGTGACTCCTTTTTACAGTATATGGCAATACTGAATAAAACAAAAAAAAAATCTTGAAATGGCACAATGCCCACAAACAAAAAACTGCCTGAAACAAGCTTTCCTAAGGCGGTGTAGATTCTAAACTTTTGTTTTGAATATTCTTCATAAATCTTGTGTATGATTGTGGTTTAGTATTGTGTCGATGTTCTAAGTTACCAAACTTTGGGTTATATCAGTGACTTTCTTACCATCAAAGGCCATTTATTTAGAGTATGTATAATACAGGTCCTAATAAACAATATGCCTTTGGTTAAGTTTCGGAGAGACCAAGTGAACATTCAAAATTCAAAACGTATGTATGAGAGGAAGTCGGTTGGCATCCAAAATGTATGTGACCGCTCTGACCTATGAGAAATATATACCATAAGAGAAGTTCCTAAGTGCATTGTTGACCAACAAATGCTGATTTAAGCAAAGGGAATTAGGAAATATATAGCTTAGAGAAGCACAAGAATAAGCTAGGAAAACAGTGACCCACTAGTAGGCAAGACCCACATAATTTTCCCAAGAGAGGAAGCTAATCGCCATGAGGGAAAGGGAGTATGAAAATGCATGGCCTTATCAGCCTAGGCTAGGCAGACACTGATGGTGACCAATCGGTAGTTGCATACACATACTTTACTAAGGAGGCCAAGACAGTTCCTTAAGCAGAAACGCAAGCCATTGACACAAATTCAAAGACTTGAAGAACTTTGGGAAGGATTTAATATACCAAGTAGAAAAGTTGTATCTTGTATAACAAAAGGACCTCCTTAGTGTTAGGACAAATTAATGGCAGCTGAAACCAATAAAGAACAGAGAGTTGCATAAAGATCCAGTAAGTCCACACCAATTTAAGTTCCACTGTAATATTGCAGTCATGCCACATGTACATATAAAACTTGAGGTATTTCCTCTTTTTTTGAAATTAATATTTACAAATCCGGGATTCTAATGAATCCACTACAACATGCATCCTTCCACTTTAAAAAAATGTATGCCCTGAAAATCAAGGGAAACCCCATTGCGGCTTTCAAACTTCACCAATCAATCAAAAAAACCTTGGTTAATTTAATCCTCATTAAAGAACTATACCCCTGATCAAACTACAACAAGATCAAAACTCAAGAACAACCCCAACTCTTTTTCTTCCAACAAACTTGGACCAATCAACCATAATCACCCAAAACCTTGGAAATTTACCCTGATAAAGAATTGTCAAAAGAATAACGAACCCCCATGTTTTCTTCAAAAAAAAGCTAAGTTCTTAGCAAGAACACGCTAAGTTCTTGAGCCTCAACACCCCCATCTGGATTAATCATATGATAGGAAACTGAGTCCCTCGATCCCACGACTCTCTCATAGCACGCCCTCATATACAACACCTCCCCTTCTTCATCCTCATCATCGTCGTCTAAAGTTAAAACTCCAGCGCCGGCAGTCATCAACCTCACGGTCTGCAGTATCTTCTTGTCTCAATCAGTGGGCTTTCGTCTGATCGCGTACCCGGCCTTGCGCCCATTGCAGTAGGCCTTCCAAGAGGAGGTGCTAATGTGGCAGTGTTGGTGGCGGTGTGGGGCCCGGAGGCACTTGAGTGCAATGCGGAGGAGGCCAGAGTGCATCTCCTTGACGAGAAGAGCGGTGGGGACAGAGAGTTCGAAGAGGAAGGGTGGGAGGTTGGTGGGGTCGGACTGAACAGAGAAGGTGACGTGGCCACGGCGGTAGATGGTGCCAGTGATGGTGGAGCAGTGGTGGGAGGAATTAGGAAAGCGGTGGATGGAGGCAGCAGGGTTGATGATGATGCTTTCTTGGTCTTCTTGGTTGAGGGGATCAGGGTGCCACGGTTCTTTGAAGAGGTCGATGATGGTGAAGCTGAGATGGTTCTTGATGGTGGTGGAGGGGTTGGAGGTGAGGCAGCAGGCAAAGGGGTGGCGGAGGTCAAAGATCTTCATTGTTTATATATATATATATATATATATAGAGAGAGAGAGAGAGAGAGAGACTAACAAGAAAGAGGATGCAGTTGGAAATTTGAAACTATGTGGCGGGGGAATAAAATACATACTGTGTTCGGGATCTGCTGAACTAAGAATATATAGAAGGTGGGAATATGAGAGAGAGAGAGAGAGAGAGAGAGAGATGTGGTTGATTGAAGATGGATTAGCATATAATGGGAGCTAGCAAGAAAGACGACGGGGTTGGGAGTTTGAAACTATGTGAGAGGGAATATAACAGAATATATACTGCATTCGGGGTCTTCTTGAACTAAGACTATTTCGAATCTGGGAGTTAGGCTTTGAAACGAGAGTGAGGAGGATGGGGTTCGGAGTTTGAAACTGTGTGAGGGGGAATATAACAGAATATATACTGCATTCGGGGTCTTCTTGAACTAAGACTATTTCGAATCTGGGAGTTAGGCTTTGAAACGAGAGTGAGGAGGATGGGGTTCAGAGTTTGAAACTGTGTGAGGGGGAATATAACAGAATATGTACTGCATTTGGGGGTCTGCTGAACTAAAAATATACAGAAACTATGGTTTAGGCTTTGAGCCCAAGAAACAAGATGTGGTGAAATTAACCATAGGGCTTTCCTATGGCCCAGAGAAAAATCTCCATCGAGGCCTCTTCCTCATCAGAGGAATTATGTGCTGGGATTAAGCACAATTCTCTTGTCATAGAAAACTGTGCTCTTGCTATTGGGAGCTTTTGTACTGTTCTCATGGCTAGTTCTTATTCTTGAATCATGGTCCTTCATGGTCACAAGGGATTTCCTTGGTTCTTGCAGTGAAGAATTAGGTCTGGGGCTAAAAACAGACAGTGATAAAGGCCAACCATGTTCTTCAAATGCTTGAACAGATGACGGATGAGTTAAGCTTAGATGGTTAATTAAGTTCCATAAGTTTGAACTAATTCATCTTAATCATAAACATTAAGCTGATTCAACCTAAAATCATCTTACGATAGTAAGCCAGCTTTATCAAACAGCAAAATAGTTTCAGGATATGATACATGAGTAATGCTTATAATAATATATTTCTTGGTGAATTCTTAAGTAAGCGATGTGTAGAAATTATGTACTTCTACAAAAAGTAGAATAAGCCATAACTTTTTTCCATCATACCTTTGAATACGGCTTAAATTTGACATCAAGTTGACCCTTGGAGAACTGTTTTAAAAAAAACACCAAGTCAGATACAGGTGTAGGCACCACATATTTTGTCCTAAAAGCCCAATTAGCCACATAATTGTTAATAGGGCTTCGTTATTATCTTAAGAACAAGTCATGGGAAGGAGGCCAGATTTTATATAAAGTTCTAGCATGAAGACACAAGCAAACAGACAAATTTGAGTTTTAGTGGGAAACAAGACAAAAAAGAATGTGTGCAAATAGAATGGAACAAAAAAATCTATATGAAAAGAATAAAACAAGAAACAAAACATAAAAAAAAAACCTAGAGTTTGTCTTCTTCGAAGAATTGAACGTGGACCTAATAACATCAATTTATTGTATCAATGTTGATCTAATTAACAAAAGGTTGGTGCTTCAGGAGCAGAGTAACCTGCAAGGTTTAATGCGGCAGGTAAGATGACAATTTTATCTGTGATGACCATGTAAGTAAATCATATTACCGCCGCAAGGCATGGAAGTTAACGTCATATACTTAATAAAACATTTCAGACATATCATCCAAAAATACCAATGGAAAGAAGCAAGATGACAATTTCAACTTTTCCTAACTACGACACCAATCTTATCAGGGCATGTTTGGCTAGTAGGAAGTGTGTGTAGAAAGTAGGAAAGTGAAGAAAGTCATTATTTTGCTTTGTTTGTTTTGTTAGAAAGTGGGTGGAAAGTAGCATGTACTTTCCATGCCACATCATCTACTTTCCAAAATCCACTATCTAGCGAAAGTGAATAAGCTCATCATTAACTTGTTTTTAGTTACATTTCTCTCTTTTCATTGTATAATTAACCAAATAATAATCATTTTATCATTTTTTATCTATTATTTTAATTTTATTTGTTTTGCCACATAATCTCCAACTCGTCAACTTTACTACACTCTTTAATACCAAACAGACAACTTTTACTGCTTTCTTTTCATTTTACTTTCCTACTACTTTCTTGCTTTTCTACTTTCTTCTCTTTCCAATTGCTAAACATGCCCTCAACTACAGAGTTGATGTTAAAAATACCTGTGAGGTGAATCGCTGATCTGTTGACCAGAACAACCGAATGTCTGGGATATCAAAGAGAACCATTGCAAGTCTCTCCAATCCAAGCCCGAAGGCCCAAGCAACACAATCCTTTCTACCACTTCTCTGTAATATCTCCTGCTCAGTCACTCCACATCCAAGTACTTCCATCCATTTCTCCTGAACAGATTTAGAGAGGAAATTATAAGCTCTGGAAGATGCTCAATTTAAAAAGATAAATGAAAACTTTCAAATATACATCTGATTAGAGGTAGAAGAGAGTGGTAAGTATTATGCACGCAAAATAACAACAATAAAGGGAAAGTATATCATGCTCTGGATTAATCAATCTGACAAACGAAGGATAAAAAAGTTAAAGAAATTACTAACATTTAAGTTTCTAATTTTCTTAATCTCAGATAAGCTTACAAAAGATTATTTGCATTGTAATTTTCCTTCAAAAGTAAAGCTCGAAGATTTTCCCATCATGTAAGCTGAAAATTGGAACAAAGTGTGATAAGTTTGGCTGATACATTTACCAATGCTTTATATGTGCTATAAAATAATTTAATGTTTCGGCATGTTCTCTTGATCTATTTTTTTGGATAAGGAAATCGTTAATGGGATTCCTTCTAGGAATATCTAATGATTTCCGGTTCATGATTAATTTCTAGGCAGAGAACAACATCCTTATGCAATGGATTCAAATTTTAGACCTAGCCGGTGTCTTTGGAGGCTACCCATCAATTACTGTACATGGTTCCTTGGTAACCTCTAATTTAAACAAGAATATCACTAAAATGAGTACGCTAATGCATGATCCCAATTTGGTCAAGAAGACAACTTCTAGCATCTTAGTGATGGCTGGTTAGGCAGATTAATAGTGTCGCGTCTGACAAACCTTGAAATATATCTCTAATTCAAATGATGGATCGGTAAATGGAAAGTAAGTGTCGACCCAACGCATTTCTACATCACCTGCACATTCCATAAGACTGAATGTTAATGGCAGGAGGCCTACAATAACTCAACTGTGTTAGCAAGCTACTTCTATTATTAGCATGTATGACGGAGAAGGTTTAACTCTACCAAATAAATGTTGCGCCAAACCCTCAAGTGACTTTTTTAGATCCATAGCTGCATAAGATGTAGCATCTGCACCAGAACCTGCCCATTCGTCTGGAGAGAATACTCGTACCCCTTCCATCTATTAGCATGACACTTATAAAAATCAAAAAAAAAGAATACAATACTCAAGTTTGAGTATATAATTAGAAAACAGAAAATTATAAGGGACGATGTATAGAACCTGATGGAATACGGGATAGTGAGTTGCATCGATGGAATCCCGACGATAAACATCTCCAGTTACAAGAAAATGGGTGTTCCCTTTCCTCAGCAGTTCTGCCTGATGAGCACTCGTATGGCACCTCAAGACATGTTGAGAATCAACATAGTATGTATCATTGTAACTCCTGCTTACATGATCAGCAGGAACCAATACATCATCAAAATTCTGCAAGAAGCAGTGTTTTGCATCACTAGAAAGAAGATGAGACAAACATAATTTTAACAGGGTATGAAAGGTTTACATCAATTATATTACTTGGCTGATGCAACTCTATGATGGATTTAACTTGAAAGTTGAAAGCAGAAAGTATTATAGAATCCATAACAAAATTATTTCTGATTACTGTATTCTAGACGCTTCCACTACCTAATATCTGATATAGAATAAAATGGTACTTCATCGGCGCACACAAACAAAAGGAAAGAATATTATAACACCCTAGAACTACGGTACAATATACTAATAATAATTTATTGGTATTATTGTTGTTATTGGGTTATGATTGGTGTTCGGATGATTTTGCATGATAATCATATTTTTTACCTTGCCTTGATCCCTAGTTCAATTGATCATATAATATTTGTACCCGACCCACATGCATGTTAAACTATAATATTTTATTGGTATATTTTAAGTTTTGTTTGCTAATTGTTTAATATCTTAAACTAGTACGCATACAATATTATTGTCTAACATTAGTTGTAACCAAGATATTTTTAGTTTGATAATAGTAAGATATAATAGAATATGATAAGTTTGTAAATCCTTTTAAAATCTTTGTGAACTTTTAAAACAAAGTTTTAGGTTTTTTTTAGCAATTTGGCTTGAAATCCTATATATATACACTATATATATTATTCTCTCTCAAATATAATTTCTCTCCCCTATTTTAAAAACCTATATATACTAAAACCCATCAACATCCCTTCTTCAACCCTCACCGAGCCTCATCCCTTCTTCAACACTCGACCACGACCCCGTCTCGCAGCATCTATACTCGCTACCATCACCAAACCTCATCTCCAACAACTTCAAACCCGACCCGAGCCTTCACCTCGCCTGCGCCTCCAAGCACTGAGATCCCTTCTTCCATCACCGGCGAGACCTCATCTTCCCCGAGCAAGGCACCCAACAGAGAGCACCCTAGCCGTGAGTCTCACCGTCGTAGCAGACCCACATCATCACCGCCGACTCAAGTCACCTTGCTGTTGCCGCGCCCTGGTCACAAACTCCGGCCATACTCATCATCGTCTTCGATCTCATCTCCACTCAAAGAAACCCTAACCGAGAACCCCATCAAACCGAGAAACTCAACTCCAGCCTTCAACCCTTGCTGTTAACGAACCATCATCGTCGATTCAACCGAGACTTCATCCTGCTGCCGTGATTGATCTCAATCTCGAGCAACTTCAGGCCGAACACCATCACAGCAGTCCATATCTCGAGCCGAGATCCAAGCTTCAATCTCGCTTTGTTCAGCATCCTCGTGTATCCGTCGTTCCATTCATTGTGTTCGAGGCAAGTTTTTACTTGCTGAATGCTATAGTTATGGCAAATATTTATACTTCGCCGTAACACTATTATATTTTGTCATTTCATATCGTTAATGAATTTAATAAATATAAGTTTAATTTATAATATTTATGCAAGTATCCGAATACTTACTCTAACATGCTAGTATACAAGATCGAGTCTTGTTATACATTATCATATTATTTAATATAATAACACGGTTGATGGTAATATCGATATTATAGTATAATTTAGAAATTGACGGTTGCAATTATCATTAACATTAAATAAGTATAGTAGATTCATGTAATTATTTGGTCTGCTATTAATCCATGCTGTCAACTAACTAAATCAATTAAATTATCATTGCCTTTATTTGTTAAATTATCCATGTGATAAATATTTATACTTTAGTTTTAATTTCATACATTAACTTTTACTGCTAATACCATAGTCATAAATTCGTGATTCGGGTATAATTCGGTGAGGTCGAAAATTCGGATTCAGAGAACTATTCGGAAAAAATCGGCAGGTATTCGGGAAAGATTCGGCAAGTGTTCGGAAAATGTTCGGGAAGGATTTTGAGCAAGAAATTAATATATGAGACGCTAGGTTTTGATTTTGTGAATTATGCGTTGTTTTTTCGAATAATTCGGGAATTATTCGCGAATTATTTGGCGCGTTCGGCAACGGCGATTAAATCGAAGATTTAATCGGCTGATCAAAAATTCGCGAATTCGCCGAATAATTCGCGAATTCGCCGAATAATTCGCGAATTATGTGACTATGGCTAATACTTGCTTCTAGTATTACTAATATAAAATAATATTTGTATTGGTATCAGCTATACTTCACAACAATCAAAACATAATATGACAAACTTGTTTGATGTAGGTTACTCTATATTGATCGCTAAAAGACACCATCTTGAATTATTTAGACGGTTAGAATTTAACTTAGCCATACTAGAATAATGATAGATTACCTGGTTTACACTATGACATATTTATAGTATGTGCCCGTGATATATACATATCTTACTTGATTGGTTACTTCATCCCCGACATGTTGTACAATGATTTAGGACATGTAACCCTGCCGTCCTGCTATTGTTATCGTACGATTATAGTTATCATGTCAGTACCTGCTTGCCATGTAATATTTACCGATGTTAATAATCCTGATAATGACTTGATTGACCTGATTATTCATGTGTTATGATGGACGTAACATATACCTGATTATTCATGTGTTTGCATTAAGTTGATATTATTTTTATACTTGACATGAATATGAAACCTGGGGAAAAAGGGAAATCAAGAATGAAACCTGATTTGTAACTCAACGGTTCATTACTTACCAGAGACTGATCAGTCGATACGAGCTTCGGGCTCCGAAATGATGATGCTGACATCATTACTCTATACATGACATTGTCTTACTGCCTTGCGGCATGTCTCGAATTCAGCCCCGAGAATCATGACCGTGATCCTGGCCACCCAAGAGATACTATTGAGTTACATCGAGAATTCCACTGATTGCTTTCAAATACCTTTAACTAGGAGTAATGACGGGGCCCAGTGGCGAAAGCGGATAGCATATACGGAAAAATTGTAGTTATATTCTTTCGCTTTGCATAGTGGTATTCGATTGTGAATATCCAGCAACTCATTCCAGGAGGCAAGAGCCGAGATCCCTTCATGGGGAGTGACCTTCTGAGCAAAAGTTTATGCTGTAGATTACTCGATTTTTTCAAAAACAGAAGTTTTTCAAAAGCGGAGCCTAAACCACTCCTTTTCAAAATTGCTCAGGTTCCTTCAACGATATCAAGTTCATTACGTTAAAGGGTTTTTTCGCCAAAAACCCAGCCGTGGCCCTCCGTCATTTCTTACAAGTGTTGCTTAGTATCCATGCTGTGTATGTTAACTGTGTCAAGAAGTAGTGTACGATAGCTGAGGAATACTTGTTTGTGGCATATGATGCGATTGGTTAGGGCGGTCGTATGACCATTTTGACTGTGTCAAGAGTCATGCGGATGGGTCTAATGCAATTTAGGACAATGACGGGTTGAACTTGACTAGCGACTTATGACATGTTGACTGTGTCAAAATCATAAGTCGTTAAGGGCAAAAACCATATCGGGAGTTTTAAATATACAGGAAACTTGCTAGTGCTGCATACCTTCTGGAGTGTGGTGACTAGAGTGGCTTTCATCTAGTTTATCACGCAATGATAGTTGGATCCCGATCCCACTGATGAGTAGGATTACTCCTGGGAGATTTTCTCACTTAACAATCAATACTATAAACCAAGTAGGTGTCTAAAACGGTATTAGCAAGGCTATGCCTTCAGGAAAAAGAGGCTATGTAATTAAGGAACTTCGCGAAAGCGTTGGAAAACCTCTCTTGAAGTACCGACACTAGTCTGGCCGAAAGGTTAAGCAAGTATTGTGACGTGCGATTAAACCCAACTAATTCTTCTTTTAAGTTTTGAAGAAGAATTCGAGGAAACTGTGGGAGCCATCCTGATTAGATAAATTAATAACCAATCTAATTTTGCAAGAACGCATGTTGAGTGTTTCTTTCTCTCTCTCCAGGTAGCAACCATTTCACGCCCTAATCAAGATAATAAAATGTATCGCTTGACCGATCCAAATTTTTATTCGGAGCTGCGGAATGTCGGTTCAGCTCTAACTTATGACAACAGTCACGAGTATGAGTAACGGAAAAAGGATTGTATGAATTCCTTGATGACCCCATCGAAGAAGAAGCATAGTGTTGCGTCTTCTTCGGGTGTTATTGTTATGGAGAACTGTTTTTCGGTCAGTCCTACCTCCTGGGTACTCGATACCGGATCGGGATCTAATATCTGTAATTTATTACGGGGACTGAGAAAAAGTAGGATGGTTGGACCTGATGATATGTCCCTCAGAGTAAGGAACGGAGCACAAGTTGATGCTTCTGTCGTCGGTGAATATCATCTAGTATTGCCAAATGGCAATACTATGATTTTGAACAATTGCTACTATGTACCTTCCATGGTTTGCAATATCATATCAGTTTTTTTACTTGATAAAGATGGATATAACTTTGTTCTTGATAGAAATATCATGAACATTTACCTTAATCAGGTATTAGTTGCAGAAAGTTCACTGTGTAATGATATCTATGTTCTTAATCAAAACACGGTTCTCAGTATACAAAACACACGCAAGAGGAAGAGTTCAGAAATGAACGAATTCTACTTGTGGCATTGTAGATTTGGTCATATCGGAGAGAAAAGACTAAGTTGCATAAAAATGAACTTTTGGATACGTTCGAATTTTCATCTTATGAAACTTGTCAGTCTTGTCTCAAGGGAAAATGACCAAATCTCGGTTCACCGGACACGGAGAAAGAGCAGCAGAGCTCTTGGGACTCATACACAGTGATGTATGTGGTCCAATGTCTATACATGTAAGGGGCGGGTTCTCGTACTTCATCACATTCACTGACGATCTCTCTAGGTTCGAATATGTGTATCTCATGAAACACAAATCTGAAGTTTTTGAGAAATTCAAAAAATTCAGAAACGAAGTAGAGAACCAGACTGGCAAAAGTATCAAGATCCTCCAATCTGATAGAGGAGGGAAGTGCTTAAGCACGGAATTCCTAGAATACCTAAAAGAGAATGGAATTCTCTCTCAGCTTACTCCTCCATATACACCACAGCACAATGGTGTATCGGAGCGGAGAAACCGTACCCTATTGAATATGGTTCGCTCCATGATGAGTAACGCCGAGTTGCCTCTTTCATTCTGGGGATATGCACTTCAGACAACGACACATCTTTTGAATCAAGTTCCATCTAAATCCGTGCCTAAAACTCCATATGAAATACAGAGTGGCAAGAGTTTGTATATTAAACGTGTTAAGATTTGGGCTTGTCCAGCTTATGTCAAAAAGCAAAAACCAGACAAACTCGAGGCACGATCAGTATCGTGTTAGTTTGTGGGATACCCAAAGGATTCTAATGGATATCTATTCTACCACGCAGAGAAACAAAGGATTATTGTTTTCTCGGAATGCCAAATTTTTAGAATGGCAGTTACTTGCAAAAAAAACCAGTTGGAGCATGGTAGAACTGGATGAAACTCCAGAAACACAAACTATAACTGAAGATTTGGTGGAACCACTAGATTCAGTATACCTGACGAACCTCAGCCACTCCGCATATCAAGTAGGATTTCTCATCCGCCCTAGAAATACTACAGTTTTCTCATAGACGAAGATCGAGAGGATTGCATCTTGGAAGAAAATGATCCTACTAGTTTCAGACAGGCCATTATCAGTAGGCACTCTGATAAGTGGCTGGATGCTATGCGATCCGAAATAGAGTCCATGTACACCAATAAAATGTGGACCTTGGATATTGCTCCACCTGGGGTAAAACCCGTTGGATGCAAATGGATCTACAAAAAAAAATTGGTGTAGATGGGCAGGTGGAAACCTATAAGGCTAGACTTGTTGCAAAAGGTTTTCGTTAAAGACCGGGTGTGGACTATGACGAAACCTTTTCTCCAGTGGTTATGCTCAAATCCATTTGGATCCTACTTGCCATTGCTGCCTTCCATGACTACAAGATCTGGCAGATGGACGTAAAAACGGTTTTTCTGAACGGAAGTTTAGAAGAGTGTGTTTATATGGATCAGCCAGAAGGTTTCGTAGACAGTGAGAGCAGCAGGAAGGTGTGCAAATTGCTTAAATCAATTTATGGATTAAAGTAGGCATCACGGAGCTGGAACATCTGCTTAATGAAACAGTCAAGGGATTTGACTTCATCAAAAACGAGAATAAGCCGTGTATATATAAGAAGATTGTAGGCCGAACTGTCGTATTCCTAGTCTTGTACGTAGACGGCATTCTTTTGATGGGAAATGATATTCATATGCTACAATCGGTCAAGTTGTTCTTGTCACAAAGGTTCTCCATGAAGAACTTGGGTGATGCCTACATTCTGGGGATTAAAATCTACAAAGATGGATCCAAGAGATTACTAGGACTTTCACAGTCCAGGTACATAGAGACTGCTAAAGAGATTTAGTATGGAAGATTGCAAGCGCGGTAACGTACCCGTATTGCACGGAATCACCATCTCCAAAGAGATGTCTCCCAAAACCGATGAGGAAAGGATTCGCATGAGCACTATACCCTACGCTTCGGCGGTAGGATCTATAATGTATGTGATGCTATGTACCCGACCAGATGTTGCTTACGCGCTTAGCGTGGTGAGCCGGTATCAGTCTAACCCAGGTGAGAACCACTGGACAGCAGTGAAGAACATTCTGAAGTACCTGAGAAGGACTAAAGAACTGTTCCTGGTATTCGGTAATGGGGACCTCCAGGTGGAGTCTTTTACTGATTCGAGCTTCCAGAGTGACAAGGATGACAGCAAGTCTGTCTCGGGTTTTGTGTTTACCCTCAACGGAGGAACGGTCTGTTGGAAGAGTTCCAACCAGGACACTGTCGCAGACTCGATGATGGAGGTTAAATACATTGCTGCCAACGATACTGCAAAAGAGACCGTCTAGATTAAGAAGTTCATTACTTAACTTCAAGTGGTTCCATCCATTGTTAACCCAATACCTGTGTATTGCGACAACAATGGAGCTATGACTTTAGCAAGGGAACCATGGTCCTATCAGAAATCCAGGCACATCTTGAGGCGGTATCACCTGATCAGGGAGATCATTGATCGCCAGGAGATCGAGGTGCGGAGAGTGGACACAAAAGACAACACGGCGGATCCATTCACCAAGGCCCTTCCTCAAGCACAGTTCGATAAGACTTTTTGAGATGTTGGGTATGCGGTACGCCAACAGCTGGCCTTAGAGCAGACGTTGGGTATACGGTACGCCAATATATATGGTCTTAATGCAAGTAGAGATTGTTGGATATATATGCGCTAAAGGCCATTATTGTATATGTGTACATGTGAATGCTTCGACATATATATGTACAGGACAGTCTTGCTCAATATGATAGTATGTTGTCCGGTTTGTCTTTGTCTTAACATGTGCATATGTTTTACTTGTTATTATGTATCATTCATACATGTTGATAAAGCTCGTAGAATCATTGCTAGACTACCTGCGTTGTGATGGCGATCATACTTATGAGAGCTGGGTAGTCGGTACGCGCATCTTTAAATTGTCTCTAGTCGTGGAAGTATCAAGAATGGGTATCGATATTCTGGAGTAGCCTAGTGTATACGTTTCTAGACCCCGACGAGGGGCGATGGTTTGGTCCTGCAACCATTGGTCTTTTGCATCTAAGATCGTATACAGGTGCTCACTGGGGATGAGTACACCGGACGGACTCGCCGAGAACTTCTAGATGGTACTATATCTATCGTTAGATGGAAGTTCTCAAGTGACATGAGTACATGTTAGTCTTTAGACTTAAGATCGTCATTTGTCTCGTGTGAGTTCCCACTACGCTTTGATCACTATCCTACCACGGCTCTTTCGAGTCGTGCAAACAAGTTTTGGTTGGGTACAGTCCCGAGCCATATGGAGGCAGTGAGCGATTGTCGGGGATTCGTCTCTCCCGGTATTGGGAGTCGATATCGCACTGTGTTCGATCGGTCAGGACCATAAGACCTTGGCCAAGGTAGTTGGGATTTACTGATAGGCTGATCAATAATTTCCCGGATTGGTCATGAGCCGCATCAGCAAGAATTATCGAATTATTAGGGTCTGGCGTTTACCACCCCCTAGACCCGGTATACGATACTCTCAGACGAAGAGACCGGACTGTACGACGATTGTCACAGATAGGCTCAGTAGGAATCCGGATGAGTTTGCTCATCGGCTTTCCTTTTCGACAGGTACCCGGGCAGCCATTACGTACAGCTAGTGCCGCTGACGTGCTTGTGGTTATGGATTCATCCAGTAGCTCACTGCCTGCATACCGTCGAGTCTTTAGAGTCCCACACAGAGGGTTTCCCTGGTTCAGGCGAAATGATGTAGTAGCCGTATTGGATACATACAGGTTCCGATCGATTGATGTACTTTGTACCCGAACTTTCAATCGGACAGTTGGTAATACTAGCCGGCTCGGATTTGAGCCGGATTATTAAATCGGGTATTGATTTAATAATTGCATATATGTATTTCGATATGTATATTCTAGTATTACGTTCTTCGTGTTATTCTATCTCTTTGGGCATTCATGTTTTTATCCGAATGCAGGTATGTATATACAGCAGACTGTAATCCGTATTTTATTACAGATTACCTTCTAGAAGGTGGACACCTCATCATGGACTTTTTCATTTATTGATAAATGGAAATGAGGTGGAAATTGAAGGAGAGGGAGGTATGGTGAGAGCCATGGCTTTAATAGTTGACAAATGAATTATTTATTCATTGTGACAACTATTGAAGCATGGACACACTTGTTTATTCATGGAAATTCTTTCATAAAACCATTGTGAATGATATTCTCTCATGCTTGCTCATTTCATTTTGCTCTCACCATTTTGCTTCACCCTTCTCCCCTTCACTTGAGCTCCTCCACCTTCATCATCTTTCCATTCTCTACACTCTCATGTGTTGAGAAACAAGAGAAAGGGCTAGATAGAGATAGTAAAACACTTAGAGATTCACACTACATCCTAGACAATTTGGATTAGCAATCCAAGTTCTCTAGTTGCTCCTATTGATACTTAGTTAGGAGCTAAATCCATGGATCATATCCCTCGGGTGGATCGTCTACGACAAAGGAGGGCCGGAGAACAAGCTCGATCCCGGAGGACCGATGGAGCCGAAAATGGAGATCAAGCAAGTTCAAGGTGGCCACTTGGAGCACATGACGAGGAAAGAAAACCGAAAGACTTGGGTCGTTTGGTGAGACTTCTTTCCATAGTAGATAGCACTCCTAGTTTAGCTAGTTAGGTTTATGGTTAGATCCGGTGTAATGGGTTGTTCTAGCGCCGTATTTGAAATCGTAAGAAAATTTTTGTTCCGCAAACCGCCACGTTTGATGGCTAGGGCATTAGGGTAACCCAACATCTTCAACCTTCACCACGACCCTATCTCGCAGCACCCATACTCGACTACCATCACCAAACCCTATCCCCAACAACTCCAAACCCTACTCGAGCCTTCACCTCGCCTACGCCTCTCCAAGCACCGAGATCCCTTCTTCCATCGCCGGCGAGACCTCATCTTTCCCCGAGCAAGGCACCCAACTGAGAGCACCTTAGTTGTAAGTCTCACCGTTGCAACAAACCTAGATCATCACCATCGACTCACCTTGCTGTCGCCGCACCCTGGCCTCAAACTCCGGCCATACTCATCATCGCTTCATTTTCATCGTCTTCGATCTCATCTCCACTCAAAAAAACCTATCCGAGAACCCATCAAACCGAGAAACCCAACCCCAACCTTCAACCGTTGTTGTTGACGAAGCCATCATCGTCGATTCAACCGAGACTTCACCCTGCTGTCGTGATTGATCTCAATCCTGAGCAACTTCAGGCTAAGCACCATCATAAGCTGAGCCAAGTTCAAGCCGAGATCCAAGCTTCAATCTCACTTTGTTCTACATCCCTGTGTATCCGTTGTTCCGTTCATTGCATTCAAGGCAAGTTTTTACTTGCTACATGCTATAGTTACGGCAAATATTTATATTTCACCGTAACACTATTATATTTTGTCATTTCATGCCGTTAATGAATTTAATAAATATAGGTTTAATTTATAATATTTATGCAAGTATCTGTATACTTGCTCTAACATGTTACCATACAAGATCGAGTCTTGCTATACATTAATTATCATATTATTTAATATAATAGCATGGTTGATGATAATATCAATATTATAATATAACTTAGAAATTGACGGTTGCAATTATCATTAATATTGAATAAGTATAGTAGATTCATGTAATTATTTGGTCTACTATTAATCCATAATGTCAACTAACTAAATCAATTAGATTATCCTTACCTTTATTTGTTAAATTATCCATGTGACAAATATTTATACTTTAGTTTTAATTTCATATATTAACTTTTACTGTTAATACTTGTTACTAGTATTACTAATATAAAATTATATTTGTATTGGTACCGGCTACACTTCACAACAATCAAATCATAATATGACAAACTTGTTTGATGTAGGTTACTCTATATTCGCTAAAAGACACTATCTTGAATTATTTAGACTGTTAGAATTTAACTTGGTCATACTGGAATAATGATAGATTACCTGATTTACGCCATGACATATTTATAGATGTGCCCATGATATATACATATCTTACTTGATTGATTACATCATCCCCGACATGCTGTACACTGATTTAGGACATGTAACCATGCCATCCTGTTATTGTTACCGTACGATTATCGTTATCATGCCAGTACTTGTTTGCCATGTAATGTTTACCGATATCAACAATCCTGATATTGACTTGATTGACCTGGTATGTTGTCATGATGGATGTAACATGTACCTGATTGTTCCTATGTTGGTATTAGATAGATATTTTTATATCTGATATAAACATGAAACATGGGAAAAGGGAAAATCAAGAATAAAACCCGACTTGTAACTCAACGATTCATTACTTGCAGGGACTGATCAGTCGATACGAGCTTCGGGCTCTGGAATGATGATACCGACATCATTCATCTATACATAACATTGTTTTACTGTCTAGCGGCATGTTTCGGATTTAGTCCCGAAAATCATGATCGTAGCCCCGAGCACGTACTGAATACTATTGAGTTATATCAAGAATTCCATTAATTGGTTTCAAATACTTTTAGGATGGATAACATAGCGACATGAACTCTTAGAATACACATGATATGGTTTTACTGATATCTTGCTTATTGCATCACATGTACTGTTATCACTTATTGTTTATACTCATGGCATCCCGTTCTTGCATATGGAATACTATATCACCTATCGTTCATATAATTATTATGATATTTATGACGCACTGACGTATGGGTTTTGTATGGTTTAGATCCTTTGATTATAGGGCAGGAGGATTGTGAGTATTTCGACAGGATTGCCGAGCAATGAAAAGCAGTTCACTGATTTAGTTTATTGATATTTTAGGTTTCTTTCTGGTATTGAACTCGCTGAAATTATCATTATAAGCTCATAAGGGACAACTATCGGTTACTGTCTCTTTTATTACTTTGGATTGTTATTGCTTCCGCTATTGTTTCATATTATTATTTCTTGTGGCTATTGGGCATGCGATAGATAGATTTATTAGTACACGGTTCTTGATTACTAATTCACAGCCGTAATGTGACCATAGAAGGATGTTTTCTTACCATGCTATCTATGGTGTGTATTTTGGAAAGCGGAGCGTGGAAAATATGGTGTGCATCTAAGACAAATTCCTACATGGCAATAAACAATGTATGTTTCTTTCACATCACCATATTACTCACCTTCGAGAATTATATAGTTGAACAACAAGCATAACACAGTCGTATCAAAGTTAGGTGAAGAATATCATGATATGGAGGATATTAAATTAAGGAAGCTTGAGAAAGTACCAACACTCAATATGCTCAATTTAATTCATAGCGCTGCGGTTGCCTATCCATGATCAAAAGAGACATTTTTATAGCCGGTTACTACCCTGACATGGTGTTTGTATTTCCCACTTGAAAGTATCAAATATCAATCTAGCCATGATGACAAATCTTCTAGCTTCTAATATCTATTTTTGGAAATAATACAGCTTGAGAGTTATTTTTGCCTTTGAATTCCTTACAAGAACATAATACAAATTGAGAAATGTGATCTCTGATGCGAGTATCTAATCCTAGTATGTACCTTTCAAAACTACATGGCATTCAGTCTTGAAACTTGAACATTTAATTCTCTTCCTCCTTTTGTGTTATAATGTTATACCATAGATATCATTTTATCAGACATGGCTGGTGCACACCAACTAATATATACCTCAATATCATTTTATCAATACCATCAATATCATTTTATCAGACATGCGGAAGTTTGAAATTTTTAATTAATAATAAGATGTACCTTAATTATGATGAACATATTTAACAATGTTAGTTAATTTTTCCATGTTACTTTCAAGCTAACTATCCAATTCTCAAAATTACAAAACATCAACACCAAAAGATTCACAATTTACCTCTTTAACCGAAACAATGGGGCACAAATCATCAAACTTCACAAACTTTCCCCCAAAATTCGCATCAAAATACCCATAAATCGCATCCTTCAAAATCCCAAGCGGATGGTTCTCTCTCCGATGCAGCTGCAACCCCAACTTCCCAAATATGGAATCGGGGACATTATTACTCGGATCGCTCTCCCTCACCACATCTGACCCATCACCCAACGCAAACCCAAATTAAAAATCTAAAACATACCCAAATCAAAAAAAAACGCGATTTTTCGATCGAAACCGTACCGTCTCTAGCGATCTTGACACCTCCTACTTCGAGCTGCACAGCAGCGATGGGCTGCTGGTACTTCGCCTTCTTCGATGAACTGAGAGGGAGAGAAGAGAAAGAGAAGGGCTTGAATGAGTGAGCGAAGAGAAGAGACGAGGGTTTGAGGAGTGGAGAGTGGAGAAGAGAAGATGATGACATTGGATAAGCGATTTGAGAGAAGAGTCTATGGATGCGCATCGTCGTGCAGTTGGATGAAAAAAAAGATTGGGTTTTTCTTTATGTCGCTTTCGAGTTTGGGAATGGGGGTGCATATAGGTTTTCTAGGGTTTTGAGGGATAACAGAAAGGATCAGGACAAAACTAAATCTTGGAACAAAATTTGGAGAATGGTGATGATGATGATTAGGATTAATTAATGAGAATAAACGGGCTTGGAGTCGCAGATCCCAAGCTTATGTGCAAGCCCAGGCCTCATAGCCGATAACTTTGGTCACCTTTCTTTGCTGGACCAAAGGCCCAATGTATGGAATAACAAACTTTAGTCTTTTACCGAATTAAAATATATTTCAGATTAATAACTCAGGCTTAATGATGTGTTCATTCTATACATTGTAACTTAATATATTTACCGAGGCATATATTTATTGAGTGAATTTATTACATCTAATAGGCTAATGATATTTATATAACTGTATTTTCTTAAAGTTCAAGACTAATAATTTATCAGCTTTGAGGTCAAAATAGGTTGCTATATTATTTTTAGTTCACAACTGATAATTTACCAACCTTGAGCTCAAAATAGGATGCTATATTCTTTTCCGGTTATTAATTATATCCAGACGATATCTGAATGCGAAATCAAGGAAAATTGTGGTATAGATCAGATCTATATGAGTCGGTCTGAGTCTAGCCTTAGAGGTGTAAAGCTGTGATAGAAATCTCCTTCACTCGCTCACCATGTTGTCTTCACCTCTTTGCAAAACGATTTTGTAAATCCTGTATATATGTTTTCCGTATTTTTTCCAGATTTTTCCAAAATTTTTCCATTTTTATTGTATTTTATTATTATTTTATTTTAATTTCCTAAATCTAAACTCAAAAAAAAACTAAACCCGACCCGTCCCGCTTCCTCTTCTTCTCCTTCTTCCTTTTCTTTTCCCGCCTTCTCTTTGTCTCCTCCTTCCTCGTGCCCACCTCCGCGACGTCCGCGCCAACCCGCCAACGATCTCCCCGCGATTCCCTCCACCAAATCCTCTCCCTCCAACGGCTTCCTCCCCTCTCGTCCTCGCCGCGAGACCCGCTCCCCAACGTCCTCGCCCTCACCCACACCACAACACCGAGCCCCCTCTCCCCCTTATCTCACCTTGCTCATTCCCCTTCGTCCTCACTCATCATCACCGACAACCCCACCGAACTCCCCAGCTTCTCCTTCAGCTCGAGCTCACCACCACCACGAACCCATCACCACCTCGCCGTCTCCATCGATCCACCGAGCTCCCCAAGCCTTCAAGCTAAGCCGATCCAACTCCATCCACCAAAGCTTTCTCCTCCGTCGAGCTCTCCCCCACTCCTCTGTCAACACCACCGCCGCCCACTGCACCCTCACCGACGAGCCCCGACCTCCTCATCTCCTCAACTCCATCTCCATTAGCTGAGCTCCTCTTCGACAATCACCGCCACGCCATCGTCGGAGCCGCCACCTCTACTCCCCAACACCGAGCCCACAGCCGCACTACAACCTCCATCGACTCCATGACTCCTCACCCGAGCGCGTCCCACCTTGCTGCAACCGACACCGGAGCTCGACACCGCTGACGCCGCCTTCATCGTACTCCTCACCCGAGCCACTGCAAACCCACTGCATTGTGCCGAGCCCCAAGTCCTCACCCGAGCCATGCGAGTCGCGCATGTATCGTGCCGTGACGTCTCCGTGCCATGATCGCGCGCGTGTCGTGCCTGCCGTGTGGTCGTCTATCGCTAGGCAAGTGGAACCCTCTTTCCTTGCTCACTCATGCTAATAATTATATTAGTTAATTAAAATAATAATGTTACATAATATGGTGTATATGTTTATGTATATAGCGATATCGATGATTAATAATCAATTAGTTTTGTAGCAAACCGCTTCGTTCGATTAGATTGAGAGTTTACCATCCCATGTCAATATCATTATAGCATTCAATTGAATAAGCTTAGTTTGGATCGATTAATGAGAACGGATGTTTCATTTGATGCCTATATATAACATGTGTATTTGACACGAAACCCTAGATGAAAACCCTATATAAAATGGCAGCATTTATGGCCCATGAATCCCTTTAATGATAATAGATAACTTGTAAGAATTTGAGGAAAAAATATTGACTTCATCACTATGAATGATACCTCCGTCTAGTTACGTCCAATCTGAAATTTTACCGCGCATGTTGCTTTATTAAAATCATTGTAAATTAAATACAAATCAAAACCGGATATTCTAGGGTTCTTATCAAAACCGACTCGATAAAATAGAACCCTATAAGTTTACCCTTAATGATGATAAGCCACTGTAACGAGAATTGACTGGGAATGCGGTGCTCGACTGCAGTCCGGGGCAGCATTCCACGGGGATACCTGAATTTAAGCACCTGTACATACCTACATAAAACCGAAAATACGCGGAACCCCATATAGTAGCGTACAGAATTTAGTTAGGTAACACATGAATCTGGTCCTGTGCAGTTTCACAGTCGTTTGATATTTAGTTTGTATTTTAGAATATCGACGTGTTCCGCAGTTTCTGCAGTGACATTTCTTACACTTTCACATTAAATAGGACATAACTTCTAGTACAGAAAGCCTATCGTTAATCATTTTGATGCGTTGGAAACCTAACGGATAGAAATAGATTTTATTCAACTGGGGAAACACCTGAATCTGAACACAATCCTTAGTAAATCTCGCGCGAAGTTAGACTTTCAGTTCTGAAACTGGAATTCCAGCAACTGATCGCTAATTTAAAATGATGATAAGTCCCTAACCTGAATTCCATTTGACATGAAACTAATTTTACTGCTTATATAATCAAGTGTGCTTCGTACTCCTTTTATATTATTTTGGTCAATTCTATACGTGTGATTTATGGTAAATTTTGCAAGTCATATGGCGTTGGGTGTCATGATTTAGTGAATATTTGTTCAGTGCATTTGTAACACTTTAGAATGCGATTAGTGTTAATTAAGCAATAATGCAGGTTTTTAGTAAAAAAGTTAACCAAAATAGTTTTCAAGTATTTTATAAAAATTAATTAATATTTTATTATTATTTATTTTGGCTTGCACACACTTGTGCATGTTGACCTAGGGTTAATTAGTGGTAACCATGCTTAAGTAGCCATGACACCTTAAATTAATTACATGCCATGTTAACCTTGTCTTAATTTTTATTATTAAGAGTTTACCCTTTGACTTGAGAGAGAGAAAGAGTTGAATTTTGAAGGCATGATGAAGTATGGGCAAGCATGGGGAGTATTTAATGAGGAGAGAGAATGTGCATGGTTCATTCTCTAATCTCACACCCTCATTTCCCTCATCTCTCACCCATATGCTCCCTCATTCTCACCTCACTCTCTCATTCACACATTTGTGTTCTCCTTCTCATTTCCTCTCCCCTCAACTGAAATCCTAACCACTTCATCACAAAACCCAAGCAAATCATTACTAAACCTCACTAAAACCCTTCACAAGCCTAGCTAAACCCCATTAGATAACTTGGAGCATGGAAAGCTAGGATTTTTGATGTATGGAAAGGTAGTGATACCTAATTGTTAATTAGGTCTTTATAAGGTTGTGTTGCCTAGTAGTTGCTGTTTAAAACACTAAAGATATAGTTTTGTGCATATATCGTATTTTTGGTGTCATTTTGGGGTCATTGTAATCTGCTATCACCACGAATTGTTACTGTAAAATCTAGTAATATAGTAGTATTGTACTAGAGGTCCGGAGTGTTCACCTGAGACCCTGACCCCACCCTATACTGTTCACCCGGCAAGATAGGGGCAGATTTCGGCGTCGCCGCGTAGCCGGATTTTTTGGAGACTGGGGGGTTGTGATTTTTAGGGTAGCTATCTGTAGATATTTTGGGGTGTTAGGTACTGCTTGTTTTTTGTGTGTTGACTGTAGTCAAAATCTGGGAACACTTTGCTAATTTATAGTGTTTCGACTACGCGCGTTAAGTTATCCGACACGGTTCGCGTTCTTAGTGTAGCTTGCTGCACTTAGATTTGATTTGGGATATCGCTACACACGTTAGCCACTATACGAACACTTGAGAGTTTTGTTGGAGTCGGCACGTCAATCTAAACGTAGTTTATATGTATTATTGGTCGATTTCTAAGTTGCATTTGCTATATTTTGTGTGATATTAGGGGCAAGTGCGGGGACTTCGGACGCTACAAAGAAGGGAAAGCAGGTGGTTGGATTTACCTAGCTCGAGATCATCGGTGAGTAGATTTAACATCTATGGAGAAATTGCCCGTATGGCGTTAAGCGTCGAGGGCTAGATATGATATTATAGCCACATGTTATATGCATATAAGTTGATTGTGCATGAGCATCATTGCATAACATTACTTGTTATGCCTTGACTTAAGTACCTATTGGACACTGCACCATTACTGACGGTTCATGTTGCACGAGCACTAAATTGTATGCTACACACACACCGTTAGTTATTGTTGTTGGATGTATATGCCCTAAAGGCCAGTATTGTATATGTATACATATGGATACTAGGGATATGTATGTACAGAACAATCTTGCTCAGTTTTATACTATATTATTTGAATTGTCTTTATCGGGATATGTGTGTTTATTTGTATTGTTATTATATCTGGTTTGCACATATTGATAAAGACTCGATACGGTAGTATACTATTGTGGTTTGTCTTTATCTTAACATGGCATATGTCATACTCGTTATTACATATTGCAGTTACATGTTGATAAAGCCCCATAGGATCTTGCTTGACTACCTGCGTTGTGATGGCGATCATACTTGTGGGAGCAGGATAGTCTATAAGCACATCCTTAAATGGTCCCTAGTTTCGTGAGTATCGAGACTGGACACTGATACTCCAGAGTAGACTGGTGTGTACGTTTCTAGCCCCGTCGGGGGATGGTTGGTCCCACAGCCATTGGTCTGATGCACCTAAGATCGTATACAGGTGCTCACTGGGTATGAGTACACTGGACGGACTCGCCGAGAACTTCCATGTGGTACTATACCTATCGTCAGATGAAAGTTCTCAGGTGACATGTGTACAGGTTAGTCTTTGGACCCGAGATCGACATTTGTCTCGTGTGAGTTCCCACTGAACTTTGATCACTACCCTACCACGACTCTACTGAGTCGTGCAAACAGGTTTTGGTTGGGTTCAGTCCCGAGCCACATGGAGGCAGTGAGCGATTGTCGGGGATTCGTCTCTCCCGGTATAGGGAGTCGATATCGCACTGTGATTCAATTAGTCAGGACCATAAGACCTTAGCCAAGGCACTTGGGATTTACTGATAGGTTGATCAGTAGTTTCCCGGATTGGTCCTGAGCCACATCGGCACGACTTATCAGGTTATTAGGGTCTGACGTTTACCATCCCCTAGACCCGGTATGCGATACTCTTTGACGAAGAGACCGAACTGTACGGATATTGTCACGGATAGGCTCAGTAGGAGTTCGGACGAGCTTGCTCGTCGGCCTTCCTTTTCGACAGGTACCTGGGTTGCCGTTACGTACAGCTAGTGCCGCTGACGTGCTTGTGGTTAAACCCACTGCCAGAGTACTGTCGAGTCTTTAGAGTCCCACATAAAGGGTTTTCCTGATTCAGGCAAAATGATGTAGTAGCCGTATTAGATACGTGCAGGGTTCGATCGGTTGATGTACTTAGTATTCGGACTTTCGATCGGGCAGTTGGTAATACTAGCCAGCTCGGGTTTGAGCCGGATTATTAAATCAGGTATTGATTTAATAATTTGCGTATATGTATTTCGATACATGTATTCTAGTATTACGTTTTTCGTGTTATTCTATCTCTTTGGGCGTTCTGATTTTTATCTGATTGCCGGTATATATGCACAGTAGACTGAAATCCGTATTTATTACAGATTTCCTTCTAGAAGGTGGCCACCTCATTTTGGATTTTCCATTTATTTGATAAATGGAAATAAGGTGTAAAGTGAGAGGTGAGGGAGGAATGGGAGGTGGCCATGCGTCAATAGTGAGCAAATGAGTTTATAATTCATTTTGGGTTTACTATTGAAGCATGGTTGCTATTGTTTAATGAAAGAAAATAGCATACAAAACCTTGGTGTGTTATTTTCTCTCTCATGCTTGATCATTTTATTCTTGAGCTCCATTTTCTCTCAAAGCTCCTCCCTCCTCTTGCTTTCCTCCATCTTCATCTTCTTCCTCTTCACTAACATTCTCATGTGTTGAGAAATAAGTGAAGAGCTTAGAAAAGAGATAGCAGACACATAAACATCCAAAACTACATCCTAGACCACTTAGACTAGCATCCCAAGTTCTCTAGTTGTTCTTTTGACATATTACAAAGAGCTAGAGCCATGGATCATACTCCCCGGGTGGATCATCTACAACAAAAGAAGACCGGAGAACAAGCTCGATCCCGGAGAACTGATGAAGCTGGAAATGGAGATCTAGCGAGTTCAAAGAGGCCACTTGGAGCACATGATGAGGAGAGAAGACCGAAGGACTCGATTCGTTTGGTATATCTTCTTTCATAGTAGGTAGAATTCATTATGCTAACTAGGTTTATGGTTAAAGATCCGGTTAAGTTTTATTCTAGTGGCAAGTTTTCGTTCGCAAGAAAATTTTTGTTCCGCATTTGGCCACGGGAGTTGGCCGGGGCACTAGGGTAACCCTTTATGGTATCAGAGCCAGCCCATAAACCCTAGCTTAGCAGTTTAAACAATGTTAAAAACAACGAAACCGAAACGACTCCGAAACACCAAAACCAAATATGCAGTTTCTGTTAATTTTTAAAAGGTTCCAGAAATTTTTTTAAACATATGCAGAATGCTCCTTACATTGTGATATGTACCCAGAACAAAAACGAGCCATTTTTATCAAGTTTAGACCGGCCACCTGTAACACCCGAGCCCAATACTACTATTTTCGGTTACTGTTTGAGCATAATGTGGTACTCATTTTATTTAACTTGCTTGTTTGTTGCTTACTGTAAAATTTACCCGGCAAAGTCATTTCTACATATAACAAATTTTGATATCTAAAATAAAATTGAAAATATTCATCTTGGCCTACTTGACACCCCTAGCCTCGTGGTAGCGTCCGTGCATTGTGTTCTCGTCCCGTTCAGTGAAACGGGCGAGTTTGGATGGCTACGTGCACGTACGTGTGTCCGTTTTGGGGGTATACTTTTAATCATAAAACACTTAATTTTAAAATTTAGATCCCGCCTAAAATCCTATTATTTCAATTTCAAATTTTTGGACTCGACCCGGGCGCGATTTGGAAATGTTTTATTTGGCGCCAAAATCCCAAATTTTAATATTATTAAAACCATCGCATATATTTTTCTAACTAACCTGATATCTTACTGTTCATTACCTATCTTTTAAATCTTTAAATTAACCGATATATATATCCTACTGTTCCTTAAAATGTTTTGAATCTTTAATTAATATTTATCCCTAACTAACGATTCCCCTTTAGCCAATCGCGTTCCTTTTAATTCCGTGGGCCCCCACCTGCAGCTCTCTCTTTATCTCTCCACTTTCTCTCTCTTTCCCTCTCTCTCTCTCTCTCTCCACTTTTTCTCTCTCTCTCTCTCATATATTTAGGGGTGTAAACGAGCCGAACTCGAGCCAGCCAAGCTCGGCTCGAGTTCGGCTCGTGGTTCTTTTTGTCGGCCCAAGTCCGGCTCGTTTAGTTAATCGAGCTAGAGATGCTCGGCTCGAGTCCGGCTCGATTAAACATGCCTAGCTCGTGTTCGGTTCATTTGTGGCCCATTAACTAAACGAATCGAGTTCATGAGCCGGGCTCAACTGAGCTCGTTTAGAGCTCGTTTGTGAGCTCGGCTCGTTTGCAGCTCATTTACTCATATTAATAGTATCGTCCAAGAGAAAAACATAATTAACAATAATGCTTAAAATTCAGGGTTTTCAGATATGGAAAAATTAAAAAACATTAACATCTAGGGCATTGAATGGGTCTAAGTGCTGGGTTTTATATTTATCTCAGTACACTTTATATACTGTCATTTAATTGAATTAAGTGTTCTGAGATTTATATAGAATCTGCTATATATTATATATTACTGTTTTTTTTTCAAACTGTGTAACCCAGCCGAACCCGAGTCAATACCGAACGAGCCTGGCTGAGCTCGAGTCCGGCTCGTTTAATAAACGAGCCAGGCTTTCTGGCTCATGTCCGGCTCATTAATAAATGAACCGAATTTGAACGAGCTGATACCGAGCCGAACCTTAATCGAACCCGAGCTGGCTCGTTCAATTACCACCCCTACATATATTCTATCGTACTTCTCTTTATCATTCTTTCTCTTCTTGCTTCATGTCTCGTTTCTCATTTTTTTAACTGTTCTTTTGTTGCCGGAATTCCGTCGTGCCGGTGACGCTTCTCGACGTTCCAGCGAGGTATCCCGACCCGTGTGGTTCCTTTGTTCGTCGTTTGGGTTCATTCCGTGAACCGTGCGTCCGTCGCGAGTTTTCCCCGCCGACGGTTAACGTTCCGTTTTCCCGATTCGCGACCCATCGAGGCAAGTTAATCTTGCTACATGCTATATAATTCATTTTATACCTATTTAAATAAATACCATACCTATAGTTTAAATCTAGTGCCCCATATTTAATTTTATAACGTTTCGATGTTCCGTTTGCATCCGTTTATATCATATTAAATCTAGATCATGAAAACTTATCTTGTGACATACTAGATTACATTATACTGCAACCATATCATTTAAAATATATATCGTCATAATATTTATTATTATTATCTTTAATTAGTTTATAATCTTCATTTTATAATGTTATACATTTGAAAATCTTATATTTTATATATGAAACGTCGTTGAAAAATCGGATATGACAAATCTGAAATTTACTGTACACCTTATCTTATAAAATTCATTATAAATCATAGAAAAATCATTAGTATACGTTCTTTAGTTCGTTACGAAGCTAACTCAGAATAATATAACTCTATGAAATATTTACTTGCAAAATAAATTGTTTAAATAACGTAAAATGCAAATGAAAATGTCTCCAAACTGCTGTCCAGGGAAATTCCAGCAGCAAACTTTCAACTTCGAATGTTCATAACTTTTTGTAGGGACAACCTGAGATGCTTATACTTATAAAAATGAAAATCTTATTGAATTATCTTTGTTTTGGTATAAGACACGTCCCTTTTGGAGAACGTTTGTTATTTTTAAGCTATTTTACAAATTAGGGTGACGCTGCATTTCTGAACGGAACCTTCTTGTGCATGGTTAATCAATACCATTTTTATAGTTATTAATTGCTTTGAATATACTATCCATATTAATATTATTATATCAATATTTATATCACATATTGCTTAGTTGTACATCCCACATTACCATTTTATAGTTTTATAACTTTTCGGATACCCGTTTGCATACATCGCATTTAAGATACATATAATTGTATCCATAGATCACATTACTACATAATAATGTGATATTAACACTCCATGTTTAATAAATTGCATCCTAATTAATATTGGAACTATAAATGTAACCCTAATCGATAACCGTGCATCCATATCCTTGAAATTATATCTATTTGCATATCATATTATATGTTCCAGTTTATTGTTCTGATAGTACTCATGCTTGTTTATTTATACACATGCTTATGTTAGTTTGATTATGAGCACCCACATGACATCTTGTGCTTCCTGACATGACCTGTTACACTTCCTACTTGACATGACATGACACCGTACACTCTTGACATGACATGACACCTTTATACATTACCTGGCTTGACCTGATGTACCATGACCTGACCTGTTACCTGATCTTGTGCCTAATGCCAACAAACCTGACATGTAGTCCTCATGGACCGTTCCTGTTGTCTATCTAGATAAACCTGCTTTTACCTGATCCTGTGTTGGCATTAGTTCTTGATTACTGAATACCTGACATGACATATATAACTTGGGGGTATGGGGAAATCAAAAGTGTAAACTAAAGTGTAACTTAAAAGGGTATTACTTGATCCGTGGTCCCGGGGGGTAACGGGACAGAGCCATTCGTGACTCTTACATTTTCTTGATCCGTGGTCCCGGGGGGTAACGGGACAGAGCCATTCGTGACTCTTACATTTTCCTAATCCGTGGTCCCGGGGGGTAACGGGACAGAACCACTATTGGTTCACATATTCCTGATCCGTGGTCCCGGGGGGTAACGGGACATATCCTTTGAGTTACATGGAGGATTACTCAATTTGATTTCAAAGACTTTAGAATAGAAAACCTGATAGAACAGTTTAGTTACCCACTGCACATTACCCTGTACTGCTTGTTTCACATTATTGCTTTATTCATGCTTATTTTGCATTGCCTGTTACATTTTCATATTATATTACTGGTTGACATGACGCGCTGACGTCTGGGTTTTGCATGGCCCAGATTTTGTACCACTGTCGCAGTCCGAGCAGGAGTACTTCAGCCAGCAGGCTGAGTTGTGAGTCCTGTAGTAGTTAGTTTTATTTCCTGCATTTATTTCCAGATTTGAGCCCGCATTATGGGACTTACTTTTCAGTTATTGTATTGGATCATTTGCTTCCGCATTCATTTATCATTGACTCCTGTTATTCTGGATTATGGACATGTTTTTAGATAGTTTTATCTTGTTCTTGATATCTCTACAGCCGTAATGTGACTGTGGATGGATACTTCCTACCCACAGGTAGCATGGTTGGCTATGTCACGTGCCCAATCTAGCATACTCTGGGAAGCGGGGCGTGACACCACCCACCCCCTAAAACCGGCGACCTCGGTTTTCGTGTGGGCAAATGCAATTTTTTTTTGTTCTGGGCACTTATCTCAAGGATTTTGATTTTATGGTGTTGTTTGTTTTTTGCCCAAATTTGATTCTCTGTAGTTTTCTGTACGGGATTTTTTGGAGTGTTTCGAAGTCGTTAAAATTTAATATTGTTTAACAGTTTACAGCACTTTCACTTTTATCTGCGACCGGGAATGTCACTCGATCGGTAAAACTCGTCTGATTGCTATATGTTCGTTTAGACGGGTTTTGCGAACGTGACATTCACGTTGATGTTTTGTGGTTGTGCTGTGATTGTGGTTGGATTGTCGTGATGGATAGCATGTGATGCAATGTTAGAAATACAGTTTATAATTCATTTGTACATTTCTTGTTGCGGGGCGAGCGTTCGACATGTGGACTGCCGTCTTTACCAGATTGTATATTATTTTGGGGCACGACCGGGTTGAGGTCGATATCACCGCTTGTATATATTATTTTCTTTTTCTGTATTAGGACTACCCCACGGTGGAGTGCACGAATGGCTGGGTTCTAGAAGGCAACAAGCCCGCATCTCATGGCGCTGAGATAGAAGGGGCTTCATTCTAGAATTGGCGGGCTATTCGCCGCACTCGTAGGGGGTACAGGTTTTCATTGCACAGGCTATCCACATGACCGGGAACGTCGGGTTTTATCTGCAGTTCAAATGAAACCCGGGGCTCCAAGATTATCCACCATTCTGAATTGTTATCTGTGATATTGTTTATTATCATGCCTGGGACGAATGTTATATATATTTATATATACTAGTAGATGTTGTATATGTTTTGCACCCGCGCTAGTCCAACCCCCGCTCTGTCGTTAGTTAAGTAACCTAACGGGTGATGACGGGGCCCAGTGGCGAATGCGGATGGCATATACGTACATCATATTTTCGTTCTTTTCTGGTGTGATAGGTTACAAATTGATGGGACCGCGTTAATTTTCATTAATGCAAGATAATAAACCTAAAAGATGTTGTTGGAACCAAACTTTAAAAAACTGACATTACAGACGTTCTCTTTTGCTTTGCACAGTAGTATTCAGTTTGGAATATCCAGCACCTCATTCGACGAGGCAAGGGCCGAGATCCCTTCATCGGGAGTGACCCCTTGAGTAAAATTTTGCGTCAATGTAATACCTTCAATATAGTCGACTATTTTTGCTTTGCATCGTGATATTCAGTTTGGAATATCCTGCACCTCACTCAACGGGGAAAGAGCCGAGGTCCCTTCACAGGGAGTGACCTCTTTAGCAAAGGTTCTCGCCACTATATATTTACAAAAACTACTAAGGTTCTTTCAACGATATCAAGTTCATTACGTTAACGGGTTTTTCGCCAAAAACCCAGTCGTAGCCCTCCGTCATTTCAGATGGATACCACCTAGTATGCGTGCTGTGTTTGTTGGCAAGCGTCAAGACACAGTGAACGGTAGCTGAGTGATATTTATCTGTTGCATAGATATGCGATTATTCGAGACAGTCGTACAACTTTGTTGGTAAGCGTTAAGAGTTTGTGCGGGTGGGTTCAAATTAATCCAGGACAATGACGGGTTGAACTTGACTAATGGCCTATGACTTGTTGGCTGTTTCCCCCAATCAGAGCAAAGCTCTGTTTTGAAATTCAAAATTCAAAAATTGAAGCAACGCTTCAGATCCAGCGCTAGACGCGCTGCGCGCCACGTGTCAAACACGGGTGCGCTAGCGCAGGCTGCGCTGCGCTCTGAGCAGCGCACCACGTGTCAAACGTAGGTGCGCTAGCGCAGGCTGCGTTGCGCTCTGAGCAGCGCACCACGTGCAAAGCACGGGTGCGCCAGCGCTGGAATTTTAAATTTCCCATTGTTAGATCAAAAGATTTAATAAATAATGATAAATCATTAATCAAAATTAAAATTCTGTTATGGAAAGATTTTCTAATCTTCTTGTTAAAAACAAGAAGATTGCCTTATGTAAAACAGAAGCCCTAAGATCAAAGATCCAACGGTGGGAAACATCCCCAAATCAATCAGAGAAAGATCTTTTTAACTGATTTAAGAAATCAACTTGCCCTATATAAAGGCCCCAAGACTTCAAGTCTGAGAGAGAAAAACTCCCCCATAAATTTTGAGAAAACTCAGAGGAAAGAGAGCAAGCTCTTGAAAGAAAATCATTTTTTCAAGATAAAGATGATGAATGATGAACACAGAGATAAAATCATCTTATAAAAAGGAGAATTCTTTTCTTTTAAAAAGATCATAGATCTTCAAGAAAAAAAGTCTTTCATAAAAAAGATCAAAAGATCTCATCACATAATAAAAGAAGAACATATTCTTCACACAGATCATTGATCTATAAAGGTAAAGCCCTTTCAAAAATAAGAACTATTGTTCTTGAATCTTGAGACAAAGTCTCTTTTAAAAGAACATAAATTTGTTCACAGATCATAAAAATTGATCAAATGCGCTTTGCGCTATTGAAATGCGCCTTGCGCTCTTAAACAACTCTTCTGCGCTCTCTGGACCGGCGCTCAGCACCAAAATGCGCCACGTGTCAATCACGTATGCAACTTGCGTTTTGCGCTTCTGAAATAGCGCACTGCGCTCATGGGCTGACGCTCAGCGTCAATCGCACCACGTGTCACTCACTTGTGTGCCACTAAATTGAAAGTGCAATGCCCTTATGGACTAGCGCTTAGCGCTCATAAACCGGCGCAATGCGCCCATCATCTGGCGCTTAGCGCCAAGCGCGACACGTGTCCTTCTCGTGTGCGCTACTTGGCAGAAGCGCACTGCGCTCTTTAACTGGCGCAAAGCGCCTGGCGCGCCACGTGTTGCGCTGATAGAACATAAATTGTTCTGATGAATACTCTGCATTCAATACAAGACAAAAAAGGTATCAAGATCAAATGCTCAGCATTATTAAAAGGGCCAAGCCCAAATAAAGGCTCAATAGCCAGAATAAAAATGTTAAACATTTATTGGACTTAGCCCAATATTGGCCATAAGTCCTCAACTTATATTTAATTGAGCTCATCTACTCACGAATATTTAACAGATCTTAGTCCCAAATTGGACTACAGATCTTCCGACCAATTCATACCGGTTCAAGGGTAAATCTCTTTACTCCTCTGATATTTGTCGTTGTAATCCTTCAACGTCTTCAGAGAGGTGACGGGTCCCGACAACCACACATTTCACGGACTGTGGGGTCCTTAAACTCATGGACTATGATGTCCTTAAACTTTGTAGACTATGACGTCTTTAAACTACGGACTGTGGGGTCCTTAAACTCATGGACTACGATGTCCCTAACCTCGGACTGTGGGGTCCCTTTAAACCCACAGACTATGATGTCCTTAACCTGGACCATCATGTCCTTAAACTGGTAATGGACCACCATGTCCTTAAATCGGTAATCGACCGCAATGTCCCTAAACTAAACAATAGAGCCCAAATGCTCTTTTGTTGGATCTAAACGATCCCGTTAAGTTGATCTTAGTCTAAAATGAGACTAACGTATCCTTAACAAACGTTTAAGTTGATCTTAGTCTCAAATGAGGCTAACGTATCCTTAAACCCAACCCAAACCCAAATCTAAGAAAATACAGATTTGGACTAATCCACGCCCTACGGACGACAACATAAATTAGTCTCCGTATACAATCCACGGGCAACCAAAAACAAAACAAACATCCACGACATGAAGTGACCATCTGGAGAAGGAGAAAGTTGTTACCGCGATGTGGTAGCGTAATTAACTGCAGGGGCTTGCGCCTGCAGGGAAGAGCGTCCCCACAATAAAAAAACCCTCAAACGAGGGGGAATCTGACGAAGTCTGGTATATCGGCCGCATCCGTTTAAACCTTCGATATATGGCGCCATAAATCAACTTGGCATCTTCGGAAAGGTGGACGGATAGCACCAAATAGCATCTGCCCCTAAATTCAGGTAAGAAGGACCCACGCGGTCGCGTCTCTGCGTTTCAGCGGTAAACAGATTCTGGCACGCCCGGTGGGACCTTTTCCTCTTTCCACTCCACACTTTTGTGTTGTGTTCACGAACGAATCGTGGTTTGATATGGTTGCCCTTGGGTTCGAGGTACTAAGATTTGGTGTCTTGCTTGGTGCAGAAAATGAAAGATCAATGGCGTCTACTTGCACGAAGTGTTCCAGCTGCAACTGCAACTCCCGTTCCGCCTCATCTGGAGGTATAGCTTACAGGCCCCAGGTGGCCTCCCTGTTCACAATGCCGATAGAGCAGGTGATGCAGGCTACCACCGGATTGTTCTTCGGGACCATGCTCCCACCAGTGAGCATTAACATCCCACTGCCGCAAGAAGTGCAAAAGAAGTCGGTCTTTGATCGGCTCACTACTACCACGGCCCCTTTCAACGGGTCGTCCAATGTCAAGCTAACAGCATCAGTCTTCGATAGGCTGAGCCTGAACTCTAATGGGCATGTCAAGAAGCCCACGATACCTGAAGTGGCCATCCCAAAGCGGATAGCCATTCCTGCTCTCGAGGTCACTAAATAAGCTTCTCCCGTCAAAGGATCAGTCTTTACGAGGCTGGCCACTCCGGCTCCCGTTCCTGCTCAAAGGTCTGTCTTTAACAGATTGGATACTGTTGCTCAACGAACGTCGGTCTTCAAGAAGCTGGTACCAGCAGCGCCTCACCAGAACAGGGGGCATGACGAAGTCACCCCTAAAGCTGAAACAATCTCAACGGCTCGACACGCTCGACGTCGCCACTGGAGCCGAGTAAGGAAGGCTGGGGGCAACTCCCCCTCTGGGCTAACTCCACCAGCCCCAACGGTGGAAGTCAACGCTGCTGTTCCAACTGGGAACAACTTCGAGCTGCTTAACAGGGTGCATAGGAATTCACCCACCGCCGTACTGAAAAGATCTCCTCCACCCGTGGAGAATATTACAGAAACAAAGCCAGAGCAGCCCCCTCAGCGGCTTTCTTCCAAAATTTACAAAGTCTGGCGACAGGTTCAGGACTCAGTAATTGATCAAGATTACTCTCGCCGACCCAAAAAGCTCAAAGCTCAGCAAGAAAAGAGCCATCTTGAGGTACCACAGAAAATGCCATCCGTCTGGGTGCCCACTGCAACGGCTCTCTCAACGTCAACCACCCAAAAGAGAAGGGAGCCAGAGAAAGCCCCTGTGAACGTGGCAAACCGTAAAAGCGCCGAATCCAAACGCCCCAAGTCTGGGGGCATAATGGTGCATACTGTTTATATGGCTTCCGGAAAGGAGGAAAGCCGCGCTTTGACGGGTCACCGACCGCTCACACCGATTCGTGACAAAAGCCCAGGAGCAACAATAGAAGCTTCAGGAAATGCTAACGCAAATGGCCGCACTCACCGGGCCAAAAGAAAGCCCGGAGGCGTCATCAGAGCAGCGTCATGGACAAGAAACCGATGCTGACTTCCTCTGCAGATTCCTCGAAAAGAAAGACAAAGAGGCAGCGAAACAAGCTGCCAACATAAAACGAATGGCGTTTCTCTTCCAAGACATGATCGGGATGATGTTACAGCCAGAACCTCCAGCTGAAGACCCTCCGATTATTATTGAAGATGATAAAGGAGAAGCGTCAAATCCTCTGCTGGCTCTGTCAGCAGCCAAGGAGGAAACTATCTCAAAAGCCACGCTCAATGATTATATAGCTCAAAAAATACGAGCTCACCGAGCGAACGAAGCGGCTGACCAAGTCGTTAAAACTGGGCGACCATATCCAGGCTGGTATGATCATATAAGTTACCCGCCGGGATATACGATCCCCAAATTCCATGTGTACAAAAGGACAGACAATCCCCATCAACATGTCGCTCAGTTCAGGGCTCTTTGCGGCAACACCGGGGGCGATGATAAACTTTTGCTTCGTCAGTTCGTCGGCAGCTTGGCGGAAACGGCCTTCGATTGGTATTCAGAGCTTCCCAACGATTCCGTCAAAACTTTTGCAGAGATGGAGCTACTATTCACCCAGCATTTCGCGAGTGCTAGTGAACGCACCCCAATAACGACATTGATCAATGCCCGGGTGAAGCCTGGAGAAACATGGGTCCAATATGCAATACGATGGCGAAATTTGTGGTCGAAATGCGAGCAGCGCATCAAAGAAGTGCCTGCGGTAGGCATGTTCGTAGGTACTCTTGACCCTCAAGCAACTATTTCCCAATTCATGATGTTCTTCAAGTCGACCACGTTCCAAGCCTTGATCGACAAACTGGCCCAAATGGACTAGATGGGTCATATACCATCTTCTTCGAAAGCAGAGCCTCGGAATGAAAAGGGGAAAGGAAAAGCAACTTTTGTTGCCATTACTCAACAACAGCCGAGCAACTTAAAGCCGGTTGTTCACCAAAACAACGTGCGTCCACGCCCATCCCTCGAGAAAAGACTGGGACGTCCTTACTCGTTTCCCCAGGATAAAACGAGGAGACTGTTCGAGCTGGCAGTGCGCAACAGACTCATCAATCTGCCAGATCCAAAATGTCCGTTGCAGCCAGGTGATGTCAACAATCCTAATTACTGCCCTTACCACCAAGCAATAAGCCATCCAATCGAATATTGTTTCGTCTTCAAAGGCTGGATTGAAGGCCTATACCAACAAGGCAAGTTTGCATTATCCGAAAATTGGAAGGTGAGCCCGCCACAACCTTACGCCCCTAAAAAAGTGGACGTGCCGGGGGAATCGTGCTCATTCATAAGGAAAGCCCTATGGGAAGCCGTTCTTTCGGCAAAGACGAAAAGAATGCTGAAGGATCTCCAAACGTGCCCAGCAATCAGGTGGAAAAATCCACTAGAACCCGAGATCGTCGAAGGAATGCTGAAACCGTGCCCAACTACAAAAATTAGTGGTGATAGTCAAAGCGCTCGCACCCAGCCGTCAAAATCTTCGAAGAAGAAGAAAAAGACCCAAAAGCCCGTGAAGCTTGATAATAAGCGCACAGACCTGCAAAAACAGATTGACGCTCTGGAAGAATATAACCAGAAGGCGCGGACCCCGGTCATACTCCAAGAATTTCTCAACAATATCCTTGAGAACGGAGATAACGACAATAATGACAGGGATGACTCATCAAAAGAATCTGAGAACTATGTGGCAAGTTGCCACATGATCTCTCATTCGACATTAACTAATGAAGAAACGCACTCGGCGATAGAAGACAACATAAAAGAGCTGGGGGCGAGATCGAAGCCAAAATTCTTGGAACCGTCTGACGAGATGATCGACTTGCTACTGAATAAAGCCCGTCAGAAAAGCAAAGCCAATCGAGAGCATGAACTGGCTATATTTGAAAAATCCAAACGCCGACGACCGGAGGAAAAGGTCGAGACACCCCAACAGGAGCAAAGCATCCCTATCGTGTCACAACCCGAAATTGGCACGTGACGGCCCTAATGCTACGCAACGTCTACAGGCGTAATGCAGTAATAGAAAGCCAAAACCCAGAAATCTAAACCATTAAAAGAAAAGAAAAGAAAAGATAAGAAACATTGTTTATACTTTTGAAAATCTCAAGTATAATTTCTTTAAGTCCAATTTATTTTCTTGAAAATTTCGGCAGCGCCTCCTTTGTAAAAATCAACCCCAAAAATCGGTACAACATAAATATAAAGTAAAGCATCCCCAATGGGAGCAAATCTACGCCAAAAGACGGAAAACAACCACCACAACAAATATACGACACCGTAGCGAAGAAATAAAAGATGATAGAAAGGAAACTGTATAAAAGACAACCAAGTCACAAAATAATACAATATCGTCCTCACCAAGTCTCTAAATCAATAAGAAAATAGTAGATGGAGAGTACAAGGATACAACGAATATACAATACAAAAACGAATAACCACAAAACCCACCTAAGCAAACTGCACATCGTGAGCTGATGCGGTATCCGTAGCAAAAGATGATAAGATAGATGAATAGTCTGCCTCGACTACTCTGGGGAACACCCGGCAAAACAAACTGTGGCACAACGGGGGTGAGTTGCCAACTCGTGAATAGTAAATAACATATGCAGGTAATCGCAAGTATGCACGTACAGCGTGAATCTAACATATGCAATTAATAGCAATAAAAGGTCATATGAATGCAATAATCATGAAAGGTACACTAGCAGGTACAACTAATACATGAAGCAATAATAATATGACAATCGGTATGCAATAATCATGCAATAATGATATGAAAATGTATATATGCAACAGTCATGAAAGGTACTCTAACAGGTACAACAACACATGAAGCAATGCATATAAAATGAAGTATGTAAATGTAACAGTCATGAAAGATACTCTATCAGGTACAACTAATACATGAAGCAGTGCATAAACAATAAATGTGGAGTATGGAATGAAATATGTCATTTCCAAGGAATCCTGATATCGTGGTAGGACCAAAATCCATCAAGACAATCCAAATCTCAAATTCCTCAAATCAGCCCCCAAATTGGCTCTCATATCATATAACTCTCACAAATCCTTAATGTACAATATCGAATAAATCTCATATATCCCGAATGTACAAAATCAAGTGAATCTCATATATCCTGTATCCAATATCAAATGAATCACCTATATCCCAAATCCAATATCAAATAAATCTCTAACATCCTAAATATATTTGCATGAATAAATATGATGATGTATATAAATTGATATCAATACACATATATTAGCGTCCCATTCCACTAATATTGGTGTAAAGGCATATATAACAGTGTCCCATTCCACTGTTATATATACTTAGGAGTAAAAAGAAATATCATGAAACCAATGTGTCAAGTATCGACACAGAAATGCTGATCTATCAGGTGCTGTCACCAAGACTGGCCCCCTGATAGGTACGTATCATACGCTATCCCGAAAGCTCGAGTGTCTAGCTCTGACCCTCGCCTCTCGACACATCCATACGCATATGAATCCCGTCGGTATCCCCATGATAACCGCCGAGTCATTGGTAATGTCACCGAAAAGTATGGTTCCCCCACTAACTCATCTTCTCACTGAGATTCTTGCCCCGGGGTACCTCCGGGCCCCACCATGTACCCGCACACGGACCCCTCCGTTCCTCGCGTGGGGTATATATATATCCGAACCGATAAATCTCATGGTGGCTGCTGAAATATCATATCAAGGGAAACCGGGTTTTTCAAATAATGCATAATTTCATGAACTCCCACGGTCCCCAAATCCAGAAAACATCATGAAAAATGCATATCTCAATGCGAAAATCCATGAATATAATATATGCAGCATAAAACTGTAATGAAAGCATATAAAGGAAAAGCCGCTAACTAACTGTAACAAGTTAATATAAAATATCATGCGGTTCCTATTTTCTCCAATTCTAAATAACATCAAGTAAAGGTAAACATGTAGCTATAACCAGATATATGTGTAAATATAAAAGTATAGCAAGGTATATGTATCTACCTATAAGTAATGATGTAATATACCCCCTGGGTATAAGTGAAGTATGTGTGCAAGGTATACCTGTAGCTATGTCATGAAGTGTGTATGTACCTATCGCTAATAGTACAATACTCTATAGGTATATAGGTAACTAGCATGTAAGTATGTCAGAGCATATGTGTAAGCATGTAGGTATACAGGTATGATATAAGTCATATGCATAAAGAAATATGAATCAATGTCTCAATGTCCCTAACCAAACCATAGCATTTCTATATGTGGGTTGTGCATGACATGACAGTTATTGACGGTGTGTGCGGCATACAATCAGTGCTCGTACAACATGAGCCGTCAATAATAGTGCAGTGTCTTAAGAATACTAGTTCAAGCACAACAATTAACTAAGCAGTAGGGTGAATGCGCAATTCTAAATATGAAATAGAATATGTGACATGTCAAGTCATTTCTAGCCCAGACGCATAACGCCCTGTGGGCGATTCCCCTGTAGATGTTAAATCTACTCACCAACGCTCCTGGCTAAGTGAAGCTTACCACCTGTTTTCCCTTTGTCGTAGCGTCCGAAGTCCCCGCCTGCGAACCTAAAATTTCTCAAACAAATCACATAAGCTAAATATCCTATATCGACGAAAAGACAACGAAACGCAAAGAAAACGGCGAGAAAATTACACTGCGCACTTAGCGCATCTAACGCGCACGACATCGGTCAAAAACCCTAATTAGGGTCGCTAAACTACGAAACACCAAGTCTAGACTCCGATCGTCCCGATCGCGCAACACAGCAAATTAAAATATGAGGAATATAGTAAATATAACCTCGCAACGACTAATTGAATCCACGTCGGAAAAACCCCGAAACCTAGTAAACAACTTACCGCAATATTTCGCACTAGTTTCAAGCTAACGCATATCTAGCGATTACAAACACCTTATATTAGCTTAACTAAGCTATCCAAACCATTTCTAAATTTTTAAATTTGCTTAATTAAGTTTTAGCAAAAACCTAGTAAGCAAAAAGTCTTAATTAAATAAATTAGTAATTAACAATAATTATCATTTCTACTAGGTTAAGCTTTTCCCAATCACAAATTAACACTTCAATTAACATTAAACACTTAATCAAGTTTTACCCTAACTTGAATTTCATAAAAATTATGAATAATGAATTAAATCAAGAATTTAAAGCTATGATAACCATTTAATTAACTAACTTAAAGATCTAAACATAACAATTTAAGATTAGGGTTTTGAAAATTATACCTCAACAAGAACACAAAATAACAACTTGATCCATCATCTTAGCCTCCAAAAAAACCATGCTTTGTTGAAGATCCAAGTAAGATTAGTAAAAGGAATTGATGGTTTAATTTTTATTTAGGAATTTTTGGATTTATTTTGGGATTTTTGATGAGTTTTTGATCTTGGAAAATGAAGAAATGAGCTTGGAAAAGTTTGGGGCAGAAATGGGGCAAGAGAGGTCGGCCAAGGTGAGGGGGGGTGTTTGTGTAAGAAAAATGGGGAAGTTTCTAGCAAAAGAGATCAATTAATGCACATTTAATGCAAAATGCCACCTTTTATTCATTTTCTTTTAAAATTTAATTCCATTGACCAAAAAAATCTAGATATTTAAAAGAAGGTTCTAAAATAATTGTAGTGATGATTTCTAATGATTCTCATTTAGAAGAAATTTCTCGATTTACGTGCATATTTTACCGGATAAAATAATATTTTATTTGGGAAAAATTCTATATGAACCAAAACCTCCCATATACCCCCAAAGTTCGCGCACAAGATTTATTTTAGCTAAAATAGGTGCCGACAAGTTTATACGGACGTTTGATCGAAATCGGGTTAAAACGGAAAATACCGACTATTTTGCCCTAAAACGGAAAAATTTGTAAAACGATTTCTAAAACGTTACAATCTTCCCTTCTTAAAGAAATTCGGTCCCCGAATTAAAATTCATTTACGCGTACCTCCAATGAGATGAGGGAAAGAAATCTTTCGCATCTCGCTCGCAGCCATTCAAGTGATCACCTCACTAGACGGCTACGCCAAGGAACCCTCACAGATGGCAAGACCCTTGACCGAAGTTTCTCCACCTGCCGGGCCAGTAACACAATTGGCTGCCGGTGAACAAAATATTGAGTCTAAACTAAATGGTCTGGTGCCGAATCATGTGAGAAAGGTCATGAAGGTAATTGCAAAGTACTGACACAAGGAATACGAGGTGAACACTCAATAATCTGGGCGGAAGTGCCAAATCAAAAGCAACGGAACTAACTTGCTTTAAGGATCTTAAAAGGACCTACAATTCTGGGATAAGCTTCCCAAAACTCAACACGTCATTCATCGGAAAAATCCGTAGGAATACATGATCTCCTACTGCGAACTCAAGCCTGCGACCATCACGGTCGGCATAAGAGCTCTGTCTGCACTGGGATACTCTCATCCTGACCTGAACCAACTGGATCATTTCCGAAGTTTCTAGACTAGCTAGGGTCTAAAAATCCTACTTACGCAGAATCAGAAAAACAGTCTGGTGATCGACACAACCTAACAAACAAAATTTAAAGGTTGCCAATTGGAGTGCCTCCTGATAACAGCTATCGAAGAAGAATCCTAACAATGGCAAGTGACGACCCAACTGCCGACAACAATTAATACGTACGCACAAGCATATCCTCCAGAGTCGGTATAGCCCGCTCTCACAAAATCATCATCCTGCGGATGGAAAAACGGAGCTAAAGCTCAACCAGTACCCAAGGCTTCCTGAAGTTCCTGCCCAAAACGGAAAGCGAATAGGGTGCCCTATTTGGATGCGACCCATGAAGGAACTCTGTGCAATGCACAAACTTAACAAAGTAAAACTGAGCAAACTGAATATAACCGGGCAACAACATCCAAATGGAGTCACACCCTGACTAAACCTGGGTAGACACCATAACGAAATTCATGGAGATCTGCCCTCCACTCCCACTTCGGAACGGTTAAAGGTTGCAACTCTCCAGCCGGTCTCAAATGCTCAACCTTAGCACGCAACAAGACAGACACCTTGAAATGAAATCCGAAACTTCACTCTTCATCCCTGCCCACCTATAACTATCTCACAAGTCACGTTACAAAATGGTGGAACTTGAATGAGTACAGAGAGTTGACAAATGTGCCTGCTGTAGGATTTCGCGTCTCTACCCAATGGTATCAGGTACACAAACACTTCCCTAAACGTAGTACATCTGGTCACAAATGAAGGACTCCGAATTATTACCCAGCCGAGTATGCTCAAGTATCTCTGACGAACGAGTATCGGCGGGCTGTGCCTCGCGAAAGCGATTAAGGAAAAGTGGTCGGGAGCGGACATGAGCAAGCTGTCCCCTCAGTAGAGGCGAACTTAAGCTGTACTCAACGATCGCACAAGAACTGTAAATCTGCAGAAGACTATTTCAACAATCAGAACCCGCTGCAGGAAGATGTATATTAAGCTCTGGTGGTCCGTGAAAATCTGACACGACACTCCGAACAAGTAGTGTCTCCAAATCTCCAACGCACGACCACCGCGGCCATCTCCAGATCAGGAGTGGGATATCCTGCTAGTACTTCCTCCAAATGTAAGGAAGTAAAAGCGATAACTTTATAGTGTCATCTCAGTATACAATCGAGCCCCACCCGCGAAACATCACAGTTAAACAACAAAGTCGCCCGAACCAAAGCCAAGAAAGAACTGATGCAGTTGTTAACCGAGTCTTCAACTGCCAAAAACTCCGCACGCATGCCTCATTCCAAAGAAAAAGAACCTCCTTTTCAGTCAGTCCAGTCAACGGTGCAGCACTACACTAGCAATACTGCACGAAACGGCGGTAAAAACCTGCTAAGCCCAAAAATCAACGGACCTCCGTCCGTACATAAGTCTGGGCCAAAACTGTATGGCCTCGATCTTCCTCGGAACCATACGAAAATCGTCTCCCGTAACTACAAGACCTAGGAGTCAACCCGAACAAGCATGAAGGAACACTTTGAGAATTTAGCAAACAACTGGGGCTCTCCCAATGTCTGCAAAGCAAATCCTCAAGTGCTTCTCCTGTCCCTCACGACACATTGAATAGACCAGAATGTCATCAATAACACAACAATAACCGGTCGAGGAACGGCCTGAAGAAATATGGTTCATCACCTCTACGAATGCCGCTAGGGCATTGGTGAGTCCAACGACACCACCAAAACACACAAAGCCCGTAGCACGCACAAGGCAGTCTTCGGAATGTCATCACTCCGAACCCGCAACAATGATGACCTGATCCCGAACAAACATAGAAAATGTCTCGCACTCGGAAGCTGATCGAATAAATCGCCAATGCGAGGTAATGGATACCTATCCGCACCGTAAGCTGGTTCAATTGACGATCAATCAATACACAACCTCAACTGCCGTCCTTCTCCTGACGAACAGAATAGGAGCTCCTCAATGCGAAACACTCATACGCACAAGCCTTCCAACAAACAACTCTGCAGCTGATCCTTAAGCTCTCTAAGCTTCGCCGGCTTATCTGGAACAACGTCGGAAAACTCTCGCACGAAGGAACCCTGTACAACAAACCCACTGTGGCTCCGGTATCACGAATGAACGCCAAGAATTCTCGACATCCTCTTCTCAAAAGCCGACTAGCGAAAAAGGCTGAATTCAAGTTGTGAGAGGTGACACCACTGTCCTCCCGCACAACAAGAACTGACTTGCCGGGAAAAACAAACCTGACTGTTTTCTCGCGGTAGTCCACAGACGCCTAGCACGTAGCTAACCAGTCCGTGCCCAGGAGAACGTCAAATCCAACATCTCTAGAAGGATCAAGTGGCGGATGAATCTCCTAACCGATTGGCACACGACTGAAATACGTGTTGCGCAACTAAAGAATCGCTGACAGAAATTAACATAACAAACGGCCGATCTAGCTAACACGACTCTCCTCGTCCCAAACCTCTGCTACTCCCGCGACGGTCACGAAAGCTGTCTCGACTACTAAGCCTATGTCTCTGGACTGGTACACCGGTACGAGTCCTCCACGGTTCCGAAACTCCCAAAGTCTCTGGAATACGTGCCTCGTCAACTGGGGCTGCATCCACTGGTGCTATGTAGGTGACGGAATTATGCATGCTGATCGTAAGGAACAACTGGGTAACAGAGGTGACAACCTCCTGTCGCTGCGCTCGAATGGCCTCAACCAAAGAACTCATCGGCTTGCGCAAGTCCTACATCTCTGCCACAAGCCTAGCGATACTATCTGTCGAAGGTGGATCCATCTGCTCCTGTGCAACGAGCGTGCCATCCTGGTCAGTCCTTGACCCACCCGAATCAACTCTGATCTCGGCCCTCGCTGCATCACTCTGAGTCCCCATAGTCGGCGGCGGCAAAGGCTATAAATGGAAATAAGATTCGATAAGAACACGGAAATCGAATCACAGAGATATGAATCATCAAGGAAGTAATTTCAAGCAATTTGTACTTAGGTCATTTTAGGCGGAGTACCGCATCGTGAGTATCCAGCAGACATACACGCATTACGTTACTCTGGTTAAGCTACCTACTCCATCATACCAAGGTCATCCTACACTCCGAAAGGTAAAACCTAGCGCTCTAAGACCAACTTTGTCACGACCCGAAATTGGCACGTGACGGCCCTAATGCTACGCAACGTCTACAGGCGTAACGCAGTAAAAGAAAGCCAAAACCCGGAAATCTAAACCATTAAAAGACAAGAAAAGATAAGAAACATTGTTTAAACTTTTGAAAATCTCAAGTATAATTTCTTTAAATCCAATTTATTTTCTTGAAAATTTCTGCAGCACTTTCTTTGTAAAAATCAACCCCAAAAATGGGTACAACATAAATATAAAGTAAAGTATCCCCAACGGGAGCAAATCCAAGCCAAAATGCGGAAAACAACCACCACAACAAATATACGACGCCGTAGCAAAGAAATAAAAGGCAATAGAAATGAAACTGTATAAAAGACAACTAAGTCACAAAATAATACAATATCGTCCTTACCAAGTCTCTAAATCAATAAGAAAATAGTAGATGGAGAGTACAAGGATACAACGAATATGCAATACAAAAACGAATAACCACAAAACCCACCTAAGCAAACTGCACTCCGTGAGCTGATGCGGTATCCGTAGAAAAATATGATAAGATAGATGAATAGCCTGCCTCGACTACTCTGGGGAACACCCTGCAAAACAAACTGTGTCAACGGGGGTGAGTTGCCAACTCGTGAATAGTAAATAACATATGCAGGTAATCGCAAGTATGCACGTACAACGTGAATCTAACATATGCAATTAATAGCAATAAAAGGTCATATGAATGCAATAATCATGAAAGGTACACTAGCAGGTACAACTAATACATGAAGCAATAATAATATGACAATCGGTATGCAATAATCATGCAATAATGATATGAAAATATATATATGCAACAGTCATGAAAGGTACTCTAGCAGGTACAACTAACACATGAAGCAATGCATATAAAATGAAGTATATAAATGCAACAGTCATGAAAGGTACTCTAACAGGTACAACTAATACATGAAGCAGTGCATAAACAATAAATGTGGAGTATGGAATGAAATATGTCATTTCCACGGAATCCTGACATCGTGGTAGGACCAAAATCCATCAAGACAATCCAAATCTCAAATTCCTCAAATCAGCCCCCAAATTGGCTCTCATATCATATAACTCTCACAAATCCTTAATGTACAATATCGAATAAATCTCATATATCCCGAATGTACAAAATCAAGTGAATCTCATATATCCTGTATCCAATATCAAATGAATCACCTATATCCCAAATCCAATATCAAATAAATCTCTAACATCCTAAATATATTTGCATGAATAAATATGATGATGTATATAAATTGATATCAATACACGTATATTAGTGTCCCATTCCACTAATATTGGTGTAAAGGCATATATAACAGCGTCTCATTCTACTGTTATATATACTTAGGAGTAAAAAGAAATATTATGAAACCAATGTTTCAAGCATCGATACAGAAATACTGATCTATCAGGTGCTGTCACCAAGACTGGCCCCCTCATAGGTACGTATCATACGCTATCCCGAAAGCTCGAGTGCCTAACTCTGACACTCGCCTCTCGACGCATCCATACGCACATGACTCCCATCGGTATCCCCATGATAACCGCCGAGTCATTGGTAATGTCACCGGAAAGTATGGTTCCCCCACTAACTCATCTTCTCACTGAGATTCTTGCCCCGGGGTACCTCCGGGCCCCACCATGTACCCGCACACGGACCCCTCCGTTCCTCACGTGGGGTATGTATATATATCCGAACCGATAAATCTCATGGTGCTGCTGAAATATCATATCAAGAGAAACCGGGTTTTTCAAATAATGCATAATTTCATGAACTCCCACGGTCCCCAAATCCAGAAAACATCATGAAAAATCCATATCTCAATACGAAAATCCATGAATATAATATATGCAACATAAAACTGTAATGAAAGCATATAAAGGGAAAGCCGCTAATTAACTACAACAAGTTAATATAAAATATCACGCGGTTCCTATTTTCTCCAATTCTAGATAACATCAAGTAAAGGTAAACATGTAGCTATAACCAGATATATGTGTAAATATAAAGGTATAGCAAGGTATATGTATCTACCTATAAGTAATGATGTAATATACCCCCTGGGTATAAGTGAACTATGTGTGCAAGGTATACCTGTAGCTATGTCATGAAGTGTGTATGTACATATCGCAAATGGTACAATACTCTATAGGTATACAGGTAAATAGTATGTAAGTATGTCAGAGCATATGTGTGTTTCCCCCAATCAGAGCAAAGCTCTGTTTTGAATTTCAAAATTCAAAAATTGAAGCAACGCTTCAGATTCTGCGCGCTGAGCGCCACGTGTCAAACGCAGACGCGCTAGCGCCAGGTGCGCTGCGCCCTACGCAGCTCACCCCCAATCAGAGCAAAGCTTTATTTTAAAATTCAAAATTTAAAAGTTGAAGCAACGCTTCAGATCCAGCGCTCTAAGTTGCGCGCCACGTGTCAAACACAGGTGCGCTAGCACAGTTGCGCTGCGCTCTGCGCTGCACGCCACGTGTCGAACGTAGGTGCGCTAGCACAAGGTGCGCTAGCACAAGGTGCGCCAGCGCTGGATTTAAAATTCCCCCACCGTTAGATCAAAAGATCTACTAATAATAAATTATTAATTAATCAGAACTAAAATTCTGTTATGGAAAGATCTTTCCAATCTTATTAAAACAAGAAAGTTATCTTCTGTAAAACAGAAGCCTTAGGATCAAAAATCCAACGGTGGGAAATATTTCCAAATCAATCAGAGAAAGATCTCTTAAAACTGATTCAACAAATCATTTGGCCCTATATAAAGGCCCCTAGACCTCAAGTCAAAAAAAAGGAGACACGGAAAGATAGAGAAAACCCTCTGCAAATTTTGAGAAAACTCAAAGAGAAAGAAGAGCAAGCTCTTAGAAAAAAAAAGATTTTTCTTCATTTTCAAGGTAAAGAATTATGTTCTTGAATAACAGAGATGAAATCATCTCGTTAAAAAAAAAGAAGAACCATCTTCTAAAAAGATCATAGATCTGAAAAAAGACCAAGGTCTTTAATAAAAAGCAAAAGATCAAAACATCTAATCATAAAAAAATATATAAATATAAAAGAAGTATTTCACTTCATTCACAGATCTTTGATCTATAAAGGCAGAGCCTTTTATGAAAACAAGAACTTTTGTTCTTGAATCTTGAGGCAAAGCCTCCTTTAAGAAGAATATAAATTTGTTCTTTGATCTTAAATCTGATCAAATGCGCTTTGCGCTATTGAAAAGTATCTTGCACTCATGAACTACGCTCTTGCGCTTCTTGGATCGGTGCTCAGCGCCAAAACATGCCACGTGTCAACCATAGACACCACTTGCGCTTTGCGCTTTTAAAATAGCGTACTGCGCTCTTGAGCTGGCGCTCAACGCCAAGTGCGCCACGTGCCACTCACTGGCGCGCCAACAGACTAGCGCAGAGCGCTCATAAATAAAAAAGTGCAATGCGCTAAATGAACTAGCGCTTAGCGCTAAGCGCGACACGTGTTCTCTTCGTGTGCGCTACCTGACAGAAGCGCAATGCGCTCTTTAGCTGGCGCAAAGCGCCTGGCGCGCCACGTGGCACATTGTCAGAGCACAATTTGTTCTGATGAAGACAAAAGAAATGTCAGGATCTAATGCTCAGCATTATTAAACGGGCCAAGCCCAAATAAAGGCTCAATAGCCAGAACAATAAAATGTTAAACATTTTATTTGGACTTAGCCCAAGATTGGTCGTAAGTCCCCAACTCATATCAACTGAGCCCATATGCTCATAAACCTTTTAACAAACTTTAGTCCCAAATTGGACTATAGATCTCCCAACCAAAATTGGTTCAAGGGTACATCTCTGAACTCCTCTGATATTTGTCGTTGTAATCCTTCAACATCTTCAGAGAGGTGACGGGTCCCGACAGCCATACATTCCACAGACTATGATGTCTTTAAACTATGGACTATGGGGTCCTTAAACTCATGGACTACGATGTCCTTAACCTGGACTGTGGGGTCCTTAAACCCATGGACTACGATGTCCTTAACCTCGGACTGTAGGATCCTTTTAAACCCACGGACTAAGATGTCCTTAACCTTGGACCACCATGTCCTTAAACTGGTAATCGACCGTAATGTCCCTAAACTAAACAATAGAGTTCAAATGCTCTTTTGTTGGATCTAAATGATCCTGTTAAGTCGATCTTAGCCTAAAATTAGACTAACGTGTCCTTAACAAACGTTTAAGTTGATATTAGTCTCAAATGAGGTTAACGTATCCTTAAACCCAAACCAAAACCCAAATCTAAGAAAATACGAATTTGGACTAATCCACGTCCTATGGGCGACAATATAAATTAGTCTCTGTATACAATTCACGGGCAACCACAAATAAAACAAACATACACGACACGAAGTGACCATCTGTAGAAGGAGAAAGTTGTTACCGCGATGCGGTAGCGTAATTAACTGCATGGGCTTGCGCCTGCAGGGAAGAGCGTCCCCACAATCAAAAACCCCTCGAACAAGGGGGAATCTGACGAAGTCTGCTACATCGGCCGCATCCATTTAAACCTCCGATACATGGTGCCATAAATCAACTTGGCATTTTTGGAGAGGTGGACGGATAGCAGCAAATAGCATCTACCCCCAGATTCAGGCAAGACAGTCCGTCTTCCCGGTTTCTGGCGGTAAACAGATTCTGGCACGCCCGGTGGTACCTTTTCTTCTTTCCACTCCACACTTCGTGTGTCGTGTTCGCGAACGAATCGCGGTTTGATATGGTTGCCCTTGGGTTCAAGGTACTAAGATTTGGTTTCTTGCTTGGCGCAGAAAGCGAAACATCAATGGCATCCACTTTCGAGAAGTGTTCCAACTGCAACTGCAACTCGCGCTCCGCCTCATCTGGAGGCATAGCCTACGGGCCCCAAGCGGCCTCCCTGTTCATGATGCTGGTGGTACAGGTCACTCAAGCCACTACTGGATTGTTTTTCGGGACCATGCTCCCGCCAACGAGCTTCACCGCTCCTATGCCAACGCCGGAAGCTCCCAAGAAGTCGGTCTTTGATCGACTTACAACCACTGCGGCCCCTTTCAACGGGTCGCCCGGGTCCGACGCCTCAGTCTTCGCCAGATTGGGCCAAAGTTCATGTGGTCCCATGATGAAACCTGTAATTCCAGAACAGGTTGTTCCGAAGAGGATAGCCATCCCCGCTCCTGAAGTTGTCAAGGCGGCTTCTCCTGCCAAAGGGTCGGTCTTCACAAGATTGACTGTTCCGGCTCCCACTCCGGCTCCTGTTCCTATTCCAAAGTCTGTCTTTGACAGATTAGATACTGCTACTCAACGAACATCAGTTTTCAAGAGACTGGTACCAATGGCCATTCTCTAAAACAGGGGGTACGACGAAGCCATCCCCATCGCTGAATCAATCCCAGCAGCTCGGCACGCTCGACGTCGCCACTGGCGCCGAGTAAGGAAAGCTGGGGGCAACTCCCCCTCTGGGCTAACTCCACCAACCCCAACGATGGAAGTCAATGCTGCTGTTCCAACCGGGAATAGTTTTGAATTGCTGAACAAGGTGCGCAGGAATTCTCCTACCGCCGTACTGAAAAGATCTCCTCCACCCGCGGAGAATGTTACAGAAATGAAGCCGGAGCAGCCCCCTCAACGGCTGTCCTCTAAAATTTACAAAGTCTGGCGACGGGTTCAGGACTCAGTAATCGATCGAGATCACTCTCGCCGGCAGAAAAAGGTGAAAGTTCAGGAAGAAGAACCCTCCTATCAAACCGCAAAGGACGACAACTACCTGGGTGCCCGCTGCAACGGCCCCCTCAACGTCAACTGCTCAAAAGAGAAGGAGGCCAAAGAAATCCCCTGTAACTACGGCAGGCCACAGAGACGCTGAGCCCAAATGCCCCAAGTCTGGGGGCATGATGGCACACACTGTTTACATGGCTTCTGGAAAAGAAGAAAGCCGCATTTCGACAGGCCATCGACCGCTTACCCGATCAATAACAAGGGCCCAGGAACAATAACAGCAGAAGCTTCAAGAGATGCTGACTGCAATGGCTGCACTCACCGGACCAAAAGAAAGCCCGGAGGCGTCGTCGGAGCAGCGCCATGAGTAAGAAACCGATGCTGACTTCCTACGCAGAGTCCTCGAAAAGAAGGACAGAGAAGCTGCAGAGCAAGCTGCCAACATAAAACGAATGGCTCTTCTCTTCCAAGATATGGTCAGGATGATGTTACAGCCGGATTCCCAAGCGAAAGACCCTTCGGTCATTATTGAAGATGACAGAGGAGAAACATCGAATCCACCCCCGGCTCTTTCAGCAGCCAAGGAGGAAACTATTTCTAAGGCCGCTCTGGATTACTATATTGCTCAGCAGATACGAGTGCACAAGGAAAACGAAGCGGCCAGCCAAGTTGTCAAAAGTGGGCGACCGTATCCAGGCTGGTATGATCAGATAAAGTACCCGCCGGGCTATACGATCCCCAAATTCCATGTGTACAAGAGGACAGACAATCCCTATCAACATGTCGCTCAGTTTAGGGCTCTTTGCGGCAATACTGGGGGTGATGATAAACTTCTACTCCGCTAATTTGTCGGCAGCTTGTCAGAGACGGCATTTGAGTGGTACTCCGAACTTCCAAACGACTCCGTCAAGACTTTCGCAGAGATGAGCTACTATTCACCCAGCTTTTCGCGAGTACTAATGAATGCACCCCAATAACGACATTGATCAATGCCAGGGTAAAGCCTGGAGAAACATGGGTCCAATATGCAATACGATGGCGAAATTTGTGGTCGAAGTGCGAACAACGCATCGAAGAGGCTCCTGCGATAGGCATGTTTGTGGGTACTCTCGACCCTCAAGCGACCATCTCGCAATTCATGATGTTCTTCAAGCCAATTACTTTCCAGGCCTTGATTGACAAGTTAGCCCAAATGGATCAGATGGGTCATAGACCATCTCCTTCAAAGACGGATCCTCTGAATGAAAAGGGGATAGGAAAAGCAACTTTCGTCGCCAATACTCAACAATAGCCGAGCAACTTAAACCCGGTTGTTTGCCAAAACAATATGCGTTCACACCCATCCCTCAAGGAGAGGCTAGGACGTCCTTACTCATTTCCCCAATATAAAACGAGGAGACTGTTCGAGCTAGCAGTGTGCAACAGACTCATCAATCTGCCAGATCCAAAATGCCTGTTGCAGCCAAATGACGTCAACGATCCCAATTACTGCCCCTATCACCGAGTATTGGGCCATCCGATCAAAGACTGCTACATCTTCAAAAACTGGATTGAGGACCAATACCAACAAGGCAAATTCGCATTATTGAAAAACTGGAAGGTGAACCCGCCGCAACCTCATACCCCTAAAAAGGTGGACACGCCGGGGGCATCGTGCTCTTTTATAGAAGAAACTCCGTGGGAGGTCGCTCTTTCAGCCGAAACTAAAAGAATGCTGAAGGATCTTCAAACGTGCCGGCAATCAGATGGAAAAATCCGCTGGAACCCCAGATCATCGAAGGAATGCTAAAACCACGCCTGACTCCAAGAATCGGTGATGATAGCCAAAGTGTTCACACCCGGCCGTCAAAATCTTCGAAAAAGAAGAAGAAGCCCGTGAAGTCTGGTGACAAGCACACGGACCTGCAAAAGCAGATTGACGCGCTGGAAGAGTATAACCAAAAGGCACGGACTCCAGTCACACTCCAAGAGTTTCTCAGCCACGTCCTTGAGGACGAAGATGACGGAGAAGACTCGTCAAGTGAATCTGAAGACTACGTAGCAAGCTGCTATGTGATCTCTCATTCGTCAATAGACAATGAGGAATCTCCTTACACAGAGAAACTGGGGGCAAATCCTAAGCCAAAACGCTTGGAACCGTCTGACGAGACGATCGAATTGCTACTGAACGAAGCCCATCAGAAAAGCAAAGCCAATCGAGAGCGTGAACTCGCTATATTCGAAAAAGCCAAACGCCGACGACTGGAGGAAAAGGTCGAGACGCCCCAACTGGAGCAAAGCATCCCTATCGCCAGCAAAAGCAAGCTTAAAGTAAGGAAACGATTCGCTTGGGCCCTGGCAATAGGAATGAAGTTGCCCTCTTTCAAAGGAAATTCCCCTCGCAATATACGTCTTAATGAAGCGGACATGCATCCTAACTTCTGCCTATACCATCAGAGGATTGCACACCCTACCGAGGAGTGCATAGCCTTTAAAAACTGATGGCAGGGATATGTTGCCCATCGACGACACATTCAACAAGTGAAACGCAAGGCTCGTTGAGAACAGAAAAGCACGAAAGATGAGCGCGAAAGAACTGCTGGCAACGGTCACATAGCCGACATCAAGGGATCGCAAGTTATCACCTTTGGAAGCGACTCTAACGAAGAAATCGCCCTCGGCCCTCTCTTCAAGGAATCCACCTCCGACACAAAACATGCGAAGATTCGCGGCAAAATCTAGCTGCGTAATCATACGTTGACTTACGACCGAAACGTCATTAAACTACTACCAACCCATGGCATCCTCAGGCTGACATAGTGTAAAAAAAACGGTATGTCCACAAGCAAAATGCGCACGGATGAAAACCCGAAAGGGCTCCGTGAGTAAAAACAGCAGGGCTACCGGTGAGTTTTTTGAAAACCCGAAAGGGCGCAATCTCGTTAGAATAAAAAAAAAGAAGAGAGAAAAAAGAAAACGGTATGTCCATAAGCAAAAGGGCACGGATGAAAACCCGAAAGGGTTCCGTGTGTAAAAACAGCAGGGCTACCAGCGAGTTTTGTGAAAACACGAAAGGGCGCAATCTCGTTAAAAGACACTTGCAAGGTCCTCTCGACCTTGTGAGGAGAAACCACCTGCGTGAGATCCTTACGACTCACAAGGGAACAACGCACTTAGGAATCCTCACGATTCCTAAGGAGAAAATACACCTGCGAGATCCTCTCAACTCGTAGGGAGAAAAGTCTTCATGAGACCCTCACGGCTCATGAAATTGAAAAGTCTTAGGTAACAAATCTGAACCTGCTTCCTAAGCCATCACTACCCCTCGAAGAAGCCAAGACAAGATATTCACTGTATCATCTGCCGACTATGTTTGCTAAGGTGGCATGCTGATAACAAAAGAAAGAAGAAAGCGATAGAAAGAACATCTGATTTGCATTTAATTAAGCGTTCGAGGCATACCCATTCATGCATGTGCAAAAGATTTAGTACATGAAATAAAACACGCTAAAATGAGAAAGTTGCCATTCATACTGCAAAAAAAGTTCTTACAATTATGAAAGCAGTAAACAAAAATATTATCAAGATGATTACAATGGCAAAACCTCAGATCCAGGACACGGATTGAGGAATTCAAAAGTGACTTTGTCCAGAATCTTCCAGGCCTTTCGAACTATCCTAGTATGCTTTCTTTCACGATCACAAGTGTCGGGATCCTCACGGATGTCCTCCACCCTCCGATAGGCAGCAAGTACTGCCGACTGTTGAAAAGCTTGATGCAGAAGATTGATAAGGTTGTCTCGCCTTCTCTTTGAGATTAGGCCCATCAGATACACCGAGTGCACCTTATCCTCGGTAGCATCCAATGCCCTAAGTGGCATGCCAGTACAGAATAAAAGAAGCGCTTCCCAGATTGCTCCCACGATAAGCTTCAAGAGAGAGGAACGTCGAGGAAGAAGTCGACCATTGTATGCACCAAAGCGACCCATGATTTCGGCACATTGAGCATTTGTAAACTCCTGGTTTTAAGAACGACCGATTGAGCGGATGTCTCCGTAAGAGATAATCTCATCAAGATCATACAAATGAGTAGCCATAACGTCTGAAAAAGAAAATCAGTGAGAGTTAGTAGACAGACTGATTAGAAAAACTTATTGAAACAGATACGGGATTTACACAACTCTTGATGTCCCCATGGAGAAAACAAATTCTAATCACGACAACTAACAAATTCGAATTTTCGAGAAATCCTAAAAAAGGAATCTCATTTAATAAGCGACCCTTCGGGTCAAGGAGTCAAACTCCTCGAGAGCAATGCTCTGCAAACAGGAGTGACACCTGTCAAAGTTAATTATGAGGGGAATTTAAAAATACCCCGAGAATTCTAAAGAGCCATGCTCTGTAAAGATAATGGAATAACCCATCAAAATGCTTAAAAGATCTCTTAGGATCTAAGATCTAACAAGGGCAAAGCCCTGTTAAGAAACCCTAAAAATGTTTTCTTGAAGATCTATGATCTAAGTAGAGGAAAAGGCTCCGATAATGAGTGAAACTCCAGATTATTAATCCCTTTAAAGATTAATCTTTACCTAGAAAAATCTGACAGAGTTTTAACTCTTAACTTTCTTAAAAAAGAGAGCAATGTTCTGAATAAAAGTTCTCCAAGAAGAAGATGAAAAGCATCTAAGGGACCAAAGGTTCTATTTATAGGTATTGAAACGCCTCTTCAATTTCTGAGTTGATCCAAGGGCGCAGATGTCGCCACCGTTGCACTCACATGTGGGCCACGTGAGCGCAACGGTGGAGGGGCATTTCTTTCCCCTAATCAGAGCAAAGCTCTGTTTTGAATTTCAAAATTCAAAAATTGAAGCAACGCTTCAGATTCTGCGCACTGCGCGGTGCGCACTACATGTCAAACGCAGACGCGCTAGCGTCAGGTGCGCTGCGCCCTAAGCAGCGCACCCCCAATCAAAACAAAGCTCTGTTTTAAAATTCAAAATTTAAAAGTTGAAGCAACGCTTCAGATCCAGTGCTCTACGCTGCGCGCCACGTGTCGAACGCAGGTGCGCTAGCGCAGTTGCGCTGCGCTCTGCGCTGCGCGCCACGTGTCGAACGCAGGTGCGCTAGCGCAGTTGCGCTGCGCTCTGCGCTGCCGCCACGTGTCGAACGCGCCACGTGTCGAACGCAGGTGCACTAGCGCAAGATGCGTCAGCGCTGGAATTAAAATTCCCCCACCGTTAGATCAAAAGATCTACTAATAATAAATTATTGATTAATCAGAACTAAAATTCTGTTATAGAAAGATCTTTCCAATCTTATTAAAACAATAAGCTTATTTTCTGTAAAACAGAAGCCTTAAGATCAAAGATCCAACGGTGGAAAATATTTCCAAATCAATCAGAGAAAGATCTCTTAAAACCGATTCAACAAATCATTTGGCCATATATAAAGGCCCCTAGACCTCAAGTCAAAAAAAAGGAGACACAGAAAGATAGGGAAAACCCTCTGCAAACTTTGAGAAAACTCAAAGAGAAAGAAGAGTAAGCTCTTAGAAAAAAAAAGATTTTTCTTCATTTTCAAGGTAAAGAACTATGTTCTTGAATAAGAGAGATGAAATCATCTCGTTAAAAAAAAGAAGAACCATCTTCTAAAAAGATCATAGATCTGAAAAAAGACCAAGATCTTTAATAAAAAGCAAAAGATCAAAAGATCTAATCATAAAAAAATATATAAATATAAAAGAAGTATTTCACTTCGTTCATAGATCTTTGATCTATAAAGGCAGAGCCTTTTATGAAAACAAGAACTTTTGTTCTTGAATCTTAAGGCAAAACCTCCTTTAAGAAGAACATAAATTTGTTCTTTGATCTTAAATCTGATCAAATGCGCTTTACGCTATTGAAAAGTGCCTTGCACTCATGAACTGCGCTCTTGCACTCCTTGGATCGGCGCTCAGCGCCAAAACATGCCACGTGTCAACCATAGACACCACTTGCACTTTGCGCTTTTAAAACAGCGCACTGCGCTCATGAGCTGGCGCTCAATGCCACGTGTCACGCCAACAGACTAGCACAGAGCGCTCATAAATTAAAAAGCGCAATGCGCTAAATGAACTAGCGCTTAGCGCTAAGCGCGACACGTGTCCTCTTCGTGTGCGCTACCTGACAGAAGCGCAATGCGCTCTTTAGCTGGCGCAAAGCGCTTGGCGCGCCACGTGGCGCATTGTCAGATCACAATTTGTTCTGATGAAGACAAAAGAAATGTCAGGATCTAATGCTCAGCATTATTAAAAGGGCCAAGCCCAAATAAAGGCTCAATAGCCAGAACAATAAAATGTTAAACATTTTAATTGGACTTAGCCCAAGATTGGCCGTAAGTCCTCAACTCATATCAATTGAGCCCATATTCTCATAAACCTTTTAACAGACTTTAGTCCCAAATTGGACTATAGATCTCCCAACCAAAATTGGTTCAAGGGTACATCTCTGAACTCCTCTGATATTTGTCGTTGTAATCCTTCAACGTCTTCAGAGAGGTGACGGGTCCTGACAGCCATATATTCCACAGACTATGATGTCTTTAAACTACGGACTGTGGGGTTCTTAAACTCATGGACTACGATGTCCTTAACCTGGATTGTGGGGTCCTTAAACCCATGGACTACGATGTCCTTAACCTCGGACTGCGGGTCCCTTTAAACCTACGGACTAAGATGTCCTTAACCTTGGACCACCATGTCCTTAAACTGGTAATCGACCGCAATGTCCCTAAACTAAATAATAGAGTTCAAATGCTTTTTTGTTGGATCTAAATGATCCGGTTAAGTCGATCTTAGTCTAAAATTAGACTAACGTGTCCTTAACAAACGTTTAAATTGATCTTAGTCTCAAATGAGGCTAACGTATCCTTAAACCCAAACCAAAACCCAAATCTAAGAAAATACGGATTTGGACTAATCCACGTCCTATGGGCGACAACATAAATTAGTCTCCGTATACAATCTACGGGCAACCACAAATAAAACAAACATACACGACACGAAGTGACCATCTGGAGAAGGAGAAAGTTGTTACCGCGATGCAGTAGCGTAATTAACTGCAGGGGCTTGCGCCTGCAGGGAAGAGCGTCCCCACAATCAAAAACCCCTCGAACGAGGGGGAATCTGATGAAGTCCGCTACATCGGCCGCATCCGTTTAAACCTCCGATACACGGTGCCATAAATCAACTTGGCATCTTCGGAGAGGTGGACGGATAGCACCAAATAGCATCTGCCCCCAGATTCAGGCAAGACAGTCCATCTTCCCGGTTTCCGGCGGTAAACAATGTGTAAGCATGTAGGTATACAGGTATGCTATAAGTCATATGCATAAAGAAATATGAATCAATGTCTCAATATCCCTAACCAAACCATAGCATTTCTATATGTGGGTTGTGCGTGACATGACAATTATTGACGGTGTGTGTGGCATACAATCAGTGCTCGTGCAAAATGAGCCGTCAATAATAGTGCAGTGTTCTAAGGATACTAGTCCAAGCACAACAATTAACTAAGCAGTAGGGTGAATGCGCAATTCTAAATATGAAATAGAATATGCGACAAGTCAAGTCATTTCTAATCCAGACGCATAATGCCATGCGGGCGATTCCCCTGTAGATGTTAAATCTACTCACCAATGCTCCTGGCTAAGTGAAGCCTACCACCTGTTTTCCCTTTGTCGTAGCGTCCGAAGTCCCCGCCTGCGAAGCTAAAATTTCACAAACAAATCACAATAGCTAAATATCTTATATCGACGAAAAGACAACGAAATGCAAAGAAAACGGCGAGAAAATTACACTGCGCACTTAGCGCATCTAACGCGCACTACATCGGTCAAAAACCCTAACTAGGGTCGCTAAACTACGAAACACCAAGTCTAGACTCCGATCGTCCCGATCGCACAACACAACAAATTAAAATGCGAGGAATATAATAGATATAATCTCGCAACGACTAATTGAATCCACATCGGAAAAACCCCGAAACCTAGTAAACAACGTACCGCAATATTTCGCACTAGTTTCAAGCTAACGCATATCCAGCGATTACAAACACCTTATATTAGCTTAACTAAGCTATCCAAACCATTTCTAAATTTTTAAACTTGCTTAATTAAGTTTTAGGAAAAACTTAGTAAGTAAAAAGCCTTAATTAAACAAAGTAGTAATTAACAATAATTATCATTTCTACTAGATTAAGTTTTCCTAATCATAAATTAACACTTCAATTAACATTAAACACTTAATCAAGTTTTACCCTAACTTGAATTTCATAAAAATTATGAATAATGAATTAAATCAAGAATTTAAAGCTATGATAACCATTTAATTAACTAACTTAAAGATCTAAGCATAACAATTTAAGATTAGGGTTTTGAAAATTATATCTCAACAAGAACACAAAATAACAACTTAATCCATCATCTTAGCCTTCAAAAAAACCATGCTTTGTTGAAGATCCAAGCAAGATTAGTAAAACGAATTGATGGTTTAATTTTTATTTAGGAATTTTTGGATTTATTTTGGGATTTTTGATGAGTTTTTGATCTTGGAAAATGAAGAAATGAGCTTGGAAAAGTTTGGGGAAGAAATGGGGGAAGAGAGGTCGGCCAAGGTGAGGGGGGGATGTTTGTGAAAGAAAAATGGGGAAGTTTCTAGCAAAAGAAATCAATTAATGCACATTTAATGCAAAATGCCACCTTTTATTTATTTTATTTTCTTTTTCTTTTAAAATTTAATTCTATTGACCAAAAAAAATCTAGATATTTAAAAAGAAGGTTCTAAAATAATTGTAGTGATGATTTCTAATGATTCTCATTTAGAAGAAATTTCTCGATTTACGTGCATATTTTACCGGCTAAAATAATATTTTATTTGGGGAAAATTCTATCTGAACCAAAACCTTACATATACCCCCAAAGTTCGTTCACAAGCTTTATTTTAGCTAAAATAGGTTCCGGCAAGTTTATACGGACGTTTGATCGAAATCGGGTTAAAACGGAAAATACCGACTATTTTGCTCTAAAACAGAAAAATTCGTAAAACGATTTCTAAAACGTTACATATCACCAGCAAAAGCAAGCTTAAAATAAGGAAACGATTCGCTAGGGCCCTGGCAATAGGAATGAAGTTGCCCTCTTTTAAAGGAAATTCCCCTGGCGATATACGTCTTGATGAAGCGGACATACATCCTAACTTCTGCCTATACCATCAGAGGATTGCACACCCTACCGAGGAGTGCATAGCCTTTAAAAACTGGTGGCAGGGATATGCTTCCCATCGACGACACGTTCAACGAGTGAAGCGCAAGGCTCGTCGGGAACAGTAAAGCACGACAGATGAGCGCAAAAGAGCTGTTGGCAACTGTCACATAACCGACACCAAGGGATCGCAAGTTATCACCTTTGGAAGCGACTCTGACGAAGAAATCGCCCTCAACCCTCTTTTCAAGGAATCTACCTCCGACACAAAACATGCGAAAATTTGCGGCAAAATCTAGCTGCGTAATCGTACGTTGACTTATGACCGAAACGTCGTTAAACTACTACCAACCTGCGGCATCCTCAGGCTGACGTGGTAAAAAAAACAAAAAAAAGTATGTCCATAAGTGAAAAGGGCACGGATGAAAACCCGAAAGGGCTCCGTGAGTAAAAACAGCAGGGCTACCGGCGAGTTTTGTGAAAACTCGAAAGGGTGCAATCTCGTTAAAAGACACTTGCAAGGTCCACTCGACCTTGTGAGGAGGAAACCACCTGCGTGAGATCCTTACGACTCACAAGGATGCAACACACTTAGGGATCCCCACGATTCCTAAGGAGAAATTACACTTACGAGATCCTCACGACTCGTAAGGAGAACCCTCTTATGAGACCCTCACGGCTCATAAGATTCAAAAGTCTTAAGCTACAGGGATCTGAACCCGTTCTTAAGCGGCCACCACAACCTCCGATACTGCCTTACAAGCGGCTCAAGGCTGACCCTTGTATACAATCCACGGGCGCAAATGAACATTTCCCTAACAAAATCCTACCCGCGACTAGGGATATGTCTAGATGGTGAACAACTCTTGTAAGTCCTCTCGGCTTATAAGGAGGAAACACTCTTGTAAGATCCTTACGACTTATAAGAGAACACACACTTAGGAATCCTCACGATTCCTAAGGAGAAAACGCACCTACGAGATCTTCACGACCCGCAGGGAGAAATACCTTTATGAGACCCTTACGGCTCATGAAGTCAAAATCCTTAGTCGACAGGATCCTAACCCTGTCCACTAAGCCACTTTTGTTCGACATCGACAGAGGCAAATGATGATTCGCTCCTAGCGATATCCCAGTTGTAGCGGTGTTGATGCCGAAATCGGTGTCTAACTCCAAGCTTGCAGCAAAGAAGCTAGCGAGCCATACATGCATACGAAATAGCCGAAATGATTGGGCAACTCGCAATAAAAAGCAGCGAGTAAAAATAAAATAAATATCCGAAATGATTGGGTGCCGCGAAAAATAGCCGAAATGATTGGGCAATCGCGACCTTCGCGATATAAAAGCTGAAATGATAGAGCATCGCGGAAAGAAATAAAGAAAAATGAAATTTATGCCCTATAGGTGATATCACATTAATCCCTGTATACAATCCGGGGGCGCAAACAAAGAAGGAATCACACCTTCCCTCCCCAGGATCCATCAGAAAACGAAGCCAAATCTCGACGGTTCAGGGATTACCTAGAGATCATCAACAGCGTTCTTCCCCATTCCAGCAGGATTCAGACGCTGCAATCAACCCTGGAGCTACGGCAAAACCCTTACTCCAAATCTCGATGGTTCCCAGACAACCTGGAGACCACTTCTATATTCGTCTCATTACAACAGACACAACGTTATCCACATGACCCCGTCGCGGAAATACGTCATCCACATGACCCCGTCGCGGAAATACGTCATCCACATGACCCCGTCGCGGAAATACGTCATCCAAATGATCCCGTCACGGAAATACGTCATCCACATGACCCCGTCGCGGAAATACGTCATCCACATGACCCCATCGCGGAAATACGTCATCCATATGACCCCGCCTCGGAAATACGTCACCCAATGACGCCGTGAAATGCGGATAACGTTAATCTCATTAAACACTTACGGGTCCTCTCGATTCGTAAGGAAGAAAACTATCTTATAAGATCTTTACGACTTATAAGGGAAAACACACTTAGGAATCCTCACGACTCCTAAGGAGAAAAGACACCTACGAGATCCTCACGACTCGTAGGGAGAAAAGTTTTTATGAGACTCTCACGGCTCATAAAGTTGAAAAGTCTTAGGTAGGAGATCTAAACCTGCTTCCTAAGCCATCACTACCCATCCAAGAAGCCAAAACAAGATGCTCACTCTATCATCCGCCGGCTATGCTTGCTAAGCTGACATGCTGATAACAAAAGAAAGAAGAAAGCAGAGAGATGACACAAGACATTATGAAAGAAATGTATCTTTTATTCATGAATTCAATTGGTTACAAAATACATCGTATGAAAGAATAAAAAAAATGAATATATTTTTATTCAAAATTACAAATGGTACAAAAAACAATTATTGAGAGGGAAGCGCTTTCAATAGTCCGATCAGCCGCTCGTGCACTTCCCTCAGCCCTTTCTCTTGATCAGCTGCCGCGGCCAACTCTGCTTCGACTTGGGCTCGTTGCTGCAAGTAAGTCGAAAGTTTTTCTTCGACGGCCCGCTGAGCTACCTCACGATTTTGTGCATCCTGCTTGACGACGTCGAGCTTCTGCCTCAGTGTTAACCCGTCAGAGATGCACCGCAGAAGGCCTTCAAAGATAACTTTCAACTATGCAGCATTCGTATCAACCTGAGCATGTAGTCGGGCAGATTCGCTCGAAGTATCTCCACAATCCTTACGTTTTAAGGCCGCCTCTTGTTCAAGATGACGAAAGTGGGGAGTGCTCTGCTCAACCCACGCAGCCCGCTGGATGTTCACAGCCAGTACCTCTGGAGCAGGACGTCCAACCTCGAGCTCATGCAGGCAAGCTTCAATTTTCCTGCAGTGATTAACCCAGGACTCAACGACGCCCTCACTATGAAAATTCACAAGGTTCGCTAGCATAGGGTTAACCTTCGTGGCAAAATCCGCAGCAGATGTGGGAGTCTCCATGTCAAGCTCCTTAATATAGTCGCTCAACATGCGCAGACTATTCGCGGCACCTTTCGAGGATGCACGTCGAGAAAAAGGGCCGGGTGGCATTATGGTGCGAGACTCGAATGGAGCTAGAGTCGACGTGATTGCTGCAAAATAAATCATAGTCAGATGTCGGCTCAAGAAATAAAGAAAATACACGAACAATAGAGTCTACTATACCGGCTGCAACAGGGGGCAGAGCTGGGAGTACTGGTGGCGCAACGATAGCCTCGTCCCCTCCTTCAATTTGTAAGGCTACAAGCAATACAAAGATGAATTAGCAATAATGCGACTGCCCGTTAAAGAAAGGACGTCGGTTAGAAAAAATACTCACCGACACCAGTGGGCGGACTAATCTCTGACTGGAAAGAGAAGTGTGGGTGCAGCACCTGATATAGGTGATCAAAAAGGACTCCTGCAAGGACGCAGTAATGCAACTTCAGTACATAAGTTATACAGCCTAAAAAATAAGACTGATGGGTCACGAATCTGCACCTTCCAACATCTGAGATGGTACGAGAGAAGGTAGAGGGGTGGTCACCGTCAAAGCGGTAATTGACGGCGCTGCCTCGGGTAGCGCAACCTCAACACTCGCCGCACCTACATTAGAAACGAGATAAATACTGTCAGGAAAGATTGAAAAGGATTGCAGAATAAAAAGAAAATTAATGATCCAAAATCTACCTGATGAGTCGCCGGTCGGAACCGCGACGAGGGCGTCACTTGATACAGCAACTGCTTCACCCTCCTCCATCGGAATGGTTTCACCGCCCGTGGCTTCATCCCCCGACTCCATGAGAATCGTCGTGATACTCGCAGCGCCCGGCAGCGGCAGGGAGCCGCAAGGAGAAAGAGCGACGATCGGGACAGTGCCCGACTCTTGTGAAAGAGTGACTACCTCGGGCTCGGCGGCTGTAGCCATCTCACCCATCGCCACCTTGGGCTCGGCAGTTTTAGCCATCTCACCCGCCGCTATCTCGAGCTCGACAATGGTAGTCATCTCATCTACCGCCATCTCGGGCTCGGCGATCGTGACTGTCTCACCCACCGCTACCTCAAGCTCGACAATTGTAGCCATCTCGCTTACCGCTGTCTCGGGTTCGGTGATCATGGCTACCTCCTCTACCGCTATCCCAGGCTCAGTGGTCGCTGCCACTTCTTCGGTAAGACTCGGCCTTGCAAGATAGGATATATGAGAACTGAAAGTTAAAACTTTGACAACAGAACCCAATGCCACATTACCTTGAGTTGATCTTCCAATTGCTTCCCGAGCCGCACGTGCTGCCCATCTGTGGGTAGTAGACAAGGCAGCCGGAGCATCCTCTGAAGGAGTAGGGGCAGGGGTAGCGGTGCTCGAACCTGCACCTGCGGCCAAGGCAGCACTACGCTCCCTTGCCGCACGCATTCTGCGCTTCCTTTCCGCTCGGGCCGTTAGAGCAGATCTTCTAGAAGCCTCCATCAATAGGACGTCATCGTCCGCGCCAAGGGTTATCTCTGGAGCCGTCAAGGCATCCGTCATCGGTCTTTTGAGTAAGTCCTCTTTCGGCAGTGCCGAGGAGGCCGGAACTTCGATGGCTGGCCCGGGAAGAATCTCTGCATCACCTTGCGGGATTGGCATTGTAGTCCCTGCGATAAGATAAAGAAGGGGTCAGATTGTCCATAAGAAAGGAGAATGAAGATGCAATGAGCCGAGATATACCAATGCCCAACAAAGCGCGATTCCTCTCCTCCTCGAAGGTCCTGAGGGAAGCCGCCAGAGCCTCTTCAGTGGTAAATCCTGTTACAGAAGGAAAAATGTCGGTCAAGACATGATAATAAAAATAAAAATATAATGCAATAACAGAAGTTACGACTTATACTCACTTGATTGCGCAAGGATGGCCATTTCCGCTTTGTGGCTTGCGGATCGCACAGAAGCTGCAATGGCGGCCTCGAGATCAGTATCTTCTGGCGCTATGAAGAGACCCTCATTGGTCCCATATTCACTCAGACCCTCGTTATAAGGAGCATGAGGCTCCAGCCTGAGTACAGCGTCTAGAGAGGACCGACTTCTTCTTCCTCTTCTGCGAGCGAGCTCCGGTCGCAGCCAGCACAAGCTTACGCTTGGTGGGCACTTTGGGGCGACGAGTCCTGATATCTGAGCCTACGCCAGATTCAAGGGAAGCTACATTTACCGTCTCCGCGGGAGCACGGGGCATCGGTAGTACATCCACCGTCTCCACGGGAGCACGGGGCACTGGTAGCTCAGGCATGTCGTGGGGGACTTCAATCGCGGCAGCTTCTCTTAGCGGAGGGAGGACAATGGTCCGTCGCTTCAAGGGGACGTTTCGATCACCAGCAGGGGGTGCACCCTTACGGTCGAGCAACAGTCGCTTCTCCTCCCTGATAACAGCGCCCATTGCATGTTGGTACCAGGCCACGTGTACATTAAGGGCCTTCGGGACACAACTCGGTTCGCTGATGAAGAAGTAAGACCCCGTGTTCAAGCGCATAAAATGATGAAGTGCGCTCCGCATTCCCTCTTTGGTGGCAGCAGGTTCTACCAGGAAAACCTTCAGCGGGACTCCCTGATTGTAACTCAGCTGCTGGGCAAAGCGATGCGGGTTATATCTCATGAATAGCGCCGCATCATTTTGCCTGAATACAAGAAAGCCCGGCCTGATGGAGTAGAAATGAAGAATCTCCCGGGCTTTCAACATGGAAGCCCCGTCCTTAAAAATGTCTCATAATGACAGCACCTCCTTTGAAGTTTCTTGGCCGATGGTCAAGATTTTGTCTGTAAAAGACATACTATCTCCAACCGTACGCGGACGGAGGAGCAAGCCCCTAGCTTCCCGTGGTGACGGACTCACGATGGAGGCGTCAACCAGCTGCATTATTCGTGGGAACTTGCATCTGTCGTAAAAAGAAGGTCTTTTATGGATGCCAAAGACCCCAAGCACGTGCAGCTCCATCCATGAAGTGAAGTAATGTATCGGGAAGTTGGCAGGATGCATCCCTGGTTCAGTGGTGTCCGCTGCTATGCTAAGACCATGATATAGGTGGGCTAACCCGGCGATCCCAATGGCCACTTATATTCCGACAACCATGCGATGCGCGGGGTAGAAGACGGAAGACCTTATGTAACGAGAATGCATAGGAAGCGCAAACCTGCTCAACCATAGCCCAAGAAACCCAATAAAAAACGCTTCCTCATCAATGCCCGGAGCGGCGATTTCTGACAAGGGGACGATCGCGACGTCGGGAAGAAAGAAACCCTTCTGATCAGCTTCCAGTATCGGCCGACGGTCCAAGCCAAAGCCGAAAGGATCATCAAGTTTAGCAAACTTTTCGCCTCGTCGCGGCAAAATTTCCGGGTGAAGAAAACGGGCAATGAAGTCCGCAAAGCTGACCCCTCGGCCTCCAGATTTAAGGAAGAGGCTCTCATACATGTTCAGCACCTTTATCAGACTCGGAAACTGGTACTGAATAGCGTTCTCCAGGGTGAGGCCCATCACCATTGGCTTGGTGGCAAAAACATATTCATCCGGAGGAAGCAGCTCCTCGTAGTGCTCCCCCTGACTGGTAAACCAGAAACCTCGGCGAATTCTTCCAAGGAAATGGAGACCTCTCTATCCAATATGACGAAGGTATGGGTCGGGATATTCCACTGCTCTAAAAACGCCTTGATCCACCATGTGGGAGGTGCAGAATACTGGAACAAGGAAGCGTAGATCACAGGATACAAGCCGAGCTTCAGCAGCTGCGATTTCTTCGTCGACAAAATGTACCGGGCCCACTGCAAGTACCCGGCCGGATGACGGGGAGTTAGCCTAATGTTGTAGGGCTATCCCCAAGGGCGCGACTCGCCCTGACATATTGTCACGCCCCTCTTCCCAGTGTACGGCGAAGGGGACGCGGCGAGGTCCGCTACATATGTACTCAGAAGTACATACGCTAAGCGTAGCTAAGCAATATAGAAATAAATACACAAGAGACAAGAGTATAAAAAGAACAGCAACTTTTATTTATTAACATTCTTTATACAATACATGAAAAGGAAATACAACTGAAATAAAGATGCCTAAACAGTGGCATAACAGGAAATGAAAGTGCTGAAAAGAAAAGTGTACAATGATACTATAGTGCAGGGTCCTCAGTAAACTGCTCCAAGTCTTCTTGCGATGGCTCAAGCTCTGCCGGGTCCAAATCACCTGACGACATTCAAAGAAGAGAGAAACAGAATGTCGTCAGTGAACAGATCGCTCGGTAAGTCCCAAAGGTAAGAGGGAAGTAGAGAAGACAGAATAAGAAGATACATTTTAAAGTATAAACTATTGTTATAATGTTATGTCAACGCTGTTGTTTGTAGCTTGGTACAGAAGGATACCAGTGTATACGAGAGGGGTCTCTATATGCTAGAGACTAGGGCAAACGGAAAGTATAAGGAACCGTTAAGCCACGGTACAACAGCAACGGAATATAGGTTAGGTGTCTTAATCTGACCACCCCGTGCCACCTTTAACACCTTCCGTACCAATCTACCCCTTAAACCCCGTAGTGTTTTAACAGTATTGTTGTATTGTTTTATGTAAGTTGGATGACTGACCAAAACCATGATATCAGTAAACGGATTGTATCAGGTAATTGGAATAATGGAATAATGTATGTATATCCATGGTTTGATTAAGTCAAGTTGTATAGGTTGTTAACTGGATTCAGGGATTCAGAGATTCATGTGTTCATATTGAGTTGGAATATTAAAAAATATAGATTGACTTGAATCATATTCAAGTCAGAAATAGTCAGACTCAAACCCGAGTCAGACTAAAAGAAAAGTAATTTGAAGTTCTATAATTGTTAGGGTCCTTATTGTAATTTATAAAACTTGAGGGGGTTTTATGTACAAAGTACTTTTGTATAGTTTTCAAGATACACCTCAAGTATCTGTTATTCGTCTTTATAGTTATAATGAGTGTAAATTTTACTTGTGTTATTCTAGTGAATATATCCTAAAAGTATTAATTTATAATATTGATTTATTTGAAATTCATGGTATTTTAATGTAACTTTGAATCTTGTAATTTTAGGAAAAGGTGGAAACTTTATCTTATAATAAAATAGGTGTTTAAATGATAAATATACATATGTTTATACAAGAATAATTTTATATAAATATTTTATTTTCCAAAAATCTCATTTTTCTTAAATGTCGTATTTTAAAACTTTCGAGACCGAATGCTCCTAGCGGAGGTCTGAATCTCGCACTACTAAGCCCGAGGGTGCACGATAAACCGTACAATCCTTAACGAGTTCCCCAAAGGTGGGTTGTAGTGGCGCTTTGCAAAGGTTTAATAAATACTATTCATTTAGAAAATGGTTTTATAAAGATAAGGTATTTATTTGAAAAGTGTAATTTTCCGTATTTTAGATTCTAGGGTTTCCTAAGCCAACTAGCTTATTTCTAAAGGTCTAAACGACAAGTCGTTAGAAGCCACAAATCGCCTCTTCACCGCCAATTGTGGCCAGGTAAGTACAAGTGAGGAGGGAGGGATCCGCTCACGAATCGTGAGGCGGGCCTTTTAAAGTTACCCAAGCTCACTTGCCTAGCCTAGACACCACAAAGTCAGTTTAGATAAACGATCGATGTCCACAACTTATCGTATTTTCCTAGTAAGAAATATTTATTTAAAAATATAACAAATCTAGACCTTTAAGAATGGTTTTATGAAGATTATGGTATTTTACTGAAAATTTCGTTTTATCGTATTCTAAATTTTTATGAAATCATTTTAAGGTTTGTATTTATGTGTGGGTAAAGGTAGGTTGTTATCTTGTGCTCTACTTTAATTGTATAGTAAGGTTAAGGGTTAAATATGATAAACTAAACATGAGGGTATTTAAGTGAAAGAATACGGTATTTGCAAAAGTTATCATTTCATGTGTGAAAACTCATTCAAATTAATTTTTACAAGTTTAGTGGTCAAGATGAAAATGTTTAGGAATGATGGAATTGATTAGAAGAAGAAAAATAAACATTATGGTATTAATGTGAAAAGAATACGATATTACAAAAAAAGCTATCATTTCATGTGAGAAACTGTCCAAATTAATTGTTATGTGATTAATAGTCATCATGAATATGTTTAGGTATTATGGAATTGGTGACAGGTGAGATTTTGTAGAAAAACCGAATCGGAAATCGGTTTGTTCCGATTTCTGTCGGGTTTCATAAGTTCGTATTTTTGAGAAGTAGAAAGAAGAAAAGAACGGGACTTACAGGCTTTGATCTATACTAAAGAGTATAGAGGAACTAGGGAAATGGCCGAGGTGTTGTTTCGTCGCCGGAAATCCGTCAGCGCTTCGCCGTGAACTCGGTTTCAAAGCACACCCTTCTTGTGGAAATTTCAAGAGAGTAAACCTAATATTTTGAGATGAGAGGGTAGGGGGTAGGGGGTCTATTTATAGGGTAGCTAGGGTAGGGTAGGTGAAAGGTTTTCTTTATTAAAAAAAATTGTAAAAATTTAAAGAAAAACATTAAAATTTGTAGTAATTAGGGTGTATTTAAAATTCTGGAACTGATATATTAAAATGGAGTGAACAGGGGGTTAAGGAATGCCAAAAGCCACAACTTCAGTTTTGGGGACTCGGCCGTCCGACCGAGTCCGGCCGGCCGACTCGGCCTATCCCGGCCGAGTCCGGCGGCCAAATCGAAGGAGGTCTTCTGGTGGGGCTTATGGTATACTCCGTTTTTAGGGTTCAGTTCAACTTTTGGGAGTTATGGCCTGTGGACTGTTGGGCTTCCAAGAATTTTAAAAGAAAAATAATCTAAAAATAATGTGGGGCATGGGATTTGAACTCTGGTGGCTTGGTTCAGCAGCGCAAGGTGTTACCAATGAGCTACAAGCTCCTTCTTATAATTATTGTGTTATTTAATTACTTAAAATGATAGCAGTAAGAGTAAATACTCCAAATATACATTAAATTTTAAAGTAATTTCTTGTACACTAAAAATGGAGTTATTACATTCTTGTAGCTTGTAATTAAAAACAAAAATAATTACCTAAATCTTGTGCTCAGGTTAAAATACCCCTTTGTGGATTTTTGAAAAAATATTTGAAGAATTTTGTATAGGAAAAAGTGTATAAGAAATTAGGGTTGTTACATTCTACCCTCCTTATAAAAATTTCGTCCTCGAAATTTGTAAAAGGAAAGTGTAACAGTGCAAAGAACTTTGGTGGCAGAACTATTGGTAGCGTATGAAAATATTTAGAAGGAAGAAATATTGCAAAATGGTTTGGTCAAAGTGAGGGAGTTACCTGGGTTATCTTGGTTCTTAGTCTCAGGTTCTAAGGCCGTTAAGGTGGAGGCTTGAAGTCTCGACACATTTTTCTGTGTAAGCCGATACATCGATGCCTGACTGGGTAGGGATGGTCCATGTGGAGTTGGTGCTGGGAGTGTAAGACTAGGTGCAGGAGTCTGGATAGCTGGCTGCTTCGGGTAGATAGTGGGTGTGTGGGCTGAGTTGCGTCTATAGGGTCAGTCTCCAATTCTATGATCGGATGCGCCGCAAACTAGGCACAGGCCTTTTGCACGCCTACAGTCTTTTATCAAATGTCCATTCCTATGGCAGTAGTAGCAAAATCCTGAACTTGACTGGTTAATTGTTTCCTTCTGTCTCTTGGGTTTTGCAGGTTGTGTAGTGTAGGTTCCTCTTGCCATCTGGGTGGCAGTGCGTTTCTTGACGGTTGCTCCTGCTTCTGGTCGGTTCAATAATATAGCAGTCTACTGCTGCAGTCCAACCAGGAGGCTTTGGATTTCCTTAAGCAGAACCGTCTGCTCGTTGGGTGGAGCAATAACGGCAGGTGTGAGAGGTAGTGCTGGAGGTGTAGGTGTGTTGTTGACATTGGTACTGGTGTTGTTTGGGGAATCCATAACCCTGAAGAAAAAATTGGGCTAGGACAGATTCAAGTACATGAAATGATAAGATTCAAGGAATATGAAATGGCAAGATTCAAGGAACATGAAATTTGTAAGATTCAAGAAACATGAATTGTAAAGAATATTTTAGTTGCTGTTTCTTGTGTTATATTGCTTAGGTTGTTCACGCAGACCAGAACTGCATGACAGGGATTCATACAGCTCTGACCTGCATGTGCCACCAACAAAACCTGTCACGCCCCGCTTCCCAGTGTACGGCGAAGGGGACGCAGCGAGGTCCGCTACGTATGTACTCAGAAGTACATACGCTAAGCGTAGCTAAGCAATATAGAAATAAATACACAAGAGACAAGAGTATAAAAAGAACAGCAATTTTTATTTATTAACATTCTTTATACAATACATGAAAAGGAAATACAACTGAAATAAAGATGCCTAAACAGTGGCATAACAGGAAATGAAAGTACTGAAAAGAAAAGTGTACAATGATACTACAGTGCAGGGTCCTCTGTAAACTGCTCTAAGTCTTCTTGCGATGGCTCAAGCTCTGCCGGGTCCAAATCACCTGACGACATTCAAAGAAGAGAGAAACAGAATGTCGTCAGCGAACAGATCGCTCGGTAAGTCCCAAAGGTAAGAGGGAAGTAGAGAAGACAGAATAAGAAGATATATTTTAAAGTATAAACTATTGTTGTAATGTTATGTCAACGCTGTTGTTTGTAGCTTGGTACAGAAAGATGCCAGTGTATACGAGAGGGGTCTCTATATGCTAGAGACCAGGGCAAACGGAAAGTACAAGGAACCGTTAAGCCACGGTACAACAGCAACGGAATATAGGTTAGGTGTCTTAATCTGACCACCTCGTGCCACCTTTAACACCTTCCGTACCAATCTACCCCTTAAACCCCGTAGTGTTTTAACAGTATTGTTGTATTGTTTTATGTAAGTTGGATGACTGACCAAAACCATGATATCAGTAAATGGATTGTATCAGGTAATTGGAATAATGGAATAATGGATGTATATCCATGGTTTGATTCAGTCAAGTTGTATAGGTTGTTAACTGGATTTAGGGATTCAGGGATTCAGGGATTCATGTGTTCATATTGAGTTGGAATATTAAAAAATATAGATTGACTTGAATCATATTCAAGTCAGAAATAGTCAGACTCAAACCCGAGTCAGACTAAAAGAAAAGTAATTTGAAGTTCTATAATTGTTAGGGTCCTTATTGTAATTTATAAAACTTGAGGGGGTTTTATGTAAAAAGTACTTTTGTATAGTTTTCAAGATACACCTCAAGTATCTGCTATTCGTCTTTATAGTTATAATGAGTGTAAATTTTACTTGTGTTATTCTGATGAATATATCCTAAAAGTATTAATTTATAATATTGATTTATTTGAAATTCATGGTATTTTAATTTAAGTTTTAATCTTGTAATTTTAGGAAAAGGTGGAAACTTTATCTTATAATAAAATAGGTGTTTAAATGATAAATATACATATGTTTATACAAGAATAATTTTATATAAATATTTTATTTTCCAAAAATCTCATTTTTCTTAAATGTCGTATTTTAAAACTTTCGAGACCGAATGCTCCTTGCGGAGGTCTGAATCTCGCACTACTAAGCCCGAGAGTGCACGATAAACCGTACAATCCTTAACGAGTTCTCCAAAGGTGGGTTGTAGTGGCGCTTTGCAAAGGTTTAATAAATACTATTCATTTAGAAAATGGTTTTCTAAAGATAAGGTATTTATTTGAAAAGTGTAATTTTCCGTATTTTAGATTCTAGGGTTTCCTAAGCCAACTAGCTTATTTCTAAAAGGTCTAAATGACAAGTCGTTAGAAATCTCAAATCGTCTCTTCACCGCCAATTGTGGCCAGGTAAGTACAAGTGAGGAGGGAGGGATCCGCTCACGAATCGTGAGGCGGGTCTTTTAAAGTTACCCAAGCTCACTTGCCTAGCCTAGACACCACAAAGTCAGTTTAGATAAACGATCGATATCCACAACTTATCGTATTTTCCTAGTAAGAAATATTTATTTAAAAATATAACAAATCTAGACCTTTAAGAATGGTTTTATGAAGATTATGGTATTTTACTGAAAATTTCGTTTTATCGTATTCTAAATTTTTATGAAATCATTTTAGGGTTTGTATTTATGTGTGGGTAGAGGTAGGTTGTTATCTTATGCTCTACTTTAACTGTATAGTAAGGTTAAGGGTTAAATATGATAAACTAAACATGAGGGTATTTAAGTGAAAGAATACAGTATTTGCAAAATTTATCATTTCATGTGTGAAAACCCATTCAAATTAATTTTTACAAGTTTAGTGGTCAAGATGAAGATGTTTAGGAATGATGGAATTGATTAGAAGAAGAAAAATAAACATTATGGTATTAATGTGAAAAGAATACGATATTACAAAAAAAGCTATCATTTCATGTGAGAAACTTTGTCCAAATTAATTGTTATGTGATTAATAGTCATCATGAATATATTTAGGTATTATGGAATTGGTGACAAGTGAGATTTTGTAGAAAAACCGAATCGGAAATCGGTTTGTTCCGATTTCCGTCGGGTTTCATAAGTTCGTATTTTTGAGAAGTGGAAAGAAGAAAAGAACGGGACTTACAGGCTTTGATCTATACTAATGAGTATAGAGGAACTAGGGAAATGGCCGAGGTGTTGTTTCGTCGCCGGTTGTTTCAAAGAACGTCGCCGGAAATCCGTCAGCGCTTCGCCGTGAACTCGGTTTCAAAGCACACCCTTCTTGTGGAAATTTCAAGAGAGTAAACCTAATGTTTTGAGATGAGAGGGTAGGGGGTAGGGGGTCTATTTATAGGGTAGCTAGGGTAGGATAGGTGAAAGGTTTTCTTTATTAAAAAAAATTGTAAAAATTTAAAGAAAAACATTAAAATTTGCAGTAATTAGGGTGTATTTAAAATTCTGGAACTGATATATTAAAATGGAGTGAACAGGGGGTTAAGGAATACCAAAAGCCACAACTTCAGTTTTTGGGACTCGGCCGTCCGACCGGCGGCGCTGGCCGATTCGGCCGGCCTGCCGGCCGACTCGGCCGAGTCCGGCGGCCGACTCTAAGGGGGTATTCTGGTGGGGCTTATGGTATACTCCGTTTTTAGGATTCAGTTCAACTTTTGGGAGTTATGGCCTGTGGACTGTTGGGCTTCTAAGAATTTTAAAAGAAAAATAATCTAAAAATAATGTGAGGCATGGGATTTGAACTCTGGTGGCTTGGTTCAGCAGTGCAAGGTGTTACCAATGAGCTACAAGCTCTTTCTTGTAATTATTGTGTTATTTAATTACTTAAAATGATAGCAGTAAGAGTAAATACTCCAAGTATACATTAAATTTTAAAGTAATTTCTTGTACACTAAAAATGGAGTTATTACATTCTTGTAGCTTGTAATTAAAAACAAAAATAATTACCTAAATTTTGTGCTCAGGTTAAAATACTCCTTTGTGGATTTTTGAAAAAATATTTGAAAAATTTTGTATAGGAAAAAGTGTATAAGAAATTAGGATTGTTCCACATATTCGCCGCCCTAGGGTATCCAAAGCCGCCGGCGGCTGCACGGGTATGGCGGCGATTGAAGGCTGAAGGAGACCCTCCAAAGTCCAATTAACCACTTTCACGGCATAGTTCACCGGGGGTGCATTTGCATACGGGATCGCCGAGATAGGCTCCGAAGGCGTCATACAAGAAAAGCTCCGACAGCTTCTAATAATCTGGTCGTACCATCTACCCCACAAGTGAAGATTTTTGTGTTCCGGATCATGGTCTTTGATGTGCGTTAGAACCTCCCGGTCTACAGGCGCCACAGAAAACCCGTCTTCTGAACGAACAAACGGGAAAGAGAGATCGAAAGACATGTCGCCTGCAAAAAAAGGGGGACAGAAGTCAACTGTCAGTGCTATAATTTAATTTTAAATTCTGACACTCGGTACTTTAAAATTTGTACCGCACTGCAATGCAATGGAGAGGGACTAAAGGGGGCCCACAAAATCTGCATGACAATACATCAATTAATAAAACAGCCTCATCATTGGATGAAACTGTTAATTAAATGAGGAAATCCTCAAGAAAATTCTCATTAAATAAGAAGATCCCTCGGGAAAAGGAGAAAATCTTCCTTTGAGAGCAATACTCTATGACAGAGTGACACTTGTCAAACTCTGATCATGAAGGAATAAAATCCCTCAAGAGCCTGGCTCTGTAATGATGATGGAAAAATCCATCAGAAAAGAATTAATTGAAATTAATTTTTATGAATTAAAAAATTCTGGGATCTTCAAGATCTATGAATAAACTCTTAAGAGTTTTTCACAAGAGATTAAGAAATCTACATGTTATCAAAAGAGCAGAGCTCTGATTCATGGGCTAAGAAACCCCAAGAAAAGATCTCTTTAGATGTATGGGCTCAGGAGAGCAAAGCGCTGTTAATGAAACCCTAAATGGGTTTTCTTTAGATCAAAGATATATGAAGAGCAAGGCTCTGTTAATGGGTAAAACCCTAATTTATTAAAAAGTTTTAAACTTTACCTAAGTTTTGACAGAGTTTTAATTCTTAAAAAGTCCTTAAACAAGAGAGCTATGCTCTGTGAGAGAATGAAATTCTCAGAAGAGATAATTCTCAAGAAGAAGAAAAAAATCATCTAAGGGACCAAAGGTCCTATTTATAGGCATTGAAACGCCTCTTCAACTTCTGAGTTGATCCAAGAGCGCAGATGCTGCCACCGCTGCACTCACGTGTGGGCTACGTGAGCGCAACGGTGGGGGGGCATTTGTTTCCCCTAAACAGAGCAAAACTCTGTTTTGAAATTCAAAATTCAAAAATTGAAGCAACGCTTCAGATCCAGCGCTAGGCGCGCTGCGCGCCACGTGTCAAACACGGGTGTGCTAGCGCAGGCTGTGCTGCGCTCTGAGAAGCGCACCACGTGTCAAACGTAGGTGCGCTAGCGTAAAGTGCGCTGCGCTCTGAGCAGCGCACCACGTGCAAAGCACGGGTGCGCCAGCGCTGAAATTATAAAATTTCCCACTGTTAGATCAAAAAATCTAATAAATAATGATAAATCATTAATCAGAATTAAAATTCTGTTATGAAAAGATTTTCTTTCAATCTTGTTAAAAACAAGAAGATTGCCTTCTATAAAACAGAAGCCCTAGGATCAAAGATCCAACGGTGGGAAATATCCCCAAATCAATCAGAGAAAGATCTCTTTAACTGATTTAACAAATCAACTTGCCCTATATAAAGGCCCCATGACTTCAAGTCTGAAAGAGAAAAACTCCCCCATAAACTATGAGAAAACTCAAAAGAAAGAGAGCAAGCTCTTGAAAGAAGATTATTTTTTCAAGGTAAAGAAGATGAATGATGAACACAGAGATGAAATCATCTTATAAAAAGGAGAATTCTTTTCTTTTAAAAAGATCATAGATCTTCAAAACAAAAAGTCTTTCATAATAAAGATCAAAAGATCTCATCATATAATAAAAGAAGAACATATTCATCACACAGATCATTGATCTATAAAGGCAAAACCCTTTCAAAAATAAGAACTATTGTTCTTGAATCTTGAGACAAAGTCTCTTTTAAAAGAACATAAATTTGTTCACAGATCATAAAAATTGATCAAATGCGCTTTGCGCTATTGAAATATGCCTTGCGCTATTGAACAGCGTTTCTGCGCTCTCTGGACCGGCGCTCAGCGCCAAAATGCGCCACGTGTCAACCACGTATGCAACTTGCGCTTTGCGCTTCTGAAATAGCGCACCGCGCTCATGGGATGGCGCTCAGCGCCAAGCGCACCACGTGTCACTCACGTGTGCGCCACTAAATTGAAAGCGCAATACGCTCATGGACTAGCGCTTAGCGCTCATAAACCGGCGCAATGCGCCCATCATCTGGCGCTTAGCGCCAAGCGCGACACGTGTCCTTCTCGTGTGCGCTACTTGGCAGAAGCGCACTTCCCTCTTTAACTGGCGCAAAGCGCCTGGCGCGTCACGTGTTGCGCTGACAGAACATAAATTGTTCTGATGAATGCTCTGCATTCAATACAAGACAAAAAAAAGGTGTCAAGATCAAATGCTCAGCATTATTAAAAGGGCCAAGCCCAAATAAAGGCTCAATAGCCAGAATAAAAATGTTAAACATTTATTGGACTTAGCCCAATATTGGCCATAAGTCCTCAACTTATATTTAATTGAGCTCATCTGCTCACGAATATTTAACAGATCTTAGTCCCAAATTGGACTACAGATCTTCCAACCAATTCACACCGGTTCAAGGGTACATCTTTTTACTCCTCTGATATTTGTCGTTGTAATCCTTCAACGTCTTCAGAGAGGTGACGGGTCCCGAAAACCACACATTTCACGGACTGTGGGGTCCTTAAACTCATGGACTATGATGTCCTTAAACTTTATAGATTATGACGTCTTTAAACTACGGACTGTGGGGTCCTTAAACTCATGGACTACGATGTCCCTAACCTCGGACTGTGGGGTCCCTTTAAACCCACGGACTATGATGTCCTTAACCTGGACCACCATGTCCTTAAACTGGTAATGGACCACCATGTCCTTAAACTGGTAATCGACCGCAATATCCCTAAACTAAACAATAGAGCCCAAATACTCTTTTGTTGGATCTAAACGATCCCGTTAAGTTGATCTTAGTCTAAAATGAGACTAACGTATCCTTAACAAATGTTTAAGTTGATGTTAGTCTCAAATGAGGCTAACGTATCCTTAAACCCAACCCAAACCCAAATCTAAGAAAATACGGATTTGGACTAATCCACGCCCTACGGGCGACAACATAAATTAGTCTCCGTATACAATCCACAGGCAACCAAAAACAAAACAAACACCCACGACACGAAGTGACCATCTGGAGAAGGAGAAAGTTGTTACCGCGATGCGGTAGCGTAATTAACTGCAGGGGCTTGCGCCTGCAGGGAAGAGCGTCCCCACAATCAAAAACCTCTCAAACGAGGAGGAATCTGACGAAGTCTGCTACATCGACCACATCCGTTTAAACCTTCGATATATGGTGCCATAAATCAACTTGGCATCTTCGGAGAGGTGGACGGATAGCACCAAATAGCGTCTGCCCCCAAATTCAGGCAAGACGGACCAACGCGGTCGCGTCTCTGCGTTTCGGCGGTAAACATTGGCAAGCGTCAAGGTTATAAGTCATTAGGGGCAAAAACCACATCGGGAGTTTCAAACATACAGGAAACTTGCAGATTTAGCATACCTTCTGGAGTGCAGTGACTAGAGTGGATTCCATCTAGTGCATCACACAATGATAGTTGGATCTCGATCCCACTGATGAGTAGGATTACTTTCGGGAGATCATTTCACATAACAATCAATGCTATAAACCAAGTAGGTGTCTAGAACGGTGTTAGAGGGGCTACGCCTCCTGGGAAAAGAGGTTATGTAATTCAGGAACTTCACAAAAGCGTTGAAAAACCTCCCTCGAAGTACCGACACCTGCCTGGCTGAAAGGTTAAGCAGGTATTGTGACGTGCGATTAATCCTGACTAGTTCTTCTTTTAAGATTTGAAGAAGAATTTGAGGAAATAGTGGGAGCCATCCTGATTAGATAAATTAATAACCAATCTAATCTTATAAGAGCACACGCTGAGTGTTTTCCCTCTCTCTCTCCAGGTAGCAACCATTTCACGCCCTAATCAAGATAATAAAATGTGTCGCTTAACCGATCCGAATTCTTATTCGGGGTTGGGGAATGTCTGTTCGGCTCTAACTTATGACAACAGTCATGAGTATGAGCAAGGGAAAGAGGAAAGCATGAATTCCTTGATGACCTCATCGAAGAAGAAGCATACTATTGCATCTCCTTCAGGTGTTCTTGTAGCTGAGAACTGCTTTTCGGTCAGTCCTACCTCCTGGGTACTAGATACGGAATCAGGATCTCATATCTGTAATTTATTACAGGGACTGAGAAAAAGTAGGATAGTTGGACATGGTGATATGTCCCCCAGGATAGGGAACAGAGCACAAGTTAATGCTGCAGCCGTCGGTGAATATCACCTAGTGTTGCCAAATGGCAATACTATGATTTTGAACAAATGCTACTATGTACCTTCCATGGTTTGCAACATCATATCAGTTTCTTTACTTGATAAAGATGGATATAACTTTGTTCTTGATAGAAATATCATGAATATTTACCTTGATAAGGTACTGGTTGCAGAAGGTATACTATGTAATGGTATCTATGTTCTAAATCAGAATACAGTCCTCAATGTACAAAACACACGCAAGAGGAAGAGTTCAGATACGAACGAATCCTACTTGTGGCGTTGTAGACTTGGTCATATCGGAGAGAAAAGACTGAGTAAGTTGCATAAAGATGGACTCTTGAATACGTTCGAATTTACATCTTACGAAACTTGTCAGTCTTATCTCAAAAGAAAGATGACCAAATCTCCGTTCACCGGGCATGGCAAAAGAGCAGCAGAACTCTTGGGACTCATACACAGTGATATATGTGGTCCAATGTCTATACATGCAAGGGTGGATTCTCATACTTCATCACATTCACTGATGATCTCTCTAGATTTAGATATGTGTATCTTATGAAACACAAATCTGAAGCTTTTGAGAAATTCAAAGAATTCAGAAAGGAAGTAGAGAATTAGACTGGCAAAAGTATCAAGATCCTCCGATCTGACAGAGGAGAGGAGTACTTAAGCACGGAATTCCTGGAATACCTAAAAGAGAAGGGAATTCTCTCTCAGCTTACTCCTCCGTATACACCACAACACAATGGTGTGTCGGAGAGGAGGAATCGTACCCTATTGGACATGGTTCGCTCCATGATGAGTAATGCCGAGTTATCTCTTTCATTCTGGGGATATGCCCTTGAAACGGCGATATATGTATTGAATAGGGTTCCTACCAAATCTGTACCTACCACTCCACATGCACTGTGGGAGCGGAAGAGACCATACCTTAATTTTATTAAGATATGGGGGTGTCCAGCTTATGTAAAGAAGCAGAACCCGGACAAACTCGAGGCATTGTGTAAGTTTGTAGGATATCCTAAGCATTCGCAAGGATATCAGTTCTACCACACTGAGGAACAGAAGGTGTTTGTTGCTCGCCACGCTGTCTTCTTAGAAAAGGAATTTCTTGCAAAAGAAATTAGTGGGAGCACAGTAGAACTGGAAGAAATTCCAGAGGGACAAACTGTAACTGAAGATTTGGTAGAACCTCAGGACTCAATAACCCCGGACGAATCTCAGCCACTCCGCAGATCTGGTAGGATTTCTCATCCGCTCGAGAGATACTATGGTTTTCTCATAGATGGGGATCGAGAGGATTGCATCTTGGAAGAAGATGATCCTACTAGTTTCAGGCAGGCCGTTATCAATAAGGACTCTGATAAATGGCTGGATGCTATGCAATCTGAAATGGAGTCCATGTACACCAATAAAGTGTGGACCCTAGAAGTTGCTCCACCTGGGATAAAACCCATTGGGTACAAATGGATCTACAAGAAGAAATTTGGTGTAGATGGGCAGGTGGAAACCTATAAGGCAAGACTCGTTGCAAAAGGTTTTCGTCAAAGACCAGGAGTGGACTATGATGAAACCTTTTCTCCAGTGGTTATGCTCAAATCCATTAGGATCCTGCTTGCCATTGCTGCCTTCCATGACTATGAGATCTGGCAGATGGACGTAAAAACGGCTTTTCTAAACGGAAGTTTAAAAGAGTGCGTTTATATGGATCGGCCAGAAGGTTTTGTAGACAGTGGGAGCAGCAAAAAGGTGTGCAAGTTGCTCAAATCCATTTATGGATTGAAGCAAGTATCGCGGAGCTGGAACATCTGTTTTGATGAGACAGTCAAGGACTTTGACTTCATTAAAAACGAGGATGAGCCTTGTATTTATAAAAAGATTGTAGGACGAACTGTCGTATTCCCAGTCTTGTACATGGACGACATTCTTTTGATAGGAAATGACATTCTTATGCTACAATCGGTCAAGCTATTCTTATCACAAAGGTTCTCTATGAAAGACCTGGGTGATGCTTCATACATTCTAGGGATCAAGATCTACAGAGATAGATCCAAGAGACTACTAGGACTTTCGCAGTCCAGATAGATAGAGACCGTACTAAAGAGATTTAGTATGGAAGATTCCAAACGCGGTAACATACCCGCATTGCACGGAATCACCCTCTCCAAGGAGATGTCTCCCAAGACTGACGAGGAGAGGGTTCGCATGAGCACTATACCCTACGCTTCGGCGGTAGGATCTATAATGTATGCAATGCTATGTACGAGACCAAATGTAGCTTGCGCACTGAGCGTGGTGAGCCGGTATCAGTCAGACCCAGGTGAGAACCACTGGACAGCGGTAAAGAACATTCTCAAGTACCTGAAAAGGACTAAGGAGATGTTCCTAGTTTACGGTAATGGAGACCTCAGGGTCGAGTCCTTTACCGACTCAAGCTTCCAGAGTGACAAGGATGACAGCAAGTCTGTCTTGGGTTTTGTGTTTACCCTCAAAGGAGGGGCGGTATGTTGGAAGAGTTCCAAACATGATACCGTCGCAGACTCGACGATGGAGGCTGAATACATTGCTGCAAGCGATACCGCAAAAGAGACGGTCAGGATGAAGAAGTTCATAGCTGAACTTCAGGTAGTTCCGTCCATTGTTGATCCAATACCGGTGTATTATGATAACAATGGGGCTATAGCTTTAGCGAAGGAACCACGGTCCCATCAGAAATCCAGGAACATCTTAAGGCGGTATCACCTAATCAGGGAGATCGTAGATCGCCAAGAGATCGAGGTCCAGAGAGTGGATACGAAAGACAACACGGCAGATCCATTTACAAAGGCCCTCCCTCAAGCACAGTTCGAGCGACTTTTTGGGATGTTGGGTATGCGGTACGCCAGCAGCTGGCCTTAGAGCAGACGTTGGGTATTCGGTACGCCAATCACTGGCCTTTAGTGCAAGTGGGAGATTGTTGGATGTATATGCCCTAGAGACCAGTATTGTATATGTATACATATGAATACTAGGGATATGTATGTACAGAACAATCTTGCTCAGTTTTATAGTATATTATTTGACTTGTTTTTATCGGGATATGTGTGTTTATTTGTATTGTTATTATATCTGGTTTGCACATATTGATAAAGACTCGATACGGTAGTATACTATTGTGGTTTGTCTTTATCTTAACATGGCATATGTCATACTCGTTATTACATATTGCGGTTACATGTTGATAAAGCCCCATAGGATCTTCCTTGACTACCTGCGTTGTGATGGCGATTATACTTGTGGGAGCAGGGTAGTCCATAAGCACATCCTTAAATGGTCCCTAGTCACGTGAGTATCGAGACTGAGCACTGATACTCCATAGTAGACTGGTGTGTACGTTTCTAGCCCCGTCGAGGGATGGTTGGTCCCGCAGCCATTGGTCTGATGCACCTAAGATCGTATACAGGTGCTCACTGGGTGTGAGTACACTGGACGGACTCGCCAAGAACTTCCATGTGGTACTATACCTATCGTCAGATGGAAGTTCTCATGTGACCTGTGTACAGGTTAGTCTTTGGACCCGAGATCGGCATTTGTCTCGTGTGAGTTCCCACTGAACTTTGATCACTACCCTACCACGACTCTACTGAGTCGTGCAAACAGGTTTTGGTTGGGTTCAGTCCCGAACCACATGGAGGCAGTGAGCGATTGTCGGAGATTCGTCTCTCCCGGTATAGGGAGTCGATATCGCACTGTGATTCGAATGGTCAGGACCATAAGACCTTGGCCAAGGCACTTGGGATTTACTGATAGGTTGATCAGTAGTTTCCCGGATTGGTCCTGAGCCACATCGGCACGACTTATCAGGTTATTAGGGTCTGACGTTTACCATCCCCTAGACCCGGTATGCGATACTCTTTGACGAAGAGACCGGACTGTAAAGATATTGTCACGGATAGGCTCAGTAGGAGTTCGGACGAGTTTGTTCGTCGGCCTTCCTTTTCGACAGGTACCTGGGTAGCCGTTACGTACAGCTAGTGCCGCTGACGTGCTTATGGTTAAACCCACTGCCAGAGTACTATTGAGTCTTTAGAGTCCCACACAGAGGGTTTCCCTGATTCAGGCGAAATGATGTAGTAGCCGTATTGGATACGTGCAGTGTTCGATCGGTTGATGTACTTAGTACTCGGACTTTCGATCGGACAGTTGGTAATACTAGCCGGCTCGGGTTTGAGCCGGATTATTAAATCAGGTATTGATTTAATAATTTGCGTATATGTATTTTGATACATGTATTCTAGTATTACGTTCTTCGTTTTATTCTATCTCTTTGGGCGTTCGGATTTTTATCTGATTGCCGGTATATATGCACAGTAAACTGAAGTCCGTATTTATTATAGATTTCCTTCTAGAAGGTGGCCACCTCATTTTGGATTTTCCATTTATTTGATAAATAGAAATGAGGTGTAAAGTGAGAAGTGAGGGAGGAATGGGAGGTGACCATGCTTCAATAGTGAGCAAATGAATTTATAATTCATTTTGGGTTTACTATTGAAGCATGGTTGCTATTGTTTAATGAAAGAAAATAGCATACAAAACCTTGGTGTGTTATTTTCTCTCTCATGCTTTATCATTTTATTCTTGAGCTCCATTTTCTCTCAAAGCTCCTCCCTCCTCTTGATTTCCTCCATTTTCATCTTCTTCTTCTTCACTAACATTCTCATGTGTTGAGAAATAAGTGAAGAAGTTAGAAAAGAGATAGCAAACACATAGACATCCAAAACCACATCCTAGACCACTTGGACTAGCATCCCAAGTTCTCTAGTTGCTCTTTTGACATATTGCAAAGAGCTAGAGCCATGGATCATACTCCCCGGGTGGATCATCTATGACAAAAGGAGGCCGGAGAACAAGCTCGATCCCGGAGGACTGATGGAGCCGGAAATGGAGATCTAGCGAGTTCAAGGAGGCCACTTGGAGCACATGATAAGGAGAGAAGACCGAAGGACTCGATTCGTTTGGTATATCTTCTTTCATAGTAGGTAGAACTCATTATGCTAACTAGGTTTATGGTTAAAGATCCGGTTAAGTTTTATTCTAGTGCCAAGTTTTCGTTCGCAAGAAAATTTTTGTTCCGTATTTGGCCACGGGAGTTGGCCGGGGCACTAGGGTAACCCTTCAATTGCCATGACACGAACAATATATACACCTATGTGGTACTGTGTTCATTATCGACATTTGAAACGTGATTCTTGCTCTATTGCGCATATGAAATGTATCATGCATACATATCTACATGTATACACATACCTTGCTATAGGTACATATACACCTTTATATGATGTTGCATTTAATTTTGGAGAATGTGGGAACCGCATGATATATTTACAAACTTGATTCATTTAAAAGAGCGGTTTTTCCCTTGATATGCTCATATTACTGTTCTATGTTGCATACATCATATTTCATAGATTTACGCATTGAGATATGGATTTCATGTGATTTATGGATTTGAGAACCGTGGTGATATTTCAAGAAAATATGTATTGTTTTAAAAACCCGGTTTCTCTTGATATGATACTTCGATGCGTCCACCATGAGTTTTCTCGGTTCTGAGATTGTGTTAGAAACCCGATTCGAGGAGATGGATGATCCGTTTGCGGGTTCATGGTGGACCCGGTATGGTACCCCGAGGCAAGCAATGTATGTTGTGTAGTAGACGATGAGCCTGGCAGAGGGACTACTACCTATCGATGATAGTTTGGACCTGGCGGTTATCCGGAGGATACCGACCGGAGTCGTGAAATGGACATGGGTCGATCCAGACTGACGGAGCCCTTGGGCCAATCCGGACTGACGGAGCCCGAATTATGTGGATTTATGTGTCAATATTGGACACGGATTTTCATGATATTTCGAGTGTCGATGTTGGGCACTCAGTTACCATGAAATTTACGGATATGAGGGCCGATCAAAGTGACAACACCTGAAGTATTGGAATCTGGGGTGTCGTTGATGGACACCGGGTTTTTCCACAATGATCATTCATTGATAATGATATGTTTTATCCCATACTCGGTATTTATTATATATGCATTGTTCATGTAGTAGTAGTACCTGATGGTGTACCTTGATCATGATTGTTGCATATCTATATTGCCATACTTATGCTATCAGATTGCATGTGATAGATTATCGATTGACGTGCATACCTGCGATTATTTGTATGATGTTACTTACTATTCACGAGTTGGCAACTCACCCCCATTGTGCCACAGTGTTTTACAGGCTTGACCCTCAGAGTAGTCGCGGCAGGACTTCTTATTGTATCTTTTTCAGCGGATACCGCTACGGTTGGCTGTGAGGCCTTTTTGCTGTAGGTGGGTTTGCGGTTATCCGATTATATCCATTGTATATCTCATTGTATCTAGTACTCTCCATCTATCACTTCAAGTATTGATTTAGAGACGAGTTTGTGAGGACCGATATTGTATATTTTGTGACTCTGGGTGTCGAGTTTGTGTGAGCCGGCCTTTATTATGTAGTTTTACCTCTTTATACTGTTTTTCATTTATATTGTCTATTTCTTCGCTACGGTGTCGTATATATGCTTGTGGCGGTTGTTTCCGCTTTTGGGCGTGATTTGCTCCCATTTGGGAATGCTTTATTTTTATATTATGTTTGTACCCGTTTTGGGGCTAGTTTTTACAAAGGAGGTACTGCCGAAATTTTTAAGAAAATAAACTTAAGTTTTAAGATTTTTACTTGAGATTTGCAAATGTTTTTAACAATGTTTTTATCACTTATTTCTTTATATGGTTTAGATTTCTGAGTTTTCGGCTTACTTAAATTGCGTTACGCCTGTTGACGTCACGTGGTTTAAGTGCCGGTCACGTGTCTAATTTTGGGTCGTGACAGCATTTCTGCTTATTTTTGTGCTTGCTTTATGCCTGCTGCATAGTGATTGTCTACATTGAGACCTAGCGACTGTTGTGCATTGTCGAAATATAAGTGTTAGTGATTGTGTTGTGGTAAGTACGAGAGTGATATTGATAAGTGAACATGATTGAAAGTGAAAGCGATACGTATTTGCTCATAACCTATCTAATACTTGAATAAATACTATAACCTGAGGATGGGAAAATAAAGATGGAATTAAACTCGTATTTAGAGAAGTACAATGACCTAGAGGATGATCATTCGCTATTAGTGATGTATATATATGTGTATTATGTGTATATATGTGTATATATATGTGTATATATACACACAAACACACACACACACATTAGGTCGTGGACCTAGCGGCACGGTTGCAGAGTTATGTCCCGGGTAACAGTGAACCGCGGTCTCGGACATGCACGGGACACTTGTTAAACACGAGAATCCTTTTCACCAATTGATTTCATTGACCTAGTAACTGTTAAGTAGTGACATACACACTGCCTGGTTTACCGATATGATACTTATATCGCACTGTTCATTACTCTCGTGTTCTGTTGCACATTTCATGTTTACTAGTATTGTATCCATCATATGTATTTATTGCTATATGTGTTGCCCTAACGATCTGAGTGTGCATACTTAGAGGACGAAGTGGACCCGGTCAAGAAGCATGACCTGCCATTCGAGTTCGCGGAAGTCTAGACCGCAACATCAGCGCCATTCATTTTTGCTTTAAGCACATTGTTTTTCGTTGGTTGGTTATTTCATTCTGCAAAATAAATGTATCTCGAACTCTTTTATTGTAATGTCATTAAGTGGTGAACCATGATTTCCTTTACTCTTGCATTGTTTACTAACTACCATATAATGTTAGAAGTCGAAATGTGACTACGGCGGATTATTCCTTGACCGTAGGAGCATGGCTGGCCTAGTCACCCCTCGTATTCCGTATTTTGGGAAACGGGACGTGACAGATTTTTCTCTTTAGCATGAGGACCGTAGCCATTACAATAAAACTTGCTTCCAAATATATGGCGACAAAACTTTTATTTAAGGGAAAAAAACATAAGAATATCTAAATTTAATAATGTCACAAGAAAAGCTCAATAAATATATACATAGCCTCTCTCACATAGCATGTGAAAACTAAAGCTAAATCAAAAAAGAAACCAAGTGATATTCTATCTCATTAGTCACCACCTTTTCCTCCTTTTTCCCCTTCCCCTCTGGTTTTATTCTACATGTTACTTCAGATAAATGAGCTAAATATCTCGAATAAGAAACAAAAGGCCATAATTGTACCATCTCCATCTCTCATGCTTGCCACAATACTTTTATGTGGCGATTCTTTTTCCCCTCTCCATTTGGCATTTGTTTACGAGGCCAAAGGCAATGCAGAAGCTCAATTTCACTTTGGCAACTAGCTTAAGCTGGAGAGATCTATTAACAACGAATCTTGCATTGCTTAAAATCATCAACTTTGACCAGCTTATTTTTATTCAGACCATGTCTTTGTTTGCATTGAAATCGAATATTTGGTGCCGGTCATGTTCCCTTTCAATGTAAAGGCTTGGTTCTTTGGATTATATTTGGCGAATGGATCTTTTATTAAATTATGGTTGTTGTTTGTTCATTTTAATCAATAGCCTGATGAAATTTGTTGATTGCTGCCTATCAATAATTTATCCTTTCATAGCTCTCGAAGGAAGGCATCACCAGGATTCTTGGATTTAAATCAAAGAGTCCACTCAAAATTAAATTATAAGCTTTTTAGCTATAGATCTAAATCCGTCCTTTGAATTAGAGGGCATATGCTCCTTTTGGTACCAGATCCTTATGGTCCACACCTTTTTGTGTTTGTTTGCTTTGCGTGTGCCTAGAAAAAATTATTTCTCGGTATACACCGGACAAAATAGAAGAAATAGAAATACAGAACTCACACACTGTCCAAGCCTGCTCCAAATTCTTCCACTCTCTCTCTCTCTATACCCCTGTCCGAATGTATTACACCGGCTGACATATGGAATAATTTCTCAAAGCATGGGGCCATGATGTTCCTCTCCAAGGTATAAAAGAGTATGAAGTCAAAATGGTAGGTTAAATATTAGCGTGTGTATGCAGAGAATAATAAAGGAAATATACCATGAGAGGGATTTTCCTTCATAAGAGGGATTTTCTTTCTATGGCGGTAATGAAAACCAATCCTTCGTTATTTTATTCAATGATCGACACCGTTCATCTTTATTAATCAACGAATTTGTGATGTCACTACTAAATGTCCACCCCTACCCAAACTAATAACAAGAAAATCTCACCAAGATTTTTAAATATGAGCATTAAAAAAGGTATATCAGCACCCGACGCGCATCAGAAGATCCGCCCTGAACCCATCACTATATCCAAAACCGACATTAAGAAAATCAGTGACCCAACCGCTCAACCCTAATCCCTCAGATCCCAACACGTGTAAACCATAAACGGTCCAGATGCACTCACTAATCCCCAACCCTCCTATAAGTTCCTCAATCCCCAGAGCCCTAAAACGCCAAGAATCGATCCAGCAAAGTAAAATCAATCCAAAAAAAATTAAAATCCGACTGATCATCATCATCAATGGCGGCATCAAACCCTAAGGTGTTCTTCGACATGAGCGTCGGCGGGGCCCCAGCGGGCCGCATCGTGATGGAGCTCTACGCCGACGTGGTCCCGCGCACGGCCGATAACTTCCGCGCGCTGTGCACGGGCGAGAAGGGGAAGGGCCGCTCCGGCAAGCCCCTCCACTACAAGGGATCGAACTTCCACCGCGTGATCCCCGGGTTCATGTGCCAGGGCGGCGACTTCACTGCCGGGAACGGGACCGGCGGCGAGTCGATCTACGGCACGAAATTCGCCGACGAGAACTTTGTGATGAAGCACACGGGGCCGGGGGTGCTGTCGATGGCGAACGCGGGGCCGGGGACGAACGGGTCCCAGTTCTTCATCTGCACGGAGAAGACGGCGTGGCTCGACGGGAAGCACGTGGTGTTTGGGCAGGTTGTGGAGGGGATGGAGGTCGTTAGGGCAATCGAGAAGGTGGGGTCCCAGGGTGGGAGGACCTCCAAGCCTGTGGTCATCGCTGATTGCGGCCAGCTCGCTTAGATCTCTTAGATCTGTGACGATGGTGGTGGGGGTGTTTGATGAAATAATTGGCGTTTGGATCTAGGGTTTATCTTGTGTCTTTGGGGTGTTTATTGTTATGATGTTGCTTTGATTTGAGTAATGGATTATGAGAAAATGTTATGAATTTGGTGCCTTTTTTTTAAGTAATCTTTGCCTTTTCATATATTAACTGTTGATTTTGTTTGTGCTAATTGTTGATGATATTTTGATATTATCGTGATCAATGAACGGCTTTTGGACTTTGGGGATGAGAGAGGCTTTGAATTAGTCTTTGTTGACGAGGAGGAAAATGACAAATTGGCTAGGACGATATTTAATTGATTTTTATTGAGTCTTAGCAACCAAGATGTATATAAAATCTAAGATGGGAATTTACCTTATTGGCCCCCACCTAATTTAATTTTTTTGGGAAATCAAACTTGCACGTTTGATAGAAAATAATATAGCCCACTCTAGAGTACCATGAAATTTTACCACCCTTGGTTATCATATTCTTGCTATCATGCTAACCAAATGATCTCATTTCATGGTTATCATATTCCCTAAAAATATGTCTATCCAATATTACCACGAAATATTTCCATCTAACATGAAATGAGCGATGACCATCTCGTCCATCGATGGCCGGCCGCCGGTTATCGCCGATCTTTCACCGACGTGTTTGCTACCGATCGGATTTTTGCCGTCAGCCGGGCCGCCGCCGGTCTCGACGCCATCTACTTGTACATACATATATTATCGGGAATAACTAAAGTATACCAAGCACATTAATACAAGATTCCTTAAAATTAGATGTCCGGTCATCACTTTCCTGAGAATGCAAGAATTCCCGGTAATCTTCCATTCTATGTACCAAACACAACCTTATATTGATAAAGAAACCGGTACCAACTGACCTACAGACCAGATCAATTTCATTATTTATAAAGTGAGGTGTCGATGGAGATTTTTTTTCATTTTTTATATCGTTCAGTTTCATATGTGCTAGTGCTTGGCCGAATCATCACAGAAGACTTGGACTGGCGCAAGGTCCATGAAGAAACTTCTTGTTCAATTTGAGCCGGTTTTGGACGTCCTCCAACAAAATGAGTGAATAAATTCGTATTATCGATTCATCATTCTAACTTGTACAGGGAATGAGTTGTAATATGAGAGTACACCCACACGTGTAAGATCCATAATTTGAGTGGGTACGGTCCATAGGCTGCATACATGATACATTTAACTATCATCTATCATCACTACATCCCAGAGATCCAGATACATCATGGTTGGTTTCTTCTCACCTTTATGTCGGTAGCATGCAACACCTTGTGTCCGCCAACTCTTCCAATATAAACAACATTTTACACATGAAATTATACAAAATACACACACAACACAAAATTGGCTTAAAGCTCGATAGGAACATGTCTGAATTTGTTTCTCTGGCCATATATGCAGATAATAACCTGGCCATTTTTTTCCTTTCAACAACTGATCACAGTGCACGATCCCTCTATATTGCTCCTAGTACACGGCATCTGGAGAAGATAGCAGTGTCGATCTGCGGAAAGCACGCACTTCTGAGCACCCTATCTCAAGGTCTGAAGAAACAGTACTAGGATCAAACCAGCCCCAATCTTATCCCATCTGCGACTTCATCAATCATTTTCTCAACTTGCATTATCTTTTCATCCCTTATATCGACGAAAACTTGTATATCACTTCACATAATCGGAAAGCAATGCGACAAAATGACCATCCTCAACATCCCTCACTGTGTCCATATTGCCTTTACAAACATACCATGATATAAAAGCTGTATCAGCCATGTAAACCAAAGTATAAGCGAATAAATTTGCAGTGAAAGGCATGAGAAGAATTAAGTGCAAATAAAAATTGTTTCATAAAGCAATGCGAATGAAAATGAAAGGAGTTGATTTTTTAGCTAAATAGGTTTCCGTGCAGACTTATTTTCCTAAAAATCTTTTATTAAATCCAAAATATGACGAGAGGCTTGGTAGAATTCTATCTAACTCATAAGTAATCAAAACAAGCTCAATAACTACCCACAAGTTTAAGGAGGCCTCAAATGAGGTGGTTACTGACCGATCACATGATTGCGACAAAGGAAAATTGCAGTTGACCAGTTTCTCTATTTGTCTAAATTATCCATAATTAAGTAACCAATCAGTAATATTATGGGGGAAAGCAACTCTTAGCAGCTTGCTTACCAGTAGAATTACTTTGTTCCTGCTCTCTTGTCATGTGTAATAACACTGTACCAGAGAGAACTGTAATGAATCCACATAATTCAGAAGCAATGTTGCTCAAACTTTGGCCATACCAATCCTGAATCCACAATGATAAAAATTTGGAAAACTTAGCACTCAATTAGCATTGGAGAAGAAAGCCATAGCATTGACTTCTGTTTGTTGCTGTTGTGTGCGTATGCGTGTCTGGTGTTTTTTTTGTTGGGGGGGGGGGCGGCATGGGGGGTCCTCCGAAAAAATCCCTTCCCGCATACCTTGAACATGATCGCACTTGCAACGATCGTCGTAGTAGTAAACATGACATAATACATTGGGGATACCACAGCAGTATTGAAGGTATCCAGTGCCTGCGAAGGTAAGAGAAAAACATAAATAATTTAGTAACTACTACTTATGATTTTAAACCATCGAACAATAGTCATCCATACATGAGAAGAACCAGGAAAATCATTCACACAAGATATTAAAAAATATGAAAGAACTGAAGAACAACAACAATTGAGCCTTTTATCCCAAGCATATGGGGTAGGCTTACATGAACTAACATGAGAATCACACCGGATCGAGTACATGAATCCTCCACCTCCATTCACTCCTATTGAACAATATACTTTCATTAAGGCCTTTGGCATCCATATCTTTTCGTATCGCCTCCATCCACGTTTTCTTCGGTCTCACTTTCGCTCTTTTGACTTGGCCTAAATCAATAATATCCATTCATCGAACCGATACTTCCGTAGGTCGCACATGACCAAACTATCTTAAACGGTTTTCCCGTATCTTTTCCTCCACAGATGGTACACCAACCTTTGCACGAATATCCTCATTTCGCATCTTATCTTTTCTAGTGTTCCCCCACATCCAATGAAGCATGCGCATCTCCGGTACATGAATCTTCTGTGCGTGATGTTTTTTTGGAGCTCAACATTCTGTACCATATAATAAGGTATGCCGAATAACGCTTCGATAAAACTTCCCTTTCAATTTTAACGGAAAGTTACGATTGCACAAAATCTCCGTTGTACTCCTCCATTTCAACCAGCCAACATGAATCCTCGGGTTGATATCGCTATTGATCTCCCTATCCTTTTGGATGATAGAACCTAGATATCTAAATTAATCGCTCGATAATATCTCTTGCCCTTCCAATATTATACCACTGTGATCTCGACTTCATTGCATATATGTTGTCTTGGACCTACTCAATCTAAACCCCCGAGATTCCAACATTTGCCTTCATAACTCCAATTAATGCCAAATTGGAGTAATGGAGTCAAACGTTGGAATCTTGGGCTTTAGATCGAGTAGGTCCAAGAAAGCATATGAAAGAACTGAAGTCAAGAAATATATCAATTGTCATCAAAATAAATAAAGACCAGACATTTTATACATCCTAAAGCTCTAAGAATTCCACCATTCTAATGTTGTCTTGTTTCTTTTTCCTCTCCTCGTCTTTTCTGCTTTGTGTTACGTGTACATTTAAATGGTAAGATAGAAATCCAAAAATATTATATAAATGAAAAGGCTGGCCTGTTCACAAATCAGTAACTAATTCAATGTTGTCAGAGAAACGACAACATCAAGCACACTTGAGTCCTGTTTGGACATGAGACAGGCGTTTCCACCCACATAACACTTACGTTTAATGCTGCAGATGCATCTATTTTTTTCTTGAAGGAACTATGATCAAGCCAATGCATTGAGGATGAGTTGCTAGTTAAAATTTTAAGGGACTAGACTATGGACACTGACTGACCATCTAAAGTAAGTTGGCCAGAATGTTGTTATAAATATGTTCCTGAGGCTTCAGGCCACATTGGGTAGAACATATAAGGTTTGAGAATCATAGCCATTTCCAGCATCAAAAGCGTAGAATTCAACAGGAATTGATAAGCCCGGTACCCCATCAACACCCAGAGCTGAAGACATGCAGCATAAACTAAACCAGACTAGCCCCGCAAATGAAAAAGGTATTCAGATTGTAAAGCTCTAGGTCACAATACTTTTATATAAAAAAAATTCTTCTCCCGATACTCATTAATATATTATCAATTTTGCAAGGTGCTAAAATAGACACTTGAATGAGTTCTAGAAGGCTTTCCTAAGAGTAGATGGAATACTGGAAGTATGGAACTGTTCTTATGCGTATATTCATGAGCACTATTTAGTCCTGCATACACATTGCACATGTCAGGTACAGCTCATGTGCAACACACAAAGCTGCATCACTATGGTCTTGAGGATTTTGAATCCCTTTAACACCATCAAGCGAGATAACACAATCAAATCAAACAATTAAGAAGAAAACAACACACCAGCATTATGTGCTTCGACCACCATCGTCCTACTTCCTACTTCCACGATGCAAACATCTCAAATCGTGTTCCCCTAGAATGTGAGAAAGATAGAATAAACAATAGAACACTATTTGAGATGTTTGCTAGGCCACAAAGCAGTGCAAACAATATCAAGAAGATAAAAAAGATGTATAGATTTAATCAGCAATTGCTTACATCCACGGGAGAAGGAGCAGATAGCCAAATATACTATATCAGTTTGTGAGGAGTATAATAAATGGTGGAATATATCAAACCCTAACCTCGAATACGCTTCAAATTTAACAAAAAGGAGGCAACCTTATCTCTAGTAATTCTAAACCTAATTTATTAATTACACATACGAGCGCACGCGCTACAAAACTTGAGGATCAAGAGAGGTATATATTATGGCACATTGATTTATTTGTACAAAAATGAATATAGGATCGGCATTGTCATTGTTTTGAAAAAAGACATTGATATGAGAATGACCTACCTTGCCATGTTTTGACAGGGACAAAATAAACAAGTTATAGTATAGCCAAAAATCTAGCTTCTTTAATCCACGTGTTATAAGACTCGGCCAAGTTGAAACTTGAAAGTGAGCCAACCGAATCTAACATGAAACAATATCTATATTCAGTCACATCATCTATAGGTTGAACATAAAATCATATCATAGTATTTGTATTACAAATAAGAATAAAGATGAATCAATTAGAGTTTGATAATATAATACCTTCTATCAGGAAAATATCAGTTTGTGCAATTAACTAGTTGACCGTTGACATCTCAGCATTTCAAGATTCACCATTCCATAATTCTCTTTTAATTTATCTGCACTTTTTACCTCTCTCTCTCTCCCCTCTCCCCCCCCCCCCTCTCTCTCTCTCTCTCTCACACACACACACAGTTTTTCCATCCATCAATGCCACACACTCATCTCCTATCTTCATTGGCAATAGACCTTATGAATGTCTATGAATTAGTACACCAAGGTTTCTCCTTAAGAAGACCAGTGCAACACCATCGAAAACAAATAAGTACCCTCGAGCTTTACAGTAATGGATAGCGGCTCATGTGGAGTCTACATTGAAGCGAAAACCAACATGCATAGCTATAGACCTTATGAATCAAATATTTAGAGACTTCGATATAAAACTACCTTAAAATAAGGAATGATAGGGCAAAGAGTTGTGCAATAGTAACTATATAGCTTAACAAGACACTCTTATAACCAACTTAAATGTTACAAAGAGAAATCCATGGAAACGAATCTTGTATAAGTAATCCATACCAATGACAAAGGCAAGGGAAAATCACTTGTATGTTTGCAAGCTTCTATGGTTGGTTAATGTTTACAATAATTTGTTGATACATATCATCCTTATTTTAAATTACAGCCACTTGCCAGATCATTATAAGCATACCCATTGTTTGTCAATATAGTTTATGCTGTTGATAATTTCATGTCAACTTATGTCGTAGGAAGTCTGCTTGCAGTGGTGAGTTGTTCCGTCTTGCAGTTTGCATATGTGGTACCGAGGACCATGATATTTAGAAATGATTTCTAAGCTACTTACGCAATATGATGTGTATGATCAAAATAAAGAATTATAAAGAGTGGTTGAATGTTTTCCATAGGCTTCTATATTCGCTACTTACTAGCAAACTGCAAGATTAACCTTACACATGATTGTCGGCGCAAACAAAAAACGAAGCATATGACATAGAAGCATATATGTATACTTTGGGAGAGTGGGAAAAAGTGGCAGATGTATTACTAAAGGAATCTCAAATGGTGTATCTGGAAATGCTGGGACGACAACCAATTAATTGAACAAATTGTTATTTTCCTGAAAGAAGGTATTATATTATCAAACTCACATTGATTCATATTTGCTCGAGAAGACAACCCTCAAATGAGCAAAATGGAAGAAACAAATTCAGATCGTCACTCCAAAAAATTTGGATAAAAAGCTTGTAGCTGATGATGACGGTTAATTCAGCTTCACATATAGTTGTATTATAAATACTATGACATTATTATAATCGATAGATGATGTGACTGAAAATAAGTATTGTCATGGAAACAAAGAAGGTAGATTTCTGCAGGTTCTATAATCGGTTGGTCTCATCCATTATCAAAACAATGTCAATGGTATCCAGAAATAAATATATATTACTCAAAATATATATGCATGTGGACACCCTTAGTCCAACACATATAACTATCCGTGGATCATCAAAAATAAGATAAGCATAAAATCTGGATCTGGGTCACAATATTCAAGACACACCTAACATCTCTTTTCTTCTCTCCACAAGAGGAGCCGCACCAACCTTCACATGAGACCAGCGTTTTAAAAAAGCAAATGCTTAAGTGGCCGAGCACTCTCCATCGTTTCGCTTTTTGCCGCTAAAGTGGATGATATACTCCCCCATTAATCGGATAACTATATTATATTTCCTATTGATTGGGGTGAATTTAAAGGTTTATAGGTGTGGTTTTCAAACTTTTATTATCACGCTCTCTATATTGATATTTGCGTCCTTATAAAGTCCTAGATTCATGTCCTCGATGATTGTGTCTCGTCCCTTATTGTTAATTTGTTGCATGAGTCAGACCCATAGCTCATATGACACACTAACTTAGGTCAAATCTAATGTGCATAAGCCCATAAGTTGTATGAGAAAACGAGGAAGATCTTTGAGACGCTGGAACCTACGATGCTTATACCAATGAAGAGAGCAGGAAAGTATCTCAATTAGTTCTGGTACCCATCCCAAAAAAATGTACAAGGAAATGCTGTGAAGGATATATAGTATAGAAAAGAGGACCTAAACAAAGACCACAAGAGAGAAGCACATTGATCATGAACGACTAAGTAGCCGATCAACTAGAGAGCTTCAAAATAAGCATCGAAATAAAACTGGAAACCTGTAGCTCTGGTTATTATACTCTTATGATAAAAGTAATTTACCCAATGAAGTAATATATTTACATGCAATTGCAGATACAATAGCAAGAAATCTACTGATGCAACATATGATATCCAGAACTTACATAAAGGAATTAAATGCAACATAATTTGCATTCACAAACACAAACCTTGTTCAGGTAATTCAATTGAGTGACAACACAGGTGACTGCAACAGCAACAAAAAGCCATGTCTGTGGATAAGCAACCTGACTGATCCCCTCCAATGTAAGCTTTATTGCAATTCCAATAGCCTTAATACTAACAACCTGGCATGATTAAGATATAACTTTAAAATTCAGGATCAGTAAAATGGCAACAATTGGGAGCTAAATCATCACAATAATGCCAATAGAGCACAAGAAGGCCTCAGTTACCGTCAATGAACCCATTAAAGAACATATGCTCAGGTAAACCAAAATATTTGTCTGCCCATAGCGTGGTTCAAAGTGTAGGATCAATGCCAATACAATCGCTAAGATAGCTGCAGAATAAATCAAAAAGGCTGCAAACAAGAGAAGAACAATAAAACATCCTTAGTGCATGTGTTTAACAAACAGAATGAGAATAATGATATGCTTTGCATGGGATACCAGGTTGAGTTGCGAGTGCCCATATCTCTTCAACGGAGTTAGGAGCATGCTCCTGAGGTGCATGGATTACAATGACAACAGAACCTACTATGCATAATATACAGCCCAAAACACCCGTTTTTTGAAGTCGTTCCTTCAGTATGAAGTGTGCCAACACCGCACTGCTCAGTTCATCAAAAGATGTTTTAAGAACAGCCTGGAATTATTTTTGTTATACTAAAAAGAATGAAGCTCTTAATTTTTTGCTCTAGGTTACCTGACAATTATGCTCAATGCGCCCAGAGGAGTTACAAGAACAGCTGGAGCAAAAGCATAAGCTACGAAGTTTGCAACCTCTCCAAGAATCACTGGTTTTAAATAAAATCATGCCCAAAGAATTCGATCGAATGACTCTACTTCAAGGTTAGATGCACAAAACTAATCTCTAAATTGCAAAAAGAAGAAGAAGTAAGCTTACTTGTTGTCATCCCAACCCACCATAGCGGCTCTAACAGGTATGCATATCCTCCAAGCCCTAGTGTATGCAAACATGAAAAATTCATTAGTTAAAAATAGAAAGACAACACAAATAGCAAGAAATAAATGAAATCTTGCTACATAAATTAACTCTAATATCCTCAAGTGTTTAATAGGTTTCATCCATATTTGAAAATAGCGCGCGCTACGTAGCGTAGCAAGGACTATTTCGCTACATAGCGTTGCACATAGCATGAATACACTATAGCTTACGCTATTTTTATAAATAGCTTAAGCTATTTAAGCTATGGAGCATACGAATATTAACAGGTATTTTTTATAAAAAAAATCCGACCAGAATCCCTTAAATCCATAAACAAAAGCATTCAGAAACCAGATCGATCATCTAGCGCGTCCATGCTGCTCTTTCACCTCTTCCCTCTTCTCTCCCCAAAATGAATCTTCCGAACCCAGGCCAAAGCTGGCCATCCAAGGCCTAGTTGCATCGTCGGCCTCTGAGGCCATCACCTACATCTTTCAAGGCTATATGAAGCCATCAATGGATATCTAACGTTCTTAATACTTAATTTATTTGTATATATTATTTTGGGTTCTAAATAGTTAAGTTGATTGTCAATTTATGTATTGTGGATGGATATATAATATTCTTGTAAACTATTGATGATGGATATAAGTATGGACATTGACTAAAAAATAGGAAAATTGCTGGCATGCTAGAGCTTAGTAGTTCTTAGATTTTTGAGAAAAAAAATTACTTAATTTTAGAGTAATTTTACTATTTTTTAAATTAGTTAGCATAACTATATTTACATTTTAAAATTAAAATATTAATAAACTTCATAGCCTGCGCTGTACGATACGCTATTTATGCCTTTTCCTATTTGGTGGCGGAGCGCTACGTTTACGCTATCGCCATTTTCAACATTGGTTTCATCTGTAAACAAGCATAAACTGATAGTTAACTAGATTTACATGCATGTGTATCTAGTATGCAACAAAATATTACAATGCTTTGTGTATGCTATGATAAAGCACAACTCAAAGCTATTTATTGCTTATGGATGCTGAATGTGCCACGCCTTAACTATGCCATACTTGGAATTCTAAAGGTGGCAAATCATAGTTACGTTACAGCCCATCAAAGCTCAATGCCAAACAGTCCAAAAGGAATAGCTTAAACCATGGATGTCATATAATTAAGACAATATGTGAACTTTATTCTCGTATTAACATCTCTCGAGTTGTTGATTCTTGTAACTATTTTGGGTAATGGCATGCGGCTTGAAACACGCTTTAAAAGGAAAACCATCTATATCGCAGACTCACCTACTTTCTACATTAATATTGCAGTTCACATCAAGCATCAGCTGGCTACCTCGTTTCACACTTTCATTCAAATTTAAGGTAGTAAAAAGGCCAGGCTTTTGTAAGGTCAATGCTAGTTAACTCAGAGTAGGCGGGTTTATGTGGTTCCTCATGTCAAATTTTGGTCATAAATAGTTGTATGCTATCACGATCATGTTCTGCCATTCTAAATTATATGGTTTCTGGCTAGTATGAACTATAATCAACTGCCATGAAAGGTTATCAGCTGTTGGCCTAAAGTTTAGCGATGTGGTCAGCATCATTAGGGGACAATATTCAAAATAAATTTGACATATGCTACGCTTACACAAACTCATCAATAATTTTAAGATCTGAGCCTAAAACATGTCAATGATTCTTAAATAGAAAAGATACTTTCGAATTCGATCATAGAAAAAGTCAAACCCTGATGAATCTAATTATAATTAACAGATCATCAGATCTCCAATTCGATAAACAAATAAAAAAGATTCCATTTTCCCACAAGATCTAGGGTTTGAGTTACATACCAGCGCGAGCACCAGAAGCTCCGGCGCGCTTGAGCCCCTTCTTCTTCAAGATGAAGCTGGCGCCGATGAACCCGCTGGAGATCACGGCGAGGATCAAGCCCCTCGTGTTGTCCGAGACCGTCATCTCCTCCTCTTCTTCTCTCGTCCTCAAAAGCTAGGGTTTTACTAAGGAAAGAAAACGTGAGGGATGACGAAAGGGATTGGGGTTGAGATTGAAGTTCCCGCCAGTGAAATGAAATTCGAATCCGATGCTAGTTGAAAAGCGACAACGGGGAGGAGAGGGCGGGTTTTGTCGGGTAGCGGAGGGGGGGTTTGCCCCTAGTCGTGATCCTCCGCCGGTGAGGTTACAGGCCGAAGAATTGGATTGTTACCGGGTCCAGCCTACAGGCGTCGTTTCGGTGTCGGGATCCAACTCAATTATTACACGCATTTTATACACCCGCCAGCGAATTCGCCCTGTGGCAGGCCCATGTGGCTTGTCTGACATTTTTCATCCTGTGATATAATAGCCTAAAAACTAGTTTATTATCGAACGACCCTCAGCGGAGCCTTGACCGATTAAAATCCAGATGATAGCTACAAATGGTTATATGAATATAAAAAAAAATATCACATAGGATTTCAATATTATCTTTGACAGATTGGGTAGGAAGAAATATCGGTATTGTATTTGGACTAAATGAACGTGTTGTTTGATTAAGTCTAAATTTAAAACTATTGATAAGGCTCATGAACGGAAATTTTCCAGATTACGACACGTAGCAGATGACTTGTCGTCTATGTAAACCCACTAGGCTCCTGGTGGCTACGGAGGTAGAATCAATGTGGTACACCGGGGACTTTCCTCGGGGTATCAGTCTCCGAGCTTACATCCCCATTCCTCGGCCCCGAGCCATCCAGCAGCCGAACTTACACCCTCTTTGCTCGTTTCTGAGCTGTTGCAAGGTTGAGCTTCTTCGGCCTCCCGGCTCTTCTCCGAGCCATCCATCAAGGCTTCCTCGACTTCCCCGATCAACCGAGAGCGCCCCCGCAACGGCTCCGTGTATCTCGCTAAAGTGAGATATCCGCCGCCCCACGTTCCGCGTCTTACGCCGGTGCGTCCCTCCATTAATTAGCGTATCCCACCATTGACGCGGGCGTAACGCAGGGGCGTAACTAACGGCGAGGATCTCGCACTGGCTCGCTCCATGTAACCGCTATATAAACCCCTCTTTCAGATAACTCAGGTAACTCGAACTCATTCTAATACGTCGCTACCATGCTCTTATTCCACGGTACTAACTTGATCGTCGGGGGATCCTACGGTGGTTTCTCATTCCGGGACTTCCCTTGCAGGTAGCTCGGTGTCAACAACATCCAACAACCCATTAAAATCTACACAACAATTCTCATACCCAATCTCAACCGTTCAAAACCGTTCGTAACCAGATCGACAGAGGACAACATCTGAGAGAGATTCTGACCACCATCAGTTGGCGCCGTCTGTGGGAACTCTAAAGTTTCTCCACCCATAAAATTGATCTTCCGCCCTCGATCCGATGGAAGCGACAACCGCGATGATCCCAGCACGAGCCGCCCCGTTCCCCATAACGGAGGCGGGAGCGGTCTCACTCCCCCTCCTAATATCATCAATGCCCTATCCGCTAGGATCGACAGGCTCACAGCGATGGTGGACGTGCTCGCCCGCGTTCAAGCGGCCGGCTACCAAGCCGCGGTTTCCCTTTCCCGGGATGGCGACGTACGCATGCTGGCAGGAACGCGCACTCAGGCCATTGACCTCAATCGCGCTCACCCTGATGTTAATGAACGCCAGCACGCCGATTTTGGTAGTTACAACCTGTATGCGGGGAATGATTCAATGACTCGATGGGCGCCAGACAATTCGACGCCCAAATCTTAGGGGAGATCAGGCCATCGTTCCGACATTCGCCGCGTCCTCTCACCCCTGAGAAGGTGTCGGTCAGTTCGCCTGATTTCAGGCACGGCCGACGCCCCCACTCCCGTCGGGGCCGCACAAACGGCGAACGCCGGGACTACTCAATAAGAGCCTCACCCGAGAATTTAAGAAATGTGATAGAGCGAAACAGAAGCCGCACTGTCGCGCAAGCCCGGAGCAGAGATGGCCGGCGCTCCGAATATAGGGAATCCTCGGGGTACCACCAACGAATCGAGGCCCTCGAAAAGAAAATTGAAGACATACGACAGGATGACCACGCGGCCGGCGAAGGGGTGAAGTACTCTACTGATTCACTCACGAGACCCTTAACAGAGCGGCCCCTCGCCGAGCACGTCTTGTCCAAGAACAAGCCGCCCAAAGTGACTCTATTTGACGGGAAGTCCGACCCGAATGACCACTTAGACGCGTTCACAGCCGCCATGAGCTTCCAAGACAACTCGGATGTGGCTCAATGCAGGGCCTTCCCCACCACCCTTATCTGAGCCGGTCGGGATTGGTTCCGGGGGCTTGCGCCGCACTCCATCTCTACCTTTGACGAGCTGGCTACCCAATTCCTCGGTCATTTTGTCGGTAACCGACGACAGAAGAAGACGGTCGACTACCTGTTCACCGTCAAGAGCGGAGACAAGGAATCCTTCAAAGGGTATGTCACTTTTTTCCTGATTTAAAATCAGGAAAGCTTCTGGGAAAAGCTTCAGAAGAGGGTCACGTGCTTACACGTGACTAGCGGTCACGTGTTGGCACGTGACACCTAAAAACATCATCAATGCAAGTTCAGTTTCCTGACTACGTTGAAGGAAAGGGGGCTTCAGAAAGAGTCACATGCTCCCACGTGACCCGGGTCACGTGGCGACACGTGACATTTAAATGCAAGAGTCAAAAGGCACACCAGTTCCCTGATCAAGTCAAGGAAAAGGCTTCGGAAGAGGTCACGTGCTTCCACGTGCCCAGGGTCACGTGTTGCCACGTGACGTTCAAGACAGCAGACTCGTTCTCCAGTTGAACCAAGGAAAGAGAGAGTTCAAACAAGGGTCACGTGCTCACACGTGACCAGGGGTCACATGGTGGCACGTGACGTTTAAGCAACGATCAGAAGACAGAGCGCAAAAGAAAGGAAAAGGCTCATTCCAAAGGGGGTCACGTGCCCACACGTGACCATGAGTCACGTGGTCACACGTGACCGGCTTTCAAAGCCCATTTTTGTCAAACAGAATTAAATTCTGAAGGAGAATCAAATCTTTCCAAAGGAAAGCGGCTATCTGGAAACGATCGAATTAAAGATTCAGAGGTGATCTATCTATGGGAAAATCTCGGGTTTGGAAAGATTTCCCCTTTAAATCTAACCAAAATAACAAAGGAGAATCTCTGGATTTAAAATCCAATGGTGAATAAAATTCACCTAATAATCCAGAGGTCCAAAACGAATGATGGATGCAAATTAAATCTCTCATGAAGATTCGTCAAAACTGATTGATTCGGCTGCTTCTCCTATAAATAGGAGCCAAGAGACACAGAGAAAAGGGATACACATACGCAGAGAGAAAAAAAAAAGAGAAAAGAAAGAGAGCTTCGATACTTGGAGAACTTGGATCTTCTGCAAAAACCCTAGGTAAGAAAGGGAAAAGCTCCTTGAAAGAAGAAGAGAATTTAATTCTCAACAGAGTTTAACTCTGATACATAAAAACAGAAGAACATATTTCTTCTCTCTTTGATAGAGGATCTGCAAAGTGCACATCTCCCCTTAAGGTTGAGAATTTAATTCTCAATGGGTCGAGATCCTGCCATGCAGATCCAAAACATAGAGAGGGAATGCAAGCATGAGAATTTAATTCTCACAGAACTATAGGAATTTAATTCCTTTAAAATAAAATTAGGGCTTGACCCTGTATCATGGGAATTTAATTCCTTCAGAATAAAAAGAAACAGGGTTTAACCCTAATTAAGAACTTAGTTCTGTTTAAACGACGGGAATTTAATTCCTTTAATCATCATTTAACAGGGAATGGGAATTCAATTCCTTAAAAACTTTTATTAGGGTTTAACCCTATTTAGTTCTTCACATATATGAGGAATTTAATTCCTACAGAAAATTCAGAGTTAAACTCTATCCCAGAATATAAGTCTTCGAAAGGAAGTAGGAATTTAATTCCTCTGAAATTTAAAGCTTGAGGAATTTAATTCCTGAAAAAAAAAGATTAACAAAGCCTCTAAACAAAATACATAGAGGCAGGGTCACGTGTCATCACGTGACCCCCCAAAAGATCTACAGAAAGCCCCTTTGAGGCAGCACCCCACGTGATCCACGTGACCCTTGGCAGAAGCTCTAATACATAGGCATTTGAATGCCCCTCACGTGATGGCACGTGACGCTCTGAAAGACGCGATAATCTCAGCAGAATAAATAAAGGGAGGGCGCTCTCACGTGCTGCCACGTGACCCCTCTTGCCTTAGTGTTTAACACTAAATTGAAACTCTCGAACCCAGTGTTAACATACTGTTGGGCCTTAGTGTTCAACACTAATTAAAAAGCTTTATCTGCAGTGTTCAACACTGATTGCCTTAGTGTTTAACACTAATCTGAGATCTTCATTTGCAGTGTTCAACACTGATCTGTTTTAGTGTTTAACACTAATTTGAAAAGCCTTGTTGCTGGTGTTTAAACACCAATTATCTCTTAGTGTTAAACACTAACTTGTCAACCTCATTCCCAGTGTTCAACACTGATTGCTCTGTAGTGTTTAACACTAGGCTTTGGCCCAATTGGCCTAAATGGATGGAGGCAAAGCCTCTCCTGATTGGACTTAGCCCAAGATGGCCATAAGTCCTCAATTTATGCTTAACTGGGCCAATGGACTCATAACATAATTAATCGTCTTGACCCCAAATTGGGCCAAGGACTATTTAATCCACTCCGGTTCTAGGGTACATCTCTTCGCTCCTTTGATATTTGGCATTGTAATCCCTCAATGTCTTCAAAGAGGTGACGGGTCCCGACGACCACACATTGATACGGACTGCGGGGTCCTTAAACCCGTGTTTAATGCAAATTCCTTGTTACGTGGAACGCGGATAATGTCACTCTTTGACCCCGTGGAAAACGTCCAGAGCGGAGCCTGGTCCTCGCAGAACACGGCAGCGAACCCGTGTGAAGCATTCAGAGCACATAACGGACTGTGGGGTCCTTAAACCCATGGACTACGACGTCCTTAACCTTGACCGAGATGTCTTAAAACTAACAACGGACTGTGGGGTCCTTAAACCCATGGACTACGACGTCCTTAACCTTGACCGAGATGTCTTAAAACTAACAGTGGACCGCAATGTCCTTAAACTACCCATGGACCGCAATGTCCTTAAACTACCCATGGACCGCATGTCCTTAAACTAAAACAATAGAGCCCCGCATGCTCTTTTGTCGGATCTAAACGGTCCCGTTTAAGTTGATCTTAGCCTCAAAGATGGCTAACGTATCCTTAAACCTTCAAACAGAGTGGACTATAAATCCCCCCAATTAACTCTGGCTCAAGGGTACATCTCTGAACTCCTCTGACATCCGTCGTTGTAATTCTTCAACGTCGTCAGAGAGGTGACGGGTCCTGACGGCCATACATACGTTGGACCTCTAGGTCCCTAAACTGGAACAATGGAGTTCAAACACTCCTTTATCGGATCTAAACGATCCCGTTAAGTTGATCTTAGTCACAAAGTTAGACTAACGCATCCTTAACAAACGTTTGAGTTGATCTTAGCCTCAAGTATGGATGACGTATCCTCAAACCAAACCCCCAAACCCAAATCTAAGATAATACGGATTTGGACTAGTCCACGCCCTACGGGCGACGATATAACTCAGTCTCCGTAAACAATCCACGGGCAACAAAACACAAAACAAACACCCACGACACGAAGTGACCAGCTGGAGAAGGAGAAAGTTGTTACCGCAATGCGGTAGCGTAATTAACTGCAGGGTCTTGCGCCTGCAGAGAAGAGCGTCCTCACAATCAAAAACCCCTCAAGCGAGGGGGAATCTGACGAAGTCTGCTACATCGGACGCATCCGTTTAAACCTTCGATACATGGTGCCATAAATCAACTTGGCATCTTCGGAGAGGTGAACGGATAGCACCAATTAGCATCTGCCCCGAATCTCAGCGCCAAGACACCGCAGTCCTGCGCGCCGTCTTTCGGAGGGGAACAGATTCTGGCACGCCCGGTGGGACCTTTTCCTCTTTCCACTCCACACTTCGTGTGTCGTGACTCGCGAACCAATCGCGGTTCGCCAATGGTTGCCCTTGGGTTTCAAGATACTAAGAATTGGCGTCTTGCTTATTGCAGAAAGCAAAGGATCGATGGCTTCTACTTCCATGAAATTCTCCAACTGCTCAGGCTGCAATTGCAGCCAACGCTCTGCCTCGCCAGGAGGTATAGCCTACGGACCCCAAGCTGCTTCGCTATTCACAATGCCCGTGGAACAGGTCACTCGCGCCACCACAGGATTGTTCTTTGGGACCATGCTCCCGCCTACAGACTTCACTGCTCCAGCGCTGACAACGGAAGCTCCCAAGAAGTCGGTCTTTGATCGTCTTACCCCTGCCGCGGCTCCTCTCAACGAGTCGCCCAACGTCAACGCCTCGGTCTTCTCTAGATTGGGCCAGAAATCCTGCGAACCCATCATGGGACCTACAATCTCAGAGAAGGCCGCTTCTAAGAAGGTGCCCGCTCCTGCCCCCGAAATCGTCAAGGCAGCTTCTCCGGCCAAAAGGTCGGTCTTTACAAGATTAACGGCTTCAGCTCCCGCTCCTACTGCCCAAAGGACATCGGTCTTTGACAGGCTAATACCAACTGCGACCCCCCACCCAGACAGGGGGCAAGACGAAACCATTCTTACCGCTGACCCTACACCGTCCGCTCGACACGCTCGACGTCCCCATTGGCGCCGAGTAAGGAAGGCTGGGGGAAACTCCCCCTCCGGGTTGACTCCATCGGCCCCGATGGCAGAGGTTAATGCTGCTGTTCCAACTGGGAACAGCTTTGAAATGCTAAATAAGGTGCGAAGGAATTCTCCTACGGCAGTGCTGAAGAGGTCTCCTCCCTCATTAAAAAAGGTTGTCGAAATAAAACCCGAACAACCCCGATCTCCTCAACGGCTGTCTTCCAAAATCTATAAGGTTTAGCGGCAGGCACGGGACTCGATCATCGATCCAAACTTCTCTCGCCAACACAAGAAGCTGAAAATCCAACCGGAAGCTGGTCACCAGGCTAAACCCCAAAAGGCTGTCTGGACGCCCACCTCAACCTCCATGGCTCATAAAAGGAGGAGGCCACAGAAAACCCCACAGCATGCAACGACGGCTAAAAGCACTGAGCCCAGACGCCCTAAGTCTGGGAGCATGGTGGTCCACACTGTTTACATGGCCTCTGGAAAAGAGGAAAGCCGCACGTCTATGGGCCACCGACCGCTAACCCGATCCGTGACGAAGGCTCAAGAGCAGCAACAAAAGCTTCAAGAAATGATGAATGCTATGGCCGCGCTCACCGGGCCAAAAGAAAACCCAGAAACATCCTCAGACGCACGCCGGGAGGAAGAAACCGATGCTGAATTCCTTCGCCGAACACTGGAGAAAAGGGATAAAGAGGCTGCTGAACAAGCGGCCAATATACAACGGATGGGCCTCCTCTTCCAAGATGTGATAGGAATGATGATCCAGCAGGACTTACCCGCCGAGGATCCCCCAATCGTTCTTGAAGACGACCGAGGAGAAACGTCAAATCCACCACCAGCCCTCTCAACGGCCAAGGAGGAGGCAATCTCTAAGGCTGACTTGGCTGACTACATAGCCCAGCAGATCCGGGTTCATCACGCGACTGAGGCAGCTGGTCAAGTCGTGAAAACGGGGCGGCCGTATCCGAGCTGGTACGATCAAATCAAATACCCGCAAGGCTATACGATACCAAAATTCCACGTGTATAAGGGGACCGGCAATCCCCATCAACATGTCGCCCAGTTCCGGGCCCTCTGCGGTAACACCGGCGGTGATGATAAACTGTTGCTCCGCCAGTTCGTGGGCAGCCTATCGGAAACTGCGTTCGAATGGTATTCAGAACTCCCGAACGATTCTATCAAAACGTTCGCTGAAATGGAGCTGTTGTTCACTCAGCGATTCGCAAGTGCCAGCGAACGCACTCCAATAACTGCACTGATTAACGCCAGGGTAAAACCGGGCGAAACCTGGGTCCAGTACGCTATACGCTGGCGGAACTTGTGGTCGAGATGTGAGCAACGCATTGAGGAAGCACCTGCGGTGGGCATGTTCGTGGGAACTCTAGACCCTCACGCAACTATCTCCCAGTTTATGATGTTCTTTAAGCCAACCACATTCCAGGCTTTAATCGACAAGTTGGCTCAGATGGACCAGATGGGTCATAGACCACCTGCCCCGAAGTCGGAATCTCGGAATGACAAGGGTAAAGGGAGGGCAACCTTTGTTGCGAATGCCCAGCAGCAACCTATCGCCCCGAAACCGGCAGATCAACTCGAGGAAAGGCGTCGGTATTATAATGAGAAGATGAAGCGTCCCTACTCGTTCCCACGGGACAAGACGAAACGGCTATTCGAGCTGGCAATACGCAACAGACTTATAAACCTGCCAAATCCAAGGCGACCGCCGCAACCCACTGAAGATGGATTGAAGACCAATACCTCCAGGGGAAGTTTGTACTGTCCGAAAAGTGGAAGGTGAACCCCCCACAGCCGCATGCTCCTAGGAAAGCGGATACACCGGGGGCAACATGTTCTTTTATTGAAGAAGCTCCATGGGAGGTCGTGCTATCAACTAAAACCAGAAGAATGCTGAGAGACCTTCATGCGTGCCCTGCGATCGAATGGAAGGACCCTCTTGAACCTCAAATTATCGAAGGGATGCTAAGGCGCCGCCCGACTACAAAGACTCACGATAAGAGCCCAGATACTCACGCCCAATCGTCAAAATCTTCAAAGAAAAAGAAGAAGAAATCCAAGAAGTCCGTGAAGCCTGGAAAAGAGCACACGAACTTGCAGAAGCAAATCGACGCACTGGAAGAGTACAATCAAAAGGCGCGAACCCCTGTCACATTGCAAGAGTTCCTCAACCACATCTTTCAAGAAGAAGATGATGGAGAAAGCTCGTCGGATGAATCCGAAGGATATGTGGCGAGTTGTAACGTAATCTCCCATTCGTTTACACGAGTACAACATCATCCCTTCTACACAACATCAGTGTATGAAGTACTTTAAGGACGGTTTCGAGTATACCGTAACAGGCGAGCTGAACCCATTTTCCGTGAACGAAGTCCGCAAATACGAAGATGCGAAATACTTTTTGCCAGATTTCGAGGATACAGAAAGGTGTCGCAATCCGGAGAACAAAACCGCCGCCACCATCCCGATTTTCGGGAGCGATACCGAAGAAGAGGAAGAGATAGTTTATGCAGGGCCATCTCGACGCAACAACCTGGGGACGCCCGCCCCCGTGTTGGTCTTCGGAAGTGATTCAGAAGATGAAGTTAATGCTGTGTTCTCCAATCGGTTGTCAATACAAGCACCCCCTGGCGATGACCATAGTTTGCAAATCACCATGGTACCGCGAGAACACTACAAGGATCTCGACGCGCTTCAGGTTCACAATGTGCAGGACCTGCAAACATTTTACGTCCCTCCCAGGCGAAAGGGTGAGAAGGTGATCCTATTCTACCGATCCTCAGAGTCGAAAATAGAGAAAGAGATCTGGCATGGCGCGGATGCTACGCTTGACAGGCTCCAACCCATCCGTCTGCCCAGATACTATACAAATGGATTAAAGAAGCTATTGAAGCGCCAAGGAGTACCCTTAGAACAGACCGTTCGGCAGGCACGGTTCTACAACAGGATTTGGGATGTCCCCGGGACTCAACGCAAATTGCCCAACGGGAAGATGGAAACACTCGGGCTTGGATACGCAAGAGCCGGAAAACGGGAACGGGCCCACAGTAGCTACCCATATATACCTTTGATGAAGAGGAGGACGCCCTGTCAGGAGATGCCAACCACCCATCAAAACTAGACCCCGCAATTAAAGCGCCGAGTCCGTCGTTTGAAGAGCGAGTGGGCAAGCCTATCAGGAAAATGGGTCAGGAAGCTCGGGAAGACCACAACCGCGAAATGGCCATCTACGAGAAGGCCAGGACGCAACGTCTATCTCAACGTGCTGCAAAAGACAAAGACGCTTATCCTCGTCAATCCGTTGTACGAAAGGCCCGACGCAGAGACGGAAATAAATCAAGAAGCGGCTCGGGTTTGTCCCTCATGAAGAAGATGAGTCGAGCGTACTCCTTCCCCCGAGACAAAACGGGGAGGTTACTTAACCTCGCCATAAAACATCAAATGATCACGCTTCCAGAGTCTAGACATCCTGAGCAAGCTAGTAAGGCTTCTCATCCGAGTTATTGCTCTTATCACCGAGCCATAGGATATCCTACCGAAGACTGCTTCACCTTCAAGAACTGGGTCGAGGACCAGTACCGACGGGGCAGATTCGCTTTATCCGACGGCTGGAATGTGATGCCACCGCAAAAGCATGAGCCCAAGGCCGCAAGAGCAGAACCGGGTCCACCTCAGTTCAGGGAGCGGGTTCGCACTTGTTATACGATTACGATATTAGGAAAAGAGCCCGAGAACGTAGATGACCTTTACCGGTGCTTTGAGAACAGCGATGATGAGGTGATCTCGGAATTTCCGCCCGCTCCAAAAGAACTGGAAGATGGTATACATACTACTGCAGATAACCTCAAGAAGATTGAGTTGGGATCGGCAGACGACCCGCGACCGACATTTGTCAGCGAGCTGTTATCCGAAGAAAAGGTGGCTGCGTTAAAGAACGTGCTTCTACGGCATAAAGATTGCTTCGCGTGGAACTACTCCGAGATGCCAGGATTGGACCCGGAGATTGCTGTGCATAGATTAGCAATATCCCCAGATATCAAGCCAGTCAAGCAGGCGCCAAGGAGGATGCGACTCGAGCTTGAAATGAGCATCAACGCCGAAGTCAAGAAGTTGATCGATTCTGGATTTATCCAAGAAGTCCAATACCTCGACTGGATCACCAATATCGTCCCGGTAATGAAGAAGAATGGGACGGTACGCATATGCGTGGATTTCAGGGATCTCAATAAAGCCTGTCCAAAGGACGATTTCCCGGTGCCGGTAACCGAGCTAATGATAGATAACACGTCCACTCACGAGGTTTTCTCCTTTATGGACGGTTCATCAGGATACAATCAGATAAAAATGCATCCCGAAGACCAGAAGCACACCGCTTTCCGGACCCCTTTGGGTATATTTTGCTACAGGGTTATGCCCTTTGGTCTTAAGAACGCTGGCGCTACCTATCAAAGGGCCATGACAAAGATCTTTGATGACCTCATACACGACGTCGTCGAGTGCTATATCGACGACCTCGTAGTAAAGAGCATGTCATACGAAGATCATTTAAAGCATCTGGAGACTGTATTTCGACGCCTTCGGCAATATAATTTGAAAATGAATCCCCTCAAATGCGCGTTTGGAGTCTCCTCGGGCAAATTTCTGGGATTCATCGTTCGACACCGAGGTATTGAAATAGATCCGTCAAAAATTAAGGCGATCATGGAAATGCCTCCGCCAAGAACCCTCAAGCAGTTGCGGTCTCTCCAAGGGAAGCTCGCATACATCCGGCGGTTTATCGCTAATCTTTCGGGCAAATGCCGTCCTTACAGCCACCTGATGAAAAAGGGAACTCCATTCGTTTGGGATCACAAATGTCAAGGTGCACTAGACGAGATCAAGCAGTACCTGCAGAACCCTCCAGTGTTGGCTGCTCCAGTGAAGGGAAAGCCTCTCATTCTTTACACGGCCGCCCTCGAAGGTTCTTTGGGCGCATTATGGGCACAAGAGAACGATCAGGGGAAAGAAAGAGCACTTTACTACTTAAGTCGAGTGCTGCTGGGGGCAGAAAGCAACTATTCCCCCATTGAAAAGCACTGCCTGGCGTTGATCTTCGCAATAACAAAGCTTAGACATTACGCGTTAGCACATGAAGTCCGTCTTATTTCGAAGGTGGACCCTCTCAAATATCTGATGTCGAAAGCCATATTGACGGGACGACTTGCTAAGTGGGCCCTGCTCTTGATGGAGTTCTCGATAACATATCAACCTCTCAAGGCAGTGAAAGGCCAGGCCATTGCCGACTTCCTCGCCGAGCACCCGATACCGGCCGATTCTCCTCTGAACTGTGATTTGCCGGACGAGCATGCATTTGATGCGATTAGCGGCGGAAGCGCCCGATGGGAACTCTATTTCGATGGAGCATCCTCCATAAAGAAACAGAAACAAGGTGTCCCAATGGTCAAATCAGGGATAGGCCTCATCTTTGCAACTCCACAAGGAGGGATAATGCGCTTCGCCTTCTCCTTAACAGAACCGAGGACAAACAATGAAGCCGAATACGAAGCTCTGATAGCAGGCCTCGAAATCGCCATCGACATGGGAATTGAAGACCTCCTTATATACGGGGATTCTCAGCTGGTCGTTAGTCAAGTAAATGGTGACTACCAAACGTGCAAACCGGAGTTGGTGAAGTACGGCGAAAAGGTGCAACAACTATTGACCCAAATTCCCTCCTATACTTTGGAGAACATACCGCGCGGGGAAAACAGCAAAGCAGACGCGTTGGCTAAACTTGCTAAAGAACTGGCTGACGAGAACCTCGATGACGTCAGAATCGTGGTACAAAGCCGTCAAGTGCTCGCCCCAGCAGAAATATCTCTGGAATCATGCGAAGAAAAGGGAACGACTGAGCAGACGACCCTACAAATAAAAGACCATGAGAAGGCCGAAGACTGGAGGGAAGTCTTCATAGACTACTTTAAGTCCCACCGAATGCCTGAAGAAGCCTCCTCAAGACATCAGCTCATGAAACGAGCTTTATCTTTCGCTTTTGTCAACGATATTCTATACAAGAGATCGTTTGATTCTCTATGGCTGAGATGCTTAGGACCTGACGAAGCAGAAAGAGTCATTCAGGAAGTTCATGACGGACTTTGCGGTTCTCACCAAGCAGGCCCAAAGATGAAGTTAAAAATCAAACGGATGGGTTACTATTGGCCCACGATGACCCAGGACTGCCTCGAGTATGCGAAGCAATGCCACTCATGCTAGATTCATGGAGACTTCATCCACCAACATCCGAATCCACTGCATCCAACGGTGGCTAGTTGGCCATTCGAAATGTGGGGGACTGACATAGTAGGCCCCATTGAGCCAGCATCATCCCGGGGACACCGTTTTATTCTGGCAACAACTGATTACTTCTCCAAATGGGCAGAAGCAGTACCACTGAGGGAAGTAAAGACGGAGAATATCCTCCATTTCTTCAAGACGCACGTCATCTATCGGTTCGGGACTCCATGGCGGATTATCTCCGATAACGGGCCGGCCTACCGAAGCCATAAGATTAGCCGCTTCGCACAGCAGCACAATATAGACTGGAGATATTCTTCGGTTTACAATCCTCGAGCTAACGGTCTAGCCGAGGCCTTCAATAAGACCTTGACGAAGATCATAAAAAAGACCGTTTCCAGGAATAAGAGAGACTGGCACGAAAGGCTACAAGAAGCCCTTTGGGCTTATCGAACTACATTCAAGACGGCCACGAACACAACGCCGTACGCGTTGGTATTTGGGACGGAAGCAGTGCTCCCCCTCGAGATAGAGTTACCCTCTCTCCGAGTAGCAGTCCACCACGAGCTGACGAACGAAGAAAATGTTCACCTTCGGCTTGAGGAGCTTGATGCCCTCGACGAAACCCGGCTCATAGCGCAACAACATCTAGAGGCCTACAAAGCAAAGATGACGCGCTCATACGAAAGATTGACCAGGCCGAGGACATTCCGCCAAGGCGAACTTGTACTAGTGGTCAAAAGACCTATGATCCCCAATCGTGCCAAGCGAGGAAAATTTGAGCCAAACTATGAAGGCCCGTACATCATAGACAAGGTCTACCAGGGTGGAGCCTACCTACTCATGGACATGCACGGTGAAAGGCCTTTCAGGCCAATAAACGGCCGCTTCTTAAAGAAGTACTATGCTTAATGAGCCGCAGCCGGGGTCAATGATAGATGACGACGACTATGTCCGCTCACTATCTTCCTAGGCTCAGACTTTACAAGCAGCAGCCGGCCTTCCTATAACGGTGGACCGAAACGTCCTTAAACTAACGACGGACCGAAACGTCCTTAAACTAATGGTGGACCGAAACGTCCTTAAACTAACGACGGACCGAAACGTCCTTAAACTATCAACGGACCGAAACGTCCTTAAACTAACGACGGACCGAAACGTCCCTAAAACTACTACCGCAGCATCTTTAGGCTGACGAGATAAAAAAAAAATATATATGAAAAAGAATTAAAAAAAAAAAAAAACGGTACGTCCGTAAGCAAAATGGGCACGGATGAAAACCCGAAAGGGCTCCGTGAGTAAAAACAGCAGGGCTGCCGGCAAGCGTTCGTGAAAACCCGAAAGGGCGCGACCTTGTAAAAAAAAAGGGTGAAAAAGTAAAAAAAAAGGGGGGGGGTATGTCCGTAAGCAAAATGGGCACGGATGAAAACCCGAAAGGGCTCCGTGAGTAAAAACAGCAGGACTACCGGCGAGTGTTTGTGAAAACCCGAAAGGGCGCAACCTCGTTAAAAGACACTTGTAGGGTCCTCTCGACCTTGTAAGGAGAAAACACCTGCGTGAGATCCTTACGACTCACAAAGGAGCAACACACTTAGGAATCCTCACGATTCCTAAGGAGAAAATACACTTACGAGATCCTCACGACTCGTAAGGAGAATTCTCTTATGGGACCCTTACGGCTCATGAGATTTGAAAGTCTTAAGATACAGAAACCTGAACCTGTTCTTAAGCAAATCCTCCACAACCTTCGATATTGCCCTACAAGAGGCTCAATACTGACCCTTGTATACAATCCACGGGCGTGAATAAACATTTTCCCAGCAAAGTCCAACCCTTGTAGGTCCTCTCGACCCATAAGGAGAAAACCCTCTCGTAGGATCCTTACGACTTACAGAGGAACATACACTTAGGAATGCTCACGATCCCTAAGGAGAAAATACACCTGCAAGCTTCTCACGACTTGTAGGGAGAAATACCTTTGTGAGACCCTTACGGCTCATGAAGTCGAAAGCCTTGGTCGACAGGACCTTAACCCTGTTTGCTAAGCCATCTTTGTTCAACATCGACAGAGGCAAATGATGATTCGCTCCTGGCAATATTCCAGTTGCAGCGATGCTGATGCCTAAACCGGTATCAAATCCCAAGTTCTTTCATGGCAAATGATGATTCGCTCCTGGCAACATCCCAGTTGCAGCGATGCTGATGCCGAAATCGGTGTCCAAAATCCGAGCTTGCGGCGAAAAAGCTAGCAAGCCACACATGCCTACAAAATAGCCGAAATGATGGGGCAACTTGCAATAAAAAAGCAGCAAGTAAAAATGTATGCATGAAAAATAGCCGAAATGATGGGGCAACTCGCAATAAAAAGCAGCGAGTAAAAATAAAACAAATAGCCGAAATGATTGGGCACCGCGAAAAATAGCCGAAATGATTGGGCAATCGCGACCTTCGCGATATAAAAAGCTGAAATGATAGAGCATCGTGGAAAGAATAAAAAAAATGACGAAAGAATGAAATCTTTGCCCTACAGGTAATGTTACATCTATCCCTGTATACAATCCAGGGGCGCAAACAAAGAAGGAGTCGTACTCCTCCCCCAGGTTTCATCATGAGAGGAAGCCAAATCTCGACGGTTCACAAATAACCTGGAGATCATCTCGACGCAGCAGACACAACTTCAAGCTAAGCGGAACAGCGGCAACTCCCAGTTCCATGGCTCGGTGGTACACATATCGCCAACAGTCAAACCTCCATTCCGTGAAATGCGGATACAATCGATAAAATTCCTGGTTACGTGGAACGCGGATAATGTCACTCTTTGACCCCGTGGAAAACGTCCAGAGCGGATCCTGGTCCTCGCAGAGCATGGCAGTGAACCCGTGCAAAGCATCCAGAGCGGAGCCTAGTCCTCGCCTAACGCGGCAGTGAACCCGTGTGAAGCATCTAGTGCAAAATTCCTGGTCACGTGGAACGCGGATAATGTCACTCTTTGACCCCGTGGAAAACGTCCAGAGCGGATCCTGGTCCTCGCAGAGCATCGCAGTGAACCCGTGCAAAGCATCCAGAGCGGAGCCTAGTCCTCGCCTAACGCGGCAGTGAACCCATGTGAAGCATCTAGTGCAAAATTCCTGGTTACGTGGAACGCGGATAATGTCACTCTTTGACCCCATGGAAAACGTCCAGAGCGGATCCTGGTCCTCGCAGAGCATGGCAGTGAACCCGTGCAAAGCATCCAGAGCGGAGCCTAGTCCTCGCCTAACGCGGCAGTGAACCCGTGTGAAGCATCTAGTGCAAAATTCCTGGTCACATGGAACGCGGATAATGTCACTCTTTGACCCCGTGGAAAACGTCCAGAGCGGATCCTGGTCCTCGCAGAGCATGGCAGTGAACCCGTGCGAAGCATCCAGAGCGGAGCCTAGTCCTCGCCTAACGCGGCAGTGAACCCGTGTGAAGCATCTAGTGCAAAATTCCTGGTTACGTGGAACGCGGATAATGTCACTCTTTGACCCCGTGGAAAACGTCCAGAGCGGAGCCTGGTCCTCGCCAAGCACGGCAGTGAACCCGTGTGAAGCATCCAGAGCAAATACCGGACTGTGGAGTCCTTAAAATCCACGGACTATGACGTCCTTAACCTCGACCGTGATGTCTTAAAACTAACGATCAACCACCCCGATTCCCTACAGACTTCGCCTTGGTTTAAGGGTACATCTCTTCACTCCTTTGATGCCCGGCGTTGTAATTCCTCAACGTCTTCAAAGAGGTGACGGGTCCCTGCAACCAAACACCGGACTGTGGAGTCCCTAAATCCACGGACTATGAGGTCCTTAACCTTGACCGTGATGTCTTAAAACTAACAGCGGACTGTGGAGTCCTTAAATCCACGGACTATGAGGTCCTTAACCTTGACCGTGACGTCTTTAAACTACGATACCTTGAGAAACTCCCGACTCCGTAAAACACGGACAAGGGTGACCGCATCCAACACTTGCAGGCCCTCACGACCTGTAAGGAAGGAAAAACTCTCTTGCGAGATCTTTACGACTCTCAAGGGAAGACCCGCTTAAGGATCCTCACGATCTTTAAGAAGAACTTACACCTATGGGATCCTTTCGACCTGTGGGGAGAAAAGCTCTTTATGAGACCCTCGTGGCTCGTGAAATGCAAAAGTCTTAGGAAGCAGATCTTAACCCGGAGTCCTGAGCCATTGCTGTCCTACAAGAAGATCAAGATAGAATATCCGCAGAATACGTTCGATGAAAAGGAGACACATCATTAAGAAGGAAAATGTATCTTTATTCATAAACCAAAACGGGTACAAAGTACAATTCATGAAAGAAACAAAAAGAAAATACTCTCATCCATGAGTATGTACAAAAAGGAAGAAAAAGATACAAATGTTTCAAGCCGGCGGGCGATTCAGCAGCTTGGTCAGCTCATCCTGCTTTTGCTGAGCCACGGCTTCATGACGCAAGATCTCCAGAAGACGAGCCTCCGCTTGATCTTGCTGAGCCTGATACGAAGCGAGCCGAGCTTCGAGCTCTTTCTCAGTGGCTTTATGAGCCTCGACCCTCTCACGAGTGAACGTGGCAGCTTTGTCGAGAGCCACCACCTCTTTGATGGACTCCTGAAGCACTCGCCAGAGTTCATACGCTTTGTTGGCTCTGGCTGTGAGATTGGCTTGAAGCTCGCTCAGCGCCTTGGAGGCTAACTCCCTTTCTGAGAACTTGCGACCGAGCCTCTTCTCACATGACGTCATGTTGGCCGCGCACCGTGCTATCAGCCCTCGTAACTCCGCCTTTGCAGGCACGGCCTCCGAGGAAAGGCGAGAACACTCGAGAGTGTGCAGGCAAGCCTCCACTCGCCGGCAGAACTCCACCCAGACTCGCACCACCTCTTCGCTGTGGTAGGTGGAAAGAAAAGGAAGAGAACCGTTAGCTTCGGCAGCGAATGCTTCAGCCGTGGTCGTGCTGCCAGCACGAAGCTCCTCGATCAGAGACGATAAGGAGACGAGGCTTAATTGGGCCAAGCGTTCTGAAGCCCGCAAGGCATAAGGGCCGGGTGGCATCACGATGCGCGACTCCAACGCCGTAGAGATTGGCAGAGCTGTTCAAATTTAGAATACGTCAACAAAATTCTTAAGCAAAGAACGAGTGAGAGTGCAATGAAATGTCACTCACCGACAGTCGTGCAAGTAGGAGCTGAAGGCTCCCCTGGCCCTTCGAGAATCTCGACCTCGTCATCGGCTTCCAGAACTGCAGAAAGCGTCAATGTCAGTACGCAAAAATAACGACGATGCTATGAGAAGGAATAGACGACACCAACCTTGCCCAGACGAAAGGACAATGCGCTGAGGGGAGATCGCCTGCGGAGCTGCCATCTCCAATAAACGCTGAAATGACTGTCGAGGCGACAGATCCGCGATCGTGGCCGCCAAACCGCGCAATTCTGAGAAAGATAAAAGAGTTCAGACTATGAAGGGGTTGCTAAATTAAAACGCAGAGGGATACTTTCAACACTCCTCCCATTCTGAGCCGGGGGGATAGCAGCTTCAACGGTTTCCGCCGTAACCTCAGGCTCCAACAAAGGGAGAGTAGTCCCGACTACCTCGCTCCCAGCCTTTGGGCCGCTCTCATTAAGAGTCATTGGGGCGGCGGCCTCCAAAGGAGCCTCCCCCAGAAGGCCAGGCATTCCCTGGTCAAGAACCGCCGCTGGAAGTTCCACCGTGAGAGGAGCAGCCTCGTCAGCCCCCTCCACATCCAGCAGGGCTTCATTGAGAATTTCGGCGGGCTTTAGCTTTAATGGGCCCGTAGGGAGCTCCCCCAGCGTCGAAGATTCTGCACGATTCAAATAAGAATAATGATACAGATGCACAGGCATAAATAATCGGAAAGACTACAAAGGAAGCACAACGTACCTATACGCAAAGAAGCCCTCAATATGGCTTCTTCAAGCCGCTGCTCCTTCTCGAGGAGGTGGGCCCGCCGGGGTTCAAGGGTAGACTCATGACCGCCGGTCCACAAAGAGAGTGCATCAGCTGCGTCTTCTGAAGCGGCCTGCTTCAGAGCCCTTTCCCCCCATTCCTCCAAAGGGCCGATAAATCGCCGCCGAATCCACGAAGGGTCTTCGTAGAAAATTACAGCGGGATAAGACTTCTTCGGAACCTTGGCGTTATGAGACGCGTCTTTTGAGCGCCGTATGGCCTCGGCCAACTGCGCAGCCTCCTCATCAGCTGAACCCGGGAAGAGAAGTCCAGCGTCTGACCCTTGCAGGGCCGATGGTTCGTCTTCAAGGATAGGCTCAGACTCCACCACAGAATCAAGCGGGGCAGTAGCCGCTTTCTTCCGCCGTTTAGACCCAGAGCCGGTCGCTGAGGATGACCGCTTCCTCCCTCGCGAAGCCTTAGGGCGGCGCTGGCCCACATCGCCCTCGGCGCCCTCATCCCTGTTACTCTCGCTCGGTGCCACAACCGAGGACGACATCGCCATTGTCGACACCACGGGGGGCGGTGCCGCCACCAGCAAGGGTGCTACCACCGGAGCCCGTTTACCCCGTGATCGAGAACCCAAAGGCATACCAGCTATCGGAGTAAGGTCTACCCCGGATTCCCCCGGAATGAGCGCGGTGCCAATCTCCCTCAAAGGAAAGCGGACCGGAACCCTCGGTCGTAGCTTAGCCCCAGGAACCAGAGGAGGGGCATCGTGGCCGAGAAGCACCCTCCTTTCCTCGAGAATGATTGGGCTGACCCGATGAAGGTACCAACCCGTAAACACGCCCACGCATCGGGGCATGTACTCGGCCTCAGGGACCATGAAATAAGAGCCGGTATTCAGCCTCATGAAATGATGAGCGGCATCGCGAACAGCATCGAGCGAAGGGACCGGGGCAACTATAAAAGCCTCGAAAGGAACGCCCTGGTCGTATCCGAGTTGTCGAGCAAATCGATGCGGATTGTACCGCATGAAAAGAGCCGCACTGTCCTGGTGAAACACCAAGTAACCCGGTCTAATTGCATACAAATGCGTGGCCTCCCGGGGCTTCAGAGAAGGCGCGTTGTCTTTCGACTGGTCCCAGAGTTGTTGGACGGGACCCGAAGGAGTAGACAAGACCCGATCAGTAAAAACCAACCCGCCAGCGGTGGCATGAGGAGAAATTAGCACCCGAATAGCCCCGAATTGAGTCGGGTCGGCGGCAGAAGCATCCACTAGCCGCATAAGTCTTGGAAAGGGGTAGGCATCGTAAAATGAGGGCCTCTGATGCATGGCGAAGGCCCCTAATACGTGCATTTCGATCCAGGACGTGAAATAATGAAGCGAAAAGTTTACCACATCCACGCCAGGCGTAGAGGTATTAGCTGCGGTGCCCAATCCATTATAGAGGTGCGCCAAGGCCGGGATGCCGATGGCCAACCGCGTCCCCTCAGCAATACGATGAGCCGGGTAGATGACCGAGGCTCTCATGAAGCGGCGATGCATGGGAATAACGAACCAGCTAAGCCAAACGCTGACAAACCCCACAAAGAATGTTTCCTCATCCATACCGGGTGCCGCAACGGACTCAAAAGACATCGGCGACACGATGGGAATATAATATTGTGGTAGGTCCGATTCGGCAGTCGGTAGCTTCTTCGGGCCAAACCCAAAGGGGTCTCTGATGTTAGCAAACTTCGGAGCAGTCTTCGATATGATATCCTCACGAAGGAAGCAAGAAATGAAGCTTTTAAAAGTGACACCCTGTTCCTCGGACTCGGTGAACAATCGGTCGAAGATGCCTAGGGCCTTAATTAAACTAGGGCGCTTATGGCGAACAACATTCTCAGCGGACAGGCCGTCAACCGGTGCAGACTCGGGCTCGAAGACATACTCGTCAGGAGGCAATAACTCCTCATACAGTGCGCCCCTGATTGGCAATCCCGAGATTTCATAAAATTCTGCAAGAGAGATCGAGACCTCACGATCTCCTAGAATGAAAGTGTTGGTGGGAAGATTCCATTGGTTCAAAAATGCCTTAACCCACCAGGCATGCGGGGACTTATAATGGAATAGTGACGCGTATATGGCCTGATAAAGCCCGACTTTCTGCAACCGCGCATGATGGGCAGAAAGGATGTAGCGAGCCCAGAGAAGATAGCCCGTAGGATGCCGGGGAGTGAGCCCTATCTTATAAATTTGCCCCCACGGGTGGGCCTCACCCTGGCAGATGCGCCGCCCCAAGATGTCTATGGCCGGAATCGGATGGTTCGGAATACCGGTCGTCGAAGGCTCAAGCCTCCCCGTTGGAGTCCAGTTGGGCATTTCCACAGCAAAAGCTGTCCTTGGAGGATCCATCGGTAAAAAGGGGAAAGTGGGCTCCGTTGGCACCGCGCAGAGAAAACTCCGACGACCCTGAATAATCTGACTATACCAAGACCCCCACTGAAGAAGGTTGGTGCAGTTCGGGTCATGGGCCCGAATCATCGCCATCGCTTCCTCATCAGACGGTGACTGAGGAAAAGCCGCCTCCGAGCGAGAAAAGGGAAAGCGTGGAGCAGAAGCCATCGTACCTGAAATCCAATAAAAGAAAACCGTTAAAAGAAAAGTCAGCGATATATATATTCATGCATGAACATGAAGACTAGTGGGAGAAAGCAACAGCAAAGTTTCCTGGGACCATTAGCTACAAAACACATGGGCCCCACAGAATCCGGATGACGGCTCATTAATAATGAGACCAAACAGTTACAATAAAACAAAAGGGAATATCCTCATTTAATAAAAAATGATGGCCATGCACATTCCCCCAACGGGATCTGTCTCGGGCTCTACAGTGGATCCAATAAAATCAAAGGAATTAAATTCACACAAAAAAGACATCATTACAAAGCCCCCATTGCATTAATTGCAGAAGAACAACCTCGGGCCAAGAGACCCCAGGAAGCCTCTGTGTGAAGAAATCGAGTTCTTCGTTGGAATTAAATTCCTTATTGAGAAAAGGGAATTAAATTCCCAGAAGCATTTTGGATGGAATTAAATTCCATGGATTTGAACCGTCATCATCATCTCCCCAAAGATCATCTAAACCCTAAGAGATCTACAGTTGAAAGATTAAACAGTTTCATGTTCTTATGGAAAATATGAAGAAAAAAGGGTAAAAACCCTTGTTTTGGATTTAAAATCCAGAGAAATGTGAAGGTCCATCGTTGTCCAAGAACATTACCTGAGGAAAAAGGATTCCTTTCGAACAGAGTTAAACTCTGAAGATTGTTTCAAGACAGAGAACTAAGCTCTGAAAGCGAGAATTAAATTCTCAAAGAAGAAGTTCTCAGAAGAAGAAGATGAACAAAGTGAAGGCTCCTATGAAGAGACAGAGGTATTTATAGAAGACGATGAAAACGTTTTGTCTCCCCAGATCCCTAGAAGAATCCAACGGTCGCAAGAGGTGACAGCGTTGCACTCACGTGCAGACACGTGAGAACAACGCTGTGGGGGCATTTGTTTCCTGATTTAAAATCAGGAAAGCTTCTGGGAAAAGCTTCAGAAGAGGGTCACGTGCTTACACGTGACTAGCGGTCACGTGTTGGCACGTGACACCTAAAAACATCATCAAGGCAAGTTCAGTTTCCTGACTACGTTGAAGGAAAGGGGGCTTCAGAAAGAGTCACGTGCTCCCACGTGACCCGGGTCACGTGGCGACACGTGACATTTAAATGCAAGAGTCAAAAGGCACACCAGTTCCCTGATCAAGTCAAGGAAAAGGCTTCGGAAGAGGTCACGTGCTTCCACGTGACCAGGGTCACGTGTTGCCACGTGACGTTCAAGACAGCAGACTCGTTCTCCAGTTGAACCAAGGAAAGAGAGAGTTCAAACAAGGGTCACGTGCTCACACGTGACCAGGGGTCACGTGGTGGCACGTGACGTTTAAGCAACGATCAGAAGACAGAGCGCAAAAGAAAGGAAAAGGCTCATTCCAAAGGGGGTCACGTGCCCACACGTGACCATGAGTCACGTGGTCACACGTGACCGGCTTTCAAAGCCCATTTTTGTCAAACAGAATTAAATTCTGAAGGAGAATCAAATCTTTCCAAAGGAAAGCGGCTATCTGGAAACGATCGAATTAAAGATTCAGAGGTGATCTATCTATGGGAAAATCTCGGGTTTGGAAAGATTTCCCCTTTAAATCTAACCAAAATAACAAAGGAGAATCTCTGGATTTAAAATCCAATGGTGAATAAAATTCACCTAATAATCCAGAGGTCCAAAACGAATGATGGATGCAAATTAAATCTCTCATGAAGATTCGTCAAAACTGATTGATTCGGCTGCTTCTCCTATAAATAGGAGCCAAGAGACACAGAAAAAAGGGATACACATACGCAGAGAGAAAAAAAAAAGAGAAAAGAAAGAGAGCTTCGATACTTGGAGAACTTGGATCTTCTGCAAAAACCCTAGGTAAGAAAGGGAAAAGCTCCTTGAAAGAAGAAGAGAATTTAATTCTCAACAGAGTTTAACTCTGATACATAAAAACAGAAGAACATATTTCTTCTCTCTTTGATAGAGGATCTGCAAAGTGCACATCTCCTCTTAAGGTTGAGAATTTAATTCTCAATGGGTCGAGATCCTGCCATGCAGATCCAAAACATAGAGAGGGAATGCAAGCATGAGAATTTAATTCTCACAGAACTATAGGAATTTAATTCCTTTAAAATAAAATTAGGGCTTGACCCTGTATCATGGGAATTTAATTCCTTCAGAATAAAAAGAAACAGGGTTTAACCCTAATTAAGAACTTAGTTCTGTTGAAACGACGGGAATTTAATTCCTTTAATCATCATTTAACAGGGAATGGGAATTCAATTCCTTAAAAACTTTTATTAGGGTTTAACCCTATTTGGTTCTTCACATATATGAGGAATTTAATTCCTACAGAAAATTCAGAGTTAAACTCTATCCCAGAATATAAGTCTTCGAAAGGAAGTAGGAATTTAATTCCTCTGAAATTTAAAGCTTGAGGAATTTAATTCCTGAAAAAAAAAAGATTAACAAAGCCTCTAAACAAAATACATAGAGGCAGGGTCACGTGTCATCACGTGACCCCCCAAAAGATCTACAGAAAGCCCCTTTGAGGCAGCACCCCACGTGATCCACGTGACCCTTGGCAGAAGCTCTAATACATAGGCATTTGAATGCCCATCACGTGATGGCACGTGACGCTCTGAAAGACGCGATAATCTCAGCAGAATAAATAAAGGGAGGGCGCTCTCACGTGCTGCCACGTGACCCCTCTTGCCTTAGTGTTTAACACTAAATTGAAACTCTCGAACCCAGTGTTAACATACTGTTGGGCCTTAGTGTTCAACACTAATTAAAAAGCTTTATCTGCAGTGTTCAACACTGATTGCCTTAGTGTTTAACACTAATCTGAGATCTTCATTTGCAGTGTTCAACACTGATCTGTTTTAGTGTTTAACACTAATTTGAAAAGCCTTGTTGCTGGTGTTTAAACACCAATTATCTCTTAGTGTTAAACACTAACTTGTCAACCTCATTCCCAGTGTTCAACACTGATTGCTCTGTAGTGTTTAACACTAGGCTTTGGCCCAATTGGCCTAAATGGATGGAGGCAAAGCCTCTCCTGATTGGACTTAGCCCAAGATGGCCATAAGTCCTCAATTTATGCTTAACTGGGCCAATGGACTCATAACATAATTAATCGTCTTGACCCCAAATTGGGCCAAGGACTATTTAATCCACTCCGGTTCTAGGGTACATCTCTTCGCTCCTTTGATACTTGGCATTGTAATCCCTCAATGTCTTCAAAGAGGTGACGGGTCCCGACGACCACACATTGATACGGACTGCGGGGTCCTTAAACCCGTGTTTAATGCAAATTCCTGGTTACGTGGAACGCGGATAATGTCACTCTTTGACCCCGTGGAAAACGTCCAGAGCGGAGCCTGGTCCTCGCAGAACACGGCAGCGAACCCGTGTGAAGCATCCAGAGCACATAACGGACTGTGGGGTCCTTAAACCCATGGACTACGACGTCCTTAACCTTGACCGAGATGTCTTAAAACTAACAACGGACTGTGGGGTCCTTAAACCCATGGACTACGACGTCCTTAACCTTGACCGAGATGTCTTAAAACTAACAGTGGACCGCAATGTCCTTAAACTACCCATGGACCGCAATGTCCTTAAACTACCCATGGACCGCATGTCCTTAAACTAAAACAATAGAGCCCCGCATGCTCTTTTGTCGGATCTAAACGGTCCCATTTAAGTTGATCTTAGCCTCAAAGATGGCTAACGTATCCTTAAACCTTCAAACAGAGTGGACTATAAATCCCCCCAATTAACTCTGGCTCAAGGGTACATCTCTGAACTCCTCTGACATCCGTCGTTGTAATTCTTCAACGTCGTCAGAGAGGTGACGGGTCCTGACGGCCATACATACGTTGGACCTCTAGGTCCCTAAACTGGAACAATGGAGTTCAAACACTCCTTTATCGGATCTAAACGATCCCGTTAAGTTGATCTTAGTCACAAAGTTAGACTAACGCATCCTTAACAAACGTTTGAGTTGATCTTAGCCTCAAGTATGGCTGACGTATCCTCAAACCAAACCCCCAAACCCAAATCTAAGATAATACGGATTTGGACTAGTCCACGCCCTACGGGCGACGACATAACTCAGTCTCCGTAAACAATCCACGGGCAACAAAACACAAAACAAACACCCACGACACGAAGTGACCAGCTGGAGAAGGAGAAAGTTGTTACCGCAATGCGGTAGCGTAATTAACTGCAGGGGCTTGCGCCTGCAGAGAAGAGCGTCCTCACAATCAAAAACCCCTCAAGCGAGGGGGAATCTGACGAAGTCTGCTACATCGGACGCATCCGTTTAAACCTTCGATACATGGTGCCATAAATCAACTTGGCATCTTCGGAGAGGTGAACGGATAGCACCAATTAGCATCTGCCCCGAATCTCAGCGCCAAGACACCGCAGTCCTGCGCGCCGTCTTTCGGAGGGGAACATCACTTGCTTCTATAATGCCCTCCTGGAGGTTCCCGAGCATCGCGACGAAATAGTTATCACCGCGCTGAGGTCGGGTCTTAGGCATAAAGAGTGGCTCTGTTCTTTTGCATTGGCGCAACCTAAGATCATGGCTGAAGTGAAAGCATGGACCGAGCAAGAAATCCAACTCGAGTCAGAGGTGAACTCCAACCTGCCCAGAGGCGACCAAGCAGACCGGAAGAAGAGGGACAGGGAAGAGAAAAAGAAAGTCGATCGTCCGAAACCTTATTCCCCGAGGTTCCAGAAGTACACCCCTCTGAACATTTCCCAGACCGAACTGTTGGAGGAAGCTAAGGGCGAGAGGTTCTTTAAGCTCCCGCCAGATACCCAAAGGACGGGCAAGCGTCTCTGCGGCCTGTACTGCGCTTATCACAGGTCGCAGGGTCACTCGACTGAAAGCTACAAATAGCTCCGCGACTATATCGAGGAACTGATCCGCTCCCGTCACCTGGCGAAATACCTACGGGACAAGCGATAGACGAAACGAGAGCAAACAGACCAAACCCCTCCCGGGGAGTTAACAATCGGACAAATCATGGTCTTTTCGGCGGATCCATCTCTGGGAAGTAGGGGAACCACTACCTCCTGCCAGTCGAGGGCGTAAGCAATCCACCCCATAAGAAGCGCAGGAAGGATGACCCGATCATCTTCACCGATGAAGACCTTCACGGCATATCGCTTCCTCACAATGACCCTCTTGTGATAACGACCCGAGTTCACCGTTACGGGATCCAGAGAATATCGGTCGATTCAGGGAGCTCGGCGGATATCCCGTTCTACGACTGTTTCCAGCGTATGGGGTTAGGTTCATCCGCTCTTCAGCCGACCTCCCACATCCTCTCTTGGTTCACCAACCATTCCGTCCCGGCCGAGGGATCGGTCACCCTCCTCCTCAACATTAGAGAAGCGGGCAAGACGCGAACCGTACTGGTGAACTTCCTCGTTGCTAAGGTCTCGTCGTCCAAACATTCTCCTGGGACGCCCTACCTTAAACGCCCTCCGGTTTCAGATCTCGACTTATCACTTTGCGCTCAAATTCCCTTTGGATAATAGGGGAATAGGCCGGGCCTATGGGGACCAGCAAACCGCCAAGATTTGCCTCGCCTCGACGTCCCCCGCCGAAGAGCAGGGCGACGATTTTGAAGACACGCATGATTTCCAGGGGTGTTTAGATACACGTGATAACTAAAAGGAAGTTCAAGGTGCCCTGATGGAAGCATTGACAGAAGTTACCCTCATAGAGGGAGTTAACAGCCGGACAGTCCAGATCGGCTCTCTCTTGACAGGGGACACCCGCGAATGCCTAATCCGGTTTCTCTGAGACAACTTGGACGTATTCGCTTGGACGCCAGCGGACATGCCCGGGATCAACCCTGAAGCGATCTCCTACAAGTTCGGGGTCGATCCGAAAGCCCGGTCGATCCGATAAAAGAAGAGAAGTTTTGCGCCGGTTAAACAGAAGGCGATAGAAAACGAGGTAGATCGATTGCTCGCCGCCAACTTCATCAGAAATCTAGACTACTCGGATTGGCTGGCGAACGTGGTCATGGTCAAGAAGGCAAATGGAAAATGGCGCATGTGCGTCGATTTCACAGACTTGAACAAGGTTTGCCCTAAAGACAACTATCCACTTTCTCGGATAGACCAGCTAGTGGACATCTCGGCCATCCACGAATTACTGATCTTCATGGATGCTTTCTCCGATTACAATCAGATCCGGATAAACCGGGCCGACGAGGAGCTTACTGCCTTCACCACTGATCGGGGAGTCTACTGCTACAAAGTGATACCCTTCGGACTCAAGAACGCTGGGGCCACGTATCAGCGGCTGGTCAACAAGCTGTTCAAACCGCAGATTGGGAGAAATATGGAAGTCTACGTCGACGACATGCTCGTAAAATCCGCCTCGTCAGCCGGGCACACTAAGGACCTCGGCAAGACATTCGTCTGTTGTGCAAGTACAAGATGAAGCTGAATCCAGCTAAATGCGTGTTCGGAGTCACCAGTGGGAAGTTCATCGGGTTCATGGTTACCCACAGAGAAATCAAAGCGAACCCAAAAAAAATTAGCGCTATCCTCAACATGGCAACGCTCAAGAGCAATGTCGATATCATGCGACTCACGGGGAGGGTGGCTACCCTGAGTCGCTTTATGTCCAGATCCGGAGAGAAGTGCCTCTCTTTCTTCAGGGCCCTAAGGAAAATTCCTAAGTTCCAATGGTCTGAGGAGTGCCGGAACGCTTTCGAACAACTCAAGGCGCACCTAGCGACTCCACCGCTTCTCATCCGACCGGTCGAGGGCGACGAGCTATTATTATATCTAGCCGTATCCGACCAAGCTGTAAGCTCAGTGCTTGTCAGAGAATTCGAAGTGATACAGAAACCGGTCTACTACATGAGCCATGTTTTCAAGAACGTGGAAACCGGATATCTAGCTATGGAAAAAATAGTCTTAGCGCTTGTCGTCGCCTCAAGGAAACTTCGACACTATTTCCAGGTGCATACGATCCTCATCCTCACTAAGCGACGTTTAGGGTCTATCCTCGCCTCCCCCGAATCATCAGGTCGTCTGGAGAAATGGAGATGAGAGTTGTCTTAATTCGACATCAAATACCGTCCCAGACAAGCCATCAAAGCACATGTCTTAGCCGATTTTGTTGTCGAATGCACCATCCCCACCAAAGAAGGAACGACAGCGCGAGGCCCCGAATCACGACCCTCGGTCGAGGAGGTGCACGACCCTATCCCGAACTGGGTACTCTACGTGGACGGATCCTCCATAGAGGAAGGGAGCGGGGTGTTTTCCCTAATCAGAGAGCAAAGCTCTGTTCAAAATTTGAAATTTGAACCAAGGCAGCACCTCACGTGCAAAGCACGAGAGCGCTGGCACCAAGAGTGCCAGCGCTAAGAGTCAAAACTCTGCGGCAGCGCCTCACGTGCAAAGCACGAGAGCGCCAGCGCCAAGAGTCAAAGACTTTGAAGCAGCGCCTTACGTGCAAAGCATGAGAGCGCCAGCGCTAGAATTAAATGTTCTCCACCATTGGATCAAAGATCCAACGAAGATGATAAATCATCAAAATTACAAAATTAAATTCTATTGAGGAAATACTCTTCAGATCTTTCCAAACAAGAAAGATTGCGCTTTATAAATCAGAGCACCGTTAGAGCAAAGATCCAATGATGATTAAAAATTATCAAGATACAGACTAAGTTCTGTATGGGAAAATATTTTTTCCAATCTTGTTAATAACAAGAAAAATGTCTTCTGTAAAACAAAAGTCCTTGGATAAAAAATCCAATGGTGGATAAAATTCGCCAAATCAATTAGAGATCTCTCAATAAGAGATTTCCTTAACTGATTCAACAAATCAGCCTCCCCTATATAAAAGACCCAAGACTTCAAGTCTTGTACAGAAAAACCTCCCCATAAGTTTCAAATCGAAAGAAGAAGAACAGAAGAACTTCCCCATAAACTTCAGAGTTCAAGGTGAGAACTACCTCTTTTCAAGGTAAAGAAAAACAAAAGAGATCATAGCATCTCCTCATAAAAGAAGAACTTAGTTCTTAGATCCATGAGACAAAGTCTCTCATAAAGAAAAGCAAAAGAGATCATAGCATCTCCTCCTAAAAAAAGAACTTAGTTCGTAGATCCATGAGACAAAGTCTCTCACAAACGAGAATTTAATTTTCAGAGCACCGAACTGATCAAAACTGCCAAAAACAGTGCCTGGCGCTCAGCGCAGAGCGCTCCACGTGCTCCTCACATGGGCGCTATTATAAAGAGCGCTTCAGCACTCCAGATCTGGCGCTCAGCGTCAAGCGCTCCACGTGCTCTTCACGTGGGCGCTATTTTATAAAAAAAAGCACTTTAGCGCTCTAAGTCTGGCGCCCAGCGCCAAGCGCTCTACGTGCTCCTCACGTGGGCGCTATTTTATAAAAAAAAAGCGCTTTAGTGCTCCAAGTCCGGCGCTCAGTGCCAAGCGCTCCACGTGCTCCTCACATGGGCGCTATTTTCTAAAGGAAGCACCTTAGCACTCCAAGTCTGGCGCTCAGCGCCGAGCGCTCCACGTGCTCCTCACGTGGGCGCTGATGAAATAAAGAGCGCTCTGTACATAGAGTTCAGCGCCATAAAGAGTGTTCAACACTCAATAAAAAACAAAAAAGAGAGGAGCGCTCTGTACATAGATTTCAGCGCCATAAAGAGTGTTCAACACTCAATAAAAAACAAAAATAAAGAGGGGTGCCAGAACTCAAATCAATGCTCAACATTGTTGAACAAAAAGGGACTGAGCCCAAACAAATGTTCAACATTCTATTCAAAACTAAGTGGACTGAGTCCAAATAAATGTTCAACATTTTATTCAAAACCGAGTGGATCAAGCCCAAGTTGGCCACAAGTCTCTAATTCAGATCAACCAAGCTCATGCGCTCACAATCTCTTTAATTGGTCTTAGTCTCAAACCTGATTACAGATCTCCAAACCAACATTGGTTCAAGGGTACATCTCTTCACACCTCTGATATGTGTCATTGTAATTCTTCAACGTCTTCAGAGAGGTGGCGGGTCCCGACAACCAGAAACTCCATGGACTATGACGTCCTTAAACTCCACGGACTATGATGACCTTAAACCCAATGGACCGCAATGTCCCTAAACTAAGACGATAGAGCCCAAATGCTCTTTCGTTGGATCTAAATGATCCTAAAATCTTGTTAAGTAGATCTTAGTCTAAAACTTAAACTAACGTATCTTGAACAAACATTTAAGTTGATCTTAATCTCAAATGAGCTTAACGATTCTTAAATCAACCAAACCCAAATCTAAGAAAAATACGGATTTGGACTAATCCACCCACTACCGGCGACAACATAAATTAGTCTCCGTATACAATCTACGGGCAACCTAAAACAAAACAAATATACACGACACGAAGTGAACATCTGGAGAACGAGAAAATGGTTATCGCTACGTGGTAAAGTAATTAACTGCAGGGGCTTATGCCTGCATGGAAGAGCGTCCCCACAATCAAAAACCCCTCGCAAATGAGGAGGAATCTGACGAAGTCTGTTACAATGGCCGCATCTATCCAAACCTCCGATACACAGTGCCATAAATCAACTTGGCATTTTCGGAGAGGTGGACGGATAAAACCAAATAGCATCTGCCCCCAAAATTCAGGCCAGACGACCCAACGTTTCGGTCGCATCTTTCGGCGGTAAACAGATTTTGGCATGCCTGGTGGAGCCTTTTCCTCTTTCCACTCTACACTTCGTGTGTCATGTTCGCGAACAAATCGCGGTTTAATATGGTTGTCCCTGAATTCGAGATACTAAGATTTGGTGTCTTGCTCCGTCTAGAAGGGAAGATGCCGTCAATGGCTTCCAACTGCACCAACTGCAACAACAACTCCTGCTCCACCCCGTCTGGAGGAGTAACTTATGGGCCCCAAGCGGCCTCCATCTTCACAATGCCGGTGGAACAGGTGACACATGCCACCACTGGATTATTCTTCGGGACCATGCTCCCGCCAATGAGCTTCAACGCTCCAGTGCCGTCGCAGGAAGCTCCAAAGAAGTCGATCTTTGATCGGCTTACCACTACCACGGCCCCTCTCAACGGGTTGTCCAAGTCCAATGCTTCGGTCTTTAACAGCCTAGGCCAAAGCTCAAGTGGGCCCTTGAAGAAGCCTGCAATACCCGAAGGAGTTATCCCGAGGCGGATAGCCATTCCAGCTCTGATAAACGAAGTCATCAGAGGAGCTTCTCTTGCTAAGGGATCAGTCTTTGCAAGACTGGCCATCCCAATTCCTGCTTCGGGTGAGGTCGTTACAAGTGCTTCCCCTGCCCAAAAGTCGGCTTTCGCAAGATTGACTATTCCCTCTTAGCGGACGTCTGTCTTCGATAGGCTGACACCGACAACAACTTCTCATCAGATCAGGGGGCATGATGAAGCCACCCCCGTAACTGAGCCAGTCCCATCTGCAAGACATGCTCGATGTCGCCACTGGCGCCGAGTGAGGAAAACTAGGGGTAGCTCTCCCTCTGGACCGACTCCACCAGCTCCAATGGTGGAAATTGATGTCGCTGTTCCAACTGGGAACAACTTTGAACCGCTCAGGAAGGTGCACAAGAACTCTCCAACTGCCGTGTTAAAAAGGTCTCCTCCGCCTGCTAAAAACATCACAAAGGCGAAGCCGGAGCAGCCCCCTCAGAGGCTGTCCTCCAAAATCCACATAGTCTGGCGAAGATTCCAAGACCCTGTAATCGACAAAGACTACTCCCGCCGACAGAAGAAAATGAAAGTTCGGCAAGAGGATGACCATCTCACCGCCGTCGTACCATGGAAAGCATCGGCTGCAACAGCCCCCTCAACTTCGACCATTCATAAAAGGAGAAGGCCGGAGAAAATCCCCGTGTCCGCGACAAATCTCAAAGGCGCTGAATCCAAACGCCCCAAGTCTGGGGGCATGGTAGTGCACACCGTCTACATGGCTTCCGGAAAAGAGGAAAGCCGTACTTCTACGGGTTATCGACCACTCACACGGTCTGTGACGAAAACTCAGGAGCAGCAACAAAAGCCCTAGGAAATGCTGACAAAGATGGCTGATTGTATTAATTTCGTGATTGGATGTAAAAGTATCGAATCTAATCAAATAGTCCCCGGCAACGGCGCCATTTGATTGTATTATTTTCTTGATTGGATGTAAAAGTATCGAATCAAATAGTCCCCGGCAACGGCGCCATTTGATTGAAAAGAATTCTTGATGTGTAGTATAAAATTGAATAGAAATTCACAACCAAAAATTATTTGACCGCAATCAACTACGGTGTCGGATGTAGATTGTTAGTGAGTGCGGATCGTCCACAGGGAAAGTGTAATCGTTCGTCTTTTCGAATTTAGATGAGTCGAAACTTTAAAAAAAAGAAAACAAACAATTCATGATTTAAATTTTGTATTTCAAGAAAAAGAAAATATCTAGATCTAATAACAAGAAAAGATAGAATCAAGAATTGATAGTTTGTTGATTTTTACCAAACCAAATCTCAAGAATCGAAATGAGGCTCGTAGGAATCGATCGGATCTATAGATGTGATGTAATCTTACAATTACGTATTCTTATCCTTCGATGAATTGATACTAGATCGATGATGATCGATGAGAATTAGAGACTTCTTGTGAAACTAGGGTTTCATCTTATCTCTTGTTCTTTCGTCGATATCATTCATATTCTAGCCTCTAGTAAATTCAAGAAACGATCGTAGATCCCTAATTTCGAGCGATCACAATCAAGAAAGCATCGCTACGAAACTAGGTCATCGATTCTTGAACTTGCTAGGGTTTACAAAACTCATAGGACTTAAAAATAGTATTAAGATTTGTTACATCATCATTCTACAATCGTCTCGACTCCTTTACGAGCGGAGTTTTACTCAAACATCACAACAAGAACAACAATTACAAATTGAGATCTAATCATGATGCAAGAATTAAAAGAAAGCAAGATTAAAGAATTTCACCTTTTATTTATATCAACAATTTCATTACATTCGCTCAAGAACTACAAGAGGAAGAATTCGATCGTCGACTTGGCTTCGCTCGTCTCCGTGGATCGCGGATCGGCTTGGATCACTTGCCCGATTGAAGATCGGCTCGGCTCCTAAAAGGTTGAAGGCTTCTCACTTGATTTGGTACTCAAGATCTTGAAGTTGGAGTGGAATTAGGGTTAGGGTTTCGCACAAGCCTTGTCACGAGACTTGTGGAAGAAAATGGTGTAGAATGAACAACTAAAGAATGATTTAAGAACTAATGATTAACCCTTTAACCATAGGTGTAGGTTCCTATTTATAGATAACTAACCCTAGATCTAGGATTTCAAATTCTAACTTTCCCTCCAAAAGTTTGTTGAGGGAATTCAAATTTCCCTCCAAAAGTTAGTTAGGGGAGAAGGTTCTAGATGTAATTAGTTAGGAGGAGCTTCTAGAATAGGATTAATTAGGAGCTTAATTTAGGATTAGCCTTCTTAATCTTCATTTCTGATCTGGCATTATCTTCGAGGGTATTCTGGAATTCTACATATCAGAAAGCACTGTGGGACCAGAGACAGGAATTGTGCCCAAATTTGGAAGGCTGACGTGGCAGAACCGCGGCTCTTCCGCCGCAATAACAAGGATATGGCCGCCCTTCCGCGGCTCCTTAATGGGCTTGGACCTTGGGTCTTCTGTGGTAGTCTTGGGTCATGTTGTGGGCCTTTATTTTATATACAGAATTGTCTAATTCCTTCTTCACTGTTACCAGATCTGAAATGATTGAATTGGCTTATTGTTTGATCAGCTTCTTTTGATTTTCTTCCGTATTTTCCTGCACAGACTCAAGACAAGTGTTGCGCAAATACAGAAAAGATGCGATGCCATGAAATGCGGTTAATTTCCTTTAAAGTGTCGGTTTAAAAGTCTAATACATGAAATCTCATATTTTGTGACAGATTTATTAATATGTAGAATATGAATGCCGAACACTTCTAAGTGTATGCAAATGTTAAGGAAATTGCCGGCTAAAATATACAATATTTTCGACTGATCAAATACCCCCAAACTTAATTTCGATCGTCTCGAGCGAATGTTTTATTAAAAAGAGAGAAGGAGAAAATAAAGAAAGAGAAAAACTAACTAGCACACTTTCGTAGGCAACACGATTGCACTGAGCACGTGCAACAAGCCTTTAAACCTCTAGGTGTCCCTAGTAGGAGGAGTGTTGTCTCCTGAGGGTTTTCAGCGGATTACACCCACAAAATCCAATAATAAAAGCAAGATCATGAATATTACATTTAAAGAAGAGAATTGTAAAAGAAAAGCTTTGAAAATTAGGGTTTCCAACTAAGCTAGCTTTTCGGTTGTCATGAGCCCTATCTTAATGGTCATGAAAAGATGTCAGAAATCACGTCCTCCCTCAATAAAACATCGTCTTATTCTTCATTCCTATCTTTCTTCCAAACATCGATCATATCACCCTGCGTGTGTGTAAAGGACATCCCTACACCCGGAGAATTCAATTCAAGCTATCATACTCTTGCCCATCAGCCTCAGTATATATATATTTTTTTCGATGAGCTTACACACTTTCATGCGATCGTTAATACTTCTTGAGGTACTAACCGACCGATTACTCATGTGCTTGCTTATTTGGTGTATTTTCCTAGTCTTGCACCACCTCAGGCATAGCAGTGACTCCCAGACCAGTTGGCCTTAGGGCACTAGATGAAAAGGCACCCTTGCTATATATTTTTTTTATTTCCCTTGGTGATAACAAAACCAGTGTTCATTTTTCTCACCATTTTTTTTCTTTTTTCATACTTTTGGCTTTAAGACAAGAGCATTTCAAGGTATCCTCTACTATCCCAGGCTTTAAGACGTGTGTAAGTGCGAATAGCAGGGTATCAACGTTTAAAATGTTTGGCTTCCAGAATAGAAACTATTTTTCAGACTTATTTTTATCCTCAGATTAGTGACGTCTTTCATCTTACTAATCCTTGGGACAACGGCTCATAACTACTTATTACTAGTTCGTATAAGAAAACTTCTAATTTTCTTAGTTTTCTTAAATTTTTCTAATCTCATGGATGTAATTTTTCACTATCTAAACTTTTATTATCTTATTTATATACAAAAAAGTATTTTTATAGTTTTGAAAATTTTTAAATTTTTATAGGTTTTTCAAAAAAATGTTTTGTGCTTATGCAATGTATGATGCAAATGATGCGTAAATAAGCACAAACCTCCCCCAAACTTGTTTTCAACAGTGTCCTCACTGTTGCCTTCTGCTAAATCTCGAAAAAAACCTGTAAGCTTGGGAGGAATTTATTAGTGGGGGCAAAATATTTAAGTGAAGAACCTCCCCGAAACTTATTTTTGGCTCAAAATTTTGTAAAACTTTTCTTTTCAAGAGCCAGAAAAAATATCCCCCCAAACTTGAGTTATGCAATGTTAATCTTTTAAAATCACAAGTGGGGGTCAAAAATCAGTGGTCGATGCCAAGCTTTGCAAAGACCGAATGTCAACACCAACCATTCAAAAATTTTATCAATGCAGTGCTCGGGTTGGTGGAAGAAGAAGTGGGGAAAGGTTAAGTGGTGGAAGAGAGTGTATGTGCGTCTCATATTGGAGAGACGATGCAGTGTATGTGATGGATTACTCGCATTCTTCTTACAGTTCAAAAGAAGGGGTGGAGGTTCAATTTCAATGATTGGGAGATGATTCATCTCAACACCCGTGTCATTCAAAAATGCGAGTTCATCAGCGAAGATTTCCTCAAAAGTTCCATCTATACCCCGATGAATAATGTCATCACAAAGTGCGGGGTGATCTTCAGACTCTAAAATCAGTTCATAATCCGTGTTAATTGTTGACCCGGACATCTCAGTGGAAGAGTCCGTATGTGTATGATACATAGTTGGGTCAAACAATAACGAATGAAAAGAGTCAAGATCGATATTAGGAGGATCATCAAATTCGCTGCTGTCGACATCCATTAAGTCGACAGAACAGACCCGAGCAGTAGGTTCGGAGGGTACACTTCCCAACTTGTAAATGTTTAGTTCTATTGACCTATTCCCGAAAGATAGGGTCATAGAACCGTTACGACAGTTGATAATAGCATTGGAAGTGGCCAAAAAAGGGCGACCTAAAATCACCGGAATTTGATTCCGTGGGTTCGCTACAGGCTGTGTATCAATTACAATAAAATCTACCGGGAATATAAATTCTCCGATTTTTATTAACACATCCTCCAGTTCACCCCTAGGTTTGGTGATAGATCGGTCAGCCATCTGGAGAGTGCAATTGGTTGGCTTCAACTCTCCAATACCTAGTTGCTCATAAACAGAATATGGAAGCAAGTTAACACTAGCGCCAAGGTCTAGTAGAGCACGGTTAATGTGTTTTTCCCCAATAGAAACGGAAATAGTAGGATATCCAGGATCCTTACGTTTCCTCGGTAATTGTTGGGGGAAAGCCGTGTCTATTGTTTTTTCCATAAAAATCTTCTTGGGCACTGGATTCTTCCTCTTCCTAGTGCACAAGTTCTTAAGAGTTTTCGCATAGGAAGGAACTTGTTGGATGGCATCTAGGAGAGGGATGTTGGTATTTACTTGCTTAAAAATGTTCATGATCTTCTCCATATGTGGACTCGGTGTGTTAGCCCTTAACCGATTAGGATAAGGTGCTTTAACAATAAGCGCTGGGTCCATCATAGGAGAAGGAAGTGGGTGTGGAATCGATCCCGAAATAGAAGTGGGAATCGTCCGTGGAGGGGTAAAAGAGGTGGGCTGTAGTGGCGAGCCTTTTGGGAAATGAAGAATAGGCTCGGAAGAAGATGGTAGGGTAGAAGAAGTATGGTCAGAAGTGTGTGTGTGAGAAAAGGTCTCAGCCGGGGTTCTATTGATTGATTTATCAGTGACATCAAACTCTTCCCCAACATGAGTGTCAAGCACTCTTCCAGATCTCAACGTGATTGTATCCACATCATGTAAATAGCTAGAATTGGGTAAAGGTTGAGCTGGAAGTTTCCCTTTCTCTCTTGCACTCATTTCAGCTTTTAAACGTGCAATTTCTTCTTCCATCGATTTAATACTCTCGCTTTGGGACGCAGAGTTTTTCTTTATATAATCGACAGAAGACTTCATTTCAGCCGAAACTTGCATGATATTTGTTAAGACCAAATTCATGCATTGTGCAATTGAATAGGATTCATCCATTCCGGTCAACTGCAAAGGACTAGATGGTGCAAAAGTGTTGACCGGATTTTGAAAATTTTGTGCTTGAAAGGGGTGCTGACTCAATTGTGGTGGTTGCTGTTGTGGTGGAGGGGCCCCTTGGAAATTGTTTTGGGTTGGAACCGTGTTTTGAAATTGGGATTGGTTCCAATCAAAGTTAGGGTGATTCCTCCAACCCTGATCATATGTGGAGGAAGATGGATTGTTTCTAGGTCTTTGAAATGCAGCATTGGTATGCTCATGACCTAAAAACGGACATTCTTCCGTCAAGTGAGACGGATCAGAACAACAGCCACATACAGTTTTGGAGAGTGATATTTGACTTAGGGCGGCGGCTAAAAATTTGTTTTCCATAGCGTCAAATTTCTTGTGTAAAGCTGAAATTTTAGCTCTAATTCCTATGGAAATATCATTGCCATCCCTAGACGATTGACTCACACCCTCCCACTGTAAAGATTTTTCTGCGAAATTTTCTAGGAATTCCCAGGCTTCCCCATCATCTTTGGTCATAAAGTTGCCTTGACACATGGATTCAAGGGTCTGTCTTGTGTAAGGAGTAATGCCCTCATAAATGATTCGGCACAGATCCCATCTCGGGATGCCGTGATGTGGACATTGGACTAACAGATCCTTGAAGCGGTCAAGACATTTTGAAAATGTTTCATTTGGAAGCTGGGTGAATTGATAGATTTCGCTACGGACTCGAGCTGTCTTTTGGTGTGGGTAGAATTTCTTAAGGAATGCTTTGACGAATTCGTCCCAATTTGAGATGGAATGTGCGGTAGTGTTATATAGCCACTTCTCGGCTAAATCGCACAAAGTGAATGGGAGAAGACGTAGACGGAAAGCATCCACAGAAAGCTGTGAAGTACCCATCATTGCGCATACATTTTCAAATTTCGTGATAAACACGTATGCGTCTTCAGACTCGAGACCGTGAAATTTTGGTAAAAGGTTGATGTATTGGGGTTTTATTTGAAAATTTTCCCCGTTGGCTGGTGGTGTGGAAAGACATGTGGAAAGTGGGCCTCGTGTAGGATAGCATCTCTCTTGGAGAGAGATGCGAGGTGGATTCTGCGCACCAACGGACGGCGGCAGGGTAGTGGAAAAGAAGTTCGATGGAGGTGGATCCATCGATGTGGGTGTGGTGGTGGGTAAAAGAAAGGTAAATGTAGAAATACCGACTTTAGGGTCGATGAGGGAAACGCGGACTTAACGGGCACTAGAAACCCGTGTCCAGCCTATCTTGCACTAAAAAGGGTTAGTACAAGTGGCAGCGTGAATTTATAATTAGGGGAAATGATATGAATGTGGTGTTTGTTTTGAAAAAGAATACGGATTTTTGAAAAAATGATGCAACAAAACAAATGCAACACACAAAAAACCTAAAATCTAAGGGTCACCTAGGTCAAAGCTCTAGACCGCTCCTAACTGCCAAAAGACAAGTCGCAGGATAAATCCTCCACTGCCTCTTTGTTCCCCTGTAGCCGGATAAGTGCCAGGTAAGTGGGAAGGAACCACCACTACAGTGGGCCTAATTAATAACCACTAGCCTTAGACACACTCGCCTTAGGCACCACAGAAAAACGCAGATAAGCAATGAATTACCCACGGCCTTCTCTTGTCCTAATTGAGCGCGACGGTCCTTAGAGTCATCTCTAGATTTCTTTTAATTAATGAGGGTCAATGCGGATGCAAGTTTGTGATTTTCGGGGCCTAGGAAGGGTAATGAAATCCCCACCTAATTTGGATTTGGTCGTGCCCCTTAATTTCCGTATTAATATGCAACAACCACAAGAATCAAAAACACGCACAAATTTATTTTGCTTTTGCGGCGCTGCGATTTATTTGCAAAGAATCCTGCACAAAATATTAGTTGGAGCAGAGAAAGGAGAAGATAAGAAAGTTAGTGTCTCACAGAGAAAAATTGGCACAGAGAAGAGCTTGAACCGCGGCTCTTCCGCCGCAAAAGCTGACTATTGCCGCTCTTCCGCCGCGGAATTTTGGGATCAGTGCACCAAAATTTTTGCACTAGCTCCTGTTCACCTACATAGCTCTCTGGAATGCTCAGAAAATTTTTTCTCCAGCTCCAATGATTCCAGATTTTCTCGCAACAAATCACAGCACACGTATTAGTGTTTGCACGAATTTAGATCTAAAAAATATAATGGAATAAATTGTTCAACTCAAATTTCAAAATACGAACTATTAGCGCACTATCCCCGGCAACGGCGCCATTTGATTGAACCATTTTCTGACGTGTATATGTAAAAAGTAACGACAATCAAAAAATTATATTGACCGCAATCAACTACGGTGTCGGATGTAGATTGTTAGTGAGTGCGGATCGTCCACAGGGAAAGTGTAATCGTTCGTCTTTTCGAATTTAGATGAGTCGAAACTTTAAAAAAAAGAAAACAAACAATTCATGATTTAAATTTTGTATTTCAAGAAAAAGAAAATATCTAGATCTAATAACAAGAAAAGATAGAATCAAGAATTGATAGTTTGTTGATTTTTACCAAACCAAATCTCAAGAATCGAAATGAGGCTCGTAGGAATCGATCGGATCTATAGATGTGATGTAATCTTACAATTACGTATTCTTATCCTTCGATGAATTGATACTAGATCGATGATGATCGATGAGAATTAGAGACTTCTTGTGAAACTAGGGTTTCATCTTATCTCTTGTTCTTTCGTCGATATCATTCATATTCTAGCCTCTAGTAAATTCAAGAAACGATCGTAGATCCCTAATTTCGAGCGATCACAATCAAGAAAGCATCGCTACGAAACTAGGTCATCGATTCTTGAACTTGCTAGGGTTTACAAAACTCATAGGACTTAAAAATAGTATTAAGATTTGTTACATCATCATTCTACAATCGTCTCGACTCCTTTACGAGCGGAGTTTTACTCAAACATCACAACAAGAACAACAATTACAAATTGAGATCTAATCATGATGCAAGAATTAAAAGAAAGCAAGATTAAAGAATTTCACCTTTTATTTATATCAACAATTTCATTACATTCGCTCAAGAACTACAAGAGGAAGAATTCGATCGTCGACTTGGCTTCGCTCGTCTCCGTGGATCGCGGATCGGCTTGGATCACTTGCCCGATTGAAGATCGGCTCGGCTCCTAAAAGGTTGAAGGCTTCTCACTTGATTTGGTACTCAAGATCTTGAAGTTGGAGTGGAATTAGGGTTAGGGTTTCGCACAAGCCTTGTCACGAGACTTGTGGAAGAAAATGGTGTAGAATGAACAACTAAAGAATGATTTAAGAACTAATGATTAACCCTTTAACCATAGGTGTAGGTTCCTATTTATAGATAACTAACCCTAGATCTAGGATTTCAAATTCTAACTTTCCCTCCAAAAGTTTGTTGAGGGAATTCAAATTTCCCTCCAAAAGTTAGTTAGGGGAGAAGGTTCTAGATGTAATTAGTTAGGAGGAGCTTCTAGAATAGGATTAATTAGGAGCTTAATTTAGGATTAGCCTTCTTAATCTTCATTTCTGATCTGGCATTATCTTCGAGGGTATTCTGGAATTCTACATATCAGAAAGCACTGTGGGACCAGAGACAGGAATTGTGCCCAAATTTGGAAGGCTGACGTGGCAGAACCGCGGCTCTTCCGCCGCAATAACAAGGATATGGCCGCCCTTCCGCGGCTCCTTAATGGGCTTGGACCTTGGGTCTTCTGTGGTAGTCTTGGGTCATGTTGTGGGCCTTTATTTTATATACAGAATTGTCTAATTCCTTCTTCACTGTTACCAGATCTGAAATGATTGAATTGGCTTATTGTTTGATCAGCTTCTTTTGATTTTCTTCCGTATTTTCCTGCACAGACTCAAGACAAGTGTTGCGCAAATACAGAAAAGATGCGATGCCATGAAATGCGGTTAATTTCCTTTAAAGTGTCGGTTTAAAAGTCTAATACATGAAATCTCATATTTTGTGACAGATTTATTAATATGTAGAATATGAATGCCGAACACTTCTAAGTGTATGCAAATGTTAAGGAAATTGCCGGCTAAAATATACAATATTTTCGACTGATCAATGGCCGCACTCATTGGGGCAGAAGGAAAGCCCGGAAATATCGTCGGATCAACGTCAGGAGTAGGAAACCGACGCCGAGTTCCTCCGAAGAATGCTCGAGAAAAAAGATAAAAAGGCCGCGGAACAAGCGGCTAACATAAAGCAAATGGCGCTACTATTCCAAGATATGGTCGGGATGATGATTCAGCTGGATCCTCCAGCCGAAAATCCCCCAATAATCATTGAAGATGACAGAGGAGAGACATCAAACCCTCTTCTGGCTTTATCAGCAGCCAGGGAGGAGACGATCTCGAAAGTTGCGCTTGATGACTACATAGCTCAACAAATACGAGCTCATCAGACAAATGAAGCAACTTGCCAAGTCGTCAGAACTGGACGACCCTATCCAGGCGGGAACGATCAAATTAAGTACCCGCCAGGATACACGATCCCTAATTTCATGTGTATAAGGGGACAGGCAATCCCCATCAGCATGTCGCTCAGTTCAGGGCTCTCTACGGCAATACTGGAGGTAACGACAAATTGCTACTTCGCCAGTTCGTCGGTAGCTTGGCGGAGACGGCCTTTGAATGGTATTCGGAGCTGCCGAATGACTCCGTCAAAATGGTTACAGAGATGGAGCTGCTATTTACCCAGCATTTCGCAAGCGCCAGCGAGCACACCCCCATCACGGCGTTGATCAACGCCAGAGTGAAGCCGGGAGAGACATGGGTTCAGTATGTAATTTGATGGCGGAACCTATGGTCGAGATGCGAACAACGTATAGAAGAAGCTCCTGCCGTGGGCATGTTCGTAGGGACCCTCGATCCGCAGGCGACCATATCTCAGTTTATGATGTTCTTCAAGCCGACCACTTTCCAGGCCTTGATCGACAAGCTGACCCAAATGGACTAGATGGGCCATAGACCGCCCTCCTAAAAAACGGAGCTTCGAAATGAAAAAGGAAAACGGAAAGCGACCTTCGTCGCCAATGCTCAGCAACAGCCGAGTGATCCAAAACCAGCTGCTCGCCAAGGCAACAAACCGCGATTCCTCGACGAGAAATTGAGACGTCCTTACTCGTTTCCCCGGGATAAAATGAGGAGACTGTTCGAACTAGCAGTGTGCAACAGGCTCATCATCCTGCCGGATCCGAAGCGCCCACTGCAGCCCGGTGATGTCAACAATCCCAACTACTGCCCCTACCACCGAATATTGGGCCATCCGATCGAAGATTGCTTCGTCTTCAAAAGCTGGATTGAGGACCAGTACCAGCAAGGAAAATTCGCGCTGTCTGAAAACTGGAGGGTAAACCTGCCACAACCACACGCTCCGAAAAAGATGGACATGCCGGGGGCATCATGTTCATTCATAGAGGAAGCTCCATGGGAAGTAGTTCTTTCGGCAAAAACTAAAAGAATGCTGAATGATCTTCAAGCATACCCGACAATCAGGTGGAAAAGCCCGCTAGAGCCAGAAATCATTGAGGGGATGTTGAAACCGCGCCCAACACTAAGAATTGGTAAAGATGGGCAAAACACCCAGGCTCAGCCGTCAAAGTTTTTGAAGAAAAAGAAGAAAACCAAGAAGCCCGCGCAGCCTGACGACAAGCACACGAATCTGCAAAAGCATATTGACGCGCTGGAGGAATACAACCAGAAGGCGCGAACCCCGGTCATACTCCAAGAGTTTCTCAACCATATCCTTGAGAGCGGAGATAATGATGATGATGAGTGAGAAGGCTCGTCAGAAGAACCCGATGATTATATGGCAAGTTGTCACATGATTTCTCATTCACCAATAAATGACGAAGAAGCTCACTCAGCATCAGAAGATAATATAGAGAAGTTGTCGGTGCCAAAATCCTTGGAACCGACGAGATGATTGACATGCTGTTGAATGAAGCCCGTCAGAAGAGCAAAGATGATCAAGAGCGTGAAATAGCCATATTCGAAAGGGCCAAACGTCGGCGGCAGGATGAAAAGGTTGAAGCACTCCAACCAGATCGAAGCACGTCTGCGGCAGACAAAAACATGTTTAAGATAAGGAAATAGTTCGCTAAAGCCCTGTCAATGGGAATGAAGCTGCCACCTTTCAAAGGTGATACTCCTGGCGGCATGTACCTTGACGAAGCAGACGTTCATCCGAGCTACTGCTTATTCCATCAAAGGATTGCACATCCCATCGAAGAATGCAATGCCTTCAAGAAATGGTGGCAGGGATACGTTGCTCACCGACAACATTTTAAGCGGATGAAGCGCAAAACTCGTCGGGAGCAGAGAAATACGACGGACGAGCGCAAAAGAACTACCGGCAACTGTTACATGGTTGATACCAAGAGATTTCAAGTTCTCACCTTCGGAAGCGATTCTGACAAAGAAATAGCCCTCGACCCTCTCTTCAAAGAATCCACCTCAGGAAAAGAGGAAGAGATGAAGAACTGTGAGAATATTCAGCTGCGCAATCGTACATTGCCCGAAAAGAATCTCAGACCTGCAAATAGGGGATTCAACAAAAAAGATAAGGGGAAGGAAAAAGTCCCTAAGGATATCGCCCTCGATGATCGAGTCGTCGAAGAGCTGACAGCCAAGGACCCGCCCAAGAAAAGCAAAGTGGATTACAATGTCCTAGCGCACCTGAGGAAGATACCCTCACAGCTAAGCATTTTGGACGCCCTTCTGTTGTCTAAAGAGGCACGAGATTCTCTTATCAGGGCATTACAGGAGCCCGAGCAGTTTCAAGCTTTCCTTGCCGAAGAAAAAATGAAGGACGAGCTGGAAGAAGTGCACACAGCTGACATCACTTTCGGAAATGAAGATCTCCTCCTCGGAACGTGCGAGCATAACCGTTTCCTGTATGTCACTAGGTACTGCTATGACATCAAGATAGGGAAGATCTTAGTTGACAACGGGTCCTCTGTCAACCTCCTAAACGTGAGGGTACTAAAAGAAATCTGCATTAGCGTTCAGCACCTCGCTCGGGATAAAATCACCATATCCGGATTCGACTCCCAGTCATCACGGACGCTTGGATCTGTAATACTGACGTTACACTTTGGGCTGCTCGTCACTGACATCAAGTTTCATGTCATTGATGCCAAGACCTGCTACAACGCTTTGCTCGGCAGGCCTTGGTTACACGAGTACAACATCATCCTTACTACACAATATCAGTGTATTAAGTATTTTAAAGATGGTCTCGAATATACCGTGACGGAGGAACTGAACCCATTCTCTGTAAATGAAGTCCGCAAGTATGAAGACGCTAAGTATTTCCTACCAGACTTTGAAGACACGGAAAGATGTCATAAACAGGAGAATAAGCAAAAAGCTATCACCACTATTCCGGTCTTCGGGAGCAATACCGAGGAGGAAGAAGAGATAGTCTATTCGGGGTCGCCCCAATGCAACAGGCCGGGACCATCTACCCCTATTTTGGTCTTTGGCAGTGACTCCGAAGACGAAGTCAACGCAGTGTTCTCGATCCGTCCATTAATGCAAGCCCTCACTGGAAATGATCAGAGTTTGCAGATCGCCATAGTTCCGCGGCAGCATTACAGAGAACTTGATGCGCTTGATACATATAGTGTGCAAGAGCTACAGACATTCTACGTCCCTCCCAGGTGAAGAGGTGAAAAGGCGATCCTATTCTATCGATCCGGGGAAACCAAAGTCGAGAGAGAAGTCTGGCGTGGTGCCGAACCTTCGCTTGACAGGCTCCAACCAATCCGTCTGCCCAGATACTACGCAGAGAGATTGAAAAGGTTATTGACATGCCAAGGCGTGCCCTTTAAGCAAACCGCGCGACAGGCCCGATTCTACAACAGGATCTGGAACGTCCCCGGAACTCAGCGAAAATTGCCCAACGGAAAAATGGAAACGATTGGGCTTGGATATGTACAGTCCAAGAAACGAGAGCAGTTCCATGGCTTCCATGTCATAAAGGACCTTGATAAAGAAGAGGATGCTCTTTTAAAAGACGCTGATATTGAACCAGAACGAAGTCCTGTCATAAAAGTGCCGAATCCGTCGTTTGAAGAACAGATGGAAAAGCTAATAAGGGAAGCGAGTCAAAAGGCTCGGAACGACCACAGCCGCGAAATGGCCATTTACGAGAAAGCTAAGACGCAACGCCTCCTTCAGCAGGTCACGGAGGATGACGATGCCCTTCGCCGTCAGCCTGCCATGCATTCCCAAGACAAGAAAAAGGCCCGACGCAGAGGCAAAAACAAGTTAAAGAACGGAAAGAACTTACGGCAACGGCAAAACGAATCCAAAAGGCCACGCGACCAAGAAAGGGTCAGCCGGAATCCGTCTCTTATGAAAAAGATGAGTCGAGCATATTCTTTCCCTCGAGACAAGACAAGGAGAATCTTTGACCTTATCATGAAACATCAAATGATGACACTCCCGGAGTCCCAGCACCCCGATCAAGCAAACGAGGTTCATCACCTGGATTATTGTTCCTATCACCAAGCGATAGGACATCCTCTTGAAGACTGCTTCACCTTCAAAAACTGGGTCGAAGACTAATATCAACTCGGCAGATTCGTTCTATCCAACAGTTGGAGGGTGGCCCCACCACAAAGGCATGTGCCAAAAGCAATGTATATGGCGAGAGTAGAACCAGATCAACATCGGTCCTGAAAACGATCTCGTACCTGTCACGTGATAACGCTGTCAGAAGAAGGAGTGCCTGAGAACATGGATGACCTTTTCTGGTGCTTCGAAAATGAGGATGAAGACGAGGTGGTCTCAGAATTTCCACCAGCGCCAAAAGAATTAGAAGATGGGATACATACTACTGCGGACAACCTGAGGAAAATCGACTTAGGGACGTCAAACGACCCGCGGCCAACGTTCGTCAGCGAGTTGCGGTCTAAAGAACAGGTAGCTATGCTAAAAGACGTGCTCATACAGTATAAAGACCGCTTTGCATGGAACTATTCCGAGATGCCGGGGCTAGATCCGGAAATAGCTGTGCATAAATTGGCGATATCCCCGGACGTCAAGCCAGTCAAACAAGCACCAAGAAGGATGCGGTTCGAACTTGAAATGAGCATCAACACCGAAGTTAAGAAGCTAATCGACTCTGGCTTCGTCTAAGAAGTTCAATACCCCGACTGGATCGCCAACATTGTCCCAGTGATGAAGAAGAATGGGACGGTGCGCATCTGCGTAAACTTTCGGGACCTCAACAACGCCTGTCCGAAGGTTGACTTTCCCGTATTGGTCACCGAGCTGATGATAGACAACATGTCCACTCACGAAGTTTTCTCCTTCATGGACGGGTCATCGGGGTACAATCAAATAAATATGCATCCCGAAGACCAGAAGCATACCGCTTTCCGGACTCCTCTGGGCATATTCTGCTACAAAGTAATACCTTTCGGTCTGAAGAACGCTGTCGCTACCTATTAGAGGGCCATGACGAAGATTTTCGATGATCTCATACATGAAATCGTCGAATGCTATATTGACGACCACGTGGTGAAAAGCAAATCGCACGAGGAGCATTGGGAGCATATGAAGATAGTGTTCCAACGTTTTCGGAAATACAACCTGAAGATGAACCCTCTCAAATGCGCGTTCGGAGTTTCCTCGGGCAAATTCCTAGGATTAATCGTACGACACCGGGGCATCGAAATAGACCCGTCAAAGATCAAGGCGATTATGGAAATGCCTCCGCCAAGAACTCTCATGCAACCGCGGTCTCTCTAAGGAAAACACGCATATATCTGACGATTCATAGCGAACCTCTCCGACAAATGTCGTCCCTACAGCCATTTAATGAAGAAGGGGACCCCTTTCGTCTGGGATCGTAAATGCCAGAGTGCACTCGACGAAATCAAGCAATACCTGCAGAATCCATTGGTACCGACCGCTCCGGTTAAGGGAAAGCCCCTCATCCTGTACACAACGGCTCTTGAAGGTTCTTTAGGCGCACTATGGGCACAGGAAAACGACCAAGGGAAAGAGAGAGCCCTTTACTATTTGATTCAAGTTCTCTTGGGGGCAGAAAACAACTACTTCCCTATCGAAAAACACTACCTGGCGTTAATCTTCGCGGTAACGAAGCTTCGGCATTATGCTTTGGCGCATGAGGTCCATCTCATATAAAAAGTGGATCCTCTCAAATATTTGATATCAACAGCCATACTAACGGGACGGCTCGCTAAATGGGCCCTACTCTTAATGGAATTTTCGATAACATACCGACCTCTCAAGGCAGTGAAATGCCAGGCTATCGCCGACTTCCTTGCTGAGCACCCGATACCTAGTGACCCACCTTTAAATTGCGAACTGCCAGACGAGCATGCGTTTGACACGATCGACGGGGAAAAAGGGGGGAGTGATACCCGATGGGAACTCTATTTCGACGGAGCATCTTCAGTGAAGAAGCGACAGCGCAACATCCCTATAATCAAATCTGGGGTAGGTCTCATCTTTGTGACTCCACAAGGAGGGATAATGCGCTTTGCCTTTTCCTTAACAGAGCCGAGGACAAACAATGAAGCAGAATATGAAGCATTGATATCATGTCTTGAGATCGCTGTCGACATGGGAATCGAAAACCTCCTCATATACGGAGACTTTCAGCTGGTCGTTAGTCAAGTAAACGGCGACTATCAAACGTGCAAACCAGAGTTGGTGAAGTACAGCAAGAGAGTGCAACAATTGCTGACTCAAATCCTTTCCTATGCCCTGGAAAGCATACCGTGCACAGAAAATAGCAAGGCAGACGCGTTAGCCAAGCTCGCTAAAGAACTGGCTGATGAAAACCTCGATGACGTAAGGATCGTTGTACAAAACCGTCGGGTTCTTGCACCAGCGGAAATATCTCCGGAGTCGTCTGAAGAAAAGGAAGCGACCAAGCAAACAACCTTACAAATAAAAGAGTAGGAAAAGGCTAATGATTGGAGAGAAGTTTTTATAGACTACTTCAAATCCCGTCGAATACCTGAAGATGCATCCTCAAGACATCAGCTCATGAAACGAGCTCCGTCTTTCGCCTTCGTTAATGATACTCTATATAGGAGATCGTTCAACTCTCTGTGGCTAAGATGCCTGGGACCGGAAGAAGCAAGGAGAGTCATCTAAGAAACTCACGACGGAATCTGCGGTTCTCATCAAGCCGGGCCAAAAATGAAGCTGAAGATCAAAAGGATGGGCTATTATTGGCCCACGATGATTCAAGACTGCCTCAAATATGCGAAGCAGTGCCACTCGTGCTAAATTCATGGGGACTTCATCCACCAGCATCCAAATCCACTACATCCAACAGTGGCTAGCTGGTCGTTCGAAATGTGGAGAACTGACATAATTGGGCCTATCGAACCAGCGTTGTCCAGGGGACATCGGTTCATATTGGCGACAACCAATTACTTCTCTAAGTGGGCAGAGGCCATACCGCTAAGAGAAGTGAAGACGGAGAATATTCTCCATTTCTTCAAGACACACGTCATCTATCGGTTCGGCACTCCGCGACGGATTATCTCCGATAACAGGCCGGCCTACAGAAGTCACAGAATCAGCCGCTTCGCATAGCAGCATAATATAGACTGGAGATACTCTTCGGTCTATAATCCCCGAGCTAACGGTCTAGCTGAGGCTTTTAACAAGACCTTGACGAAGATCATAAAAAAGACGGTGTCCAAAAATAAGAAGGACTGGCACGAGAGACTGCATGAAACTCTCTGGGCGTATCAAACCACGTTCAAAACGGTCACAAACACAACGCTGTATGCATTGGTATTCGGCGCTGAAGCAGTACTCCCCTTGGAGATAGAGCTACCCTCTCTACGAGTGGCGGTTCATTATGAACTAATAGACGAAGAGAATGCTCATCTTCGGCTTGAGGAGCTCGACGCCCTCGATGAAACCCGTCTCATGGCGCAGCAAAACTTGGAGGCTTACAAAGCAAAGATGATGCGCTCATACGAGAGATTGACTAGGTCGAGAACGTTTCGCTAAGGCGAACTCGTGCTAGTGGTCAAGAGACCTATGATCCCTAATCGTGCCAAACGGGGGAAATTCGAGCTGAACTATGACGGCCTGTACATCATAGACAAAGTCTACCAAGGTGGGGCTTACTTGCTCATAGATATGCATGGCGAAAGACCCTTCAGGCCAATAAACGGCCGGTTCCTGAAAAAATACTACGCCTGACGAGTCACGGCCCAGGTCAACGATAGATGATGATGCCTATGTCCGCTCGCTATCTTTCCAAGCCCAAACTCTATAAGTAGTATCCGGCGAAATCTCGCCTTAAAATCCCCCATGGACCGAAACGTTCCTAAACTAATAATGGACCGTAATGTCCTTAAACTAGCTATGGACCGAATCGTTCCTAAACTAACAATGGACCGTAATGTCCTTAAACTAGCTATGGACCGAAACGTCCCTACACTAACAATGGACCGTAATGTCCTTAAACTAGCTATGGACCGAAACGTCCCTAAACTAACAACAGACCGCAATGTCCTGAAACTAGCTACGGACCGAAACGTCTTTAAACTACTACAAACCGCAGCATCCTTGGGCTGACGCAAAAAACCCCCCATAAAAAACGGTATGTCCATAAGCAAGATGGGCACGGATGAAAACCTGAAAGGGCTCCGTGAGTAAAAACAGCAAGGCTACCGGTGATGTTTGTGAAAACCCGCAAGGGCGCGGACTTGTAAAAAAATTCATGCACACTTACAAGGTCCTCTCAACCTTATAAGGAGAAAATACTTGCGTGAGATCCTTACGACTCACAAGGGAGCAACACACTTAGGTATCCCCATGATTCCTGAGGAGAAATTACACTTACGAGATCCTCACGACTCGTAAGGAGAACCCTCTTATGAGACCTTCATGGCTCATAAGATTCAAAAGCCTTAAACTATAGGGATCTGAACCTGTTCTTAAGCCATCACATTTCCCAGATTGCCCTACAAACGGTTCAATATTGACCCTTGTATACAATCCACGGGCACAAATAAACGTCTCCCCCACTAAGTTCCATCAATGGCATGAAATTCCCCTATTTGGTGAACAGACACTTGTAAGTCCTTTCGACTTATAAGGAGAAAATACTCTTATGAGATCCTTACGACTTATAAGAGAGAACACCACTTAGAAGTCCTCACGACTTCTAAGGAGAAAACGGACCTACGAGATCCTCACGACTCGTAGGGAGAAACACCTTTATGAGACCCTTATGGCTCATGAAGACAAAAGCCTTAGTCGACAGGATCCCAACCCTGTTCGCTAAGCCACCTTTGTTCGAATCGACAGAGGAAAATGATGATTCGCTCCTGGCAATGTCCCAGTGGTAGCGATGCTGATGCCTAAATCGGTATCAAATTCCAAGTCATTTCACATTAAATGATGATTCGCTCCTGCCAATATTCCAGTCGCAGCGATGCTGATGCTAAGATTGGCATCAGAGTCCAAGTCCCATACTCGCACCAAAAAGTCAGCAAGCTATAAATGCATATGAAATAGCCGAAATGATAGGGCAACTTGCAAAAAAAATCAGTAAGTAAAAGATATGCATACAAAAATAGCCGAAATGATTGGGCAACTCGCAATAAAAAACAGCGAGTAAAAAGAAAAATAGCCGAAATGATTGGGCACCGCGAAAAATAACCGAAATGATTGGGTAATCGCGACTTTCGTGATATAAAAAGATGAAATGATAGAGCATCGCGGAAAGAAATAAAAAAAATGAAATAAAACTTTTGCCCTATAGGCTAGTCCATACTGACCCCTGTATACAATCCATGGGCATAAACGAAAAGGGAACCAGATTTCCCGACAGACTCTGTCAAAGAGAGAGTCAGATTTCAACGGCAACGTCTGCACCCCAGGAGATCAGCAACGGCGTTCATCCTCGTTCCAGCAAGATACGAACACAGCATCACCAATCAGAGCTACAGCACAATCCCTAGTTCCAAGACTCTACGGTTCACAGACAACCTAGAGTCAACCCTGACACCGTAGAAAACGGAGCAAGTTAACCACGACACCGTAAAAAATGGAACAAGTCAACCATGACACCGTGAAAATGGAGCAAGTCAACCACGACACCATAGAAAATGGAGCAAGTCAACCCTGACACCGTAGAAAACGGAGCAAGTGAACCCTGACACTGTAGAAAACGGAGCAAGTCAACCACGACACCATAGAAAACGGAGCAAGTCAACCCTGACACCGTAGAAAACGGAGCAAGTCAACCCTGACACCGTAGAAAACGGAGCAAGTCAACCCTGACACCGTAGAAAACGAAGCAAGTCAACCCTGACACCGCAGAAAATGGAGCAAGCCAACCCTGACACCGTAGAAAACGGAGCAAGCCAACCTTGACACCGTAGAAAACGGAGCAAGCCAACCCTGACACCATAGAAAATGGAGCAAGTCAACCACGACACTGTAGAAAACGGAACAAGTCAACCCCGACACCGTAGAAAACAGAGCAAGTCGACCCTGACACCGTAGAAAACAGAGCAAGTCGACCCCGACACCGCAGAAAGTGGAGCAAGTCAACCAATGACCTCCCCAGGAATGCTTCGACTCGGAAACAAGTCAACTCAGCAACCACTTACGAGTCCTCTTGACTTGTAAGGGAGAAAATTCTCTTGTGAGGTCCTTACGACTCTCAAGAGAAAACACACTTAGGAATTCTCACGATTCCTAAGGAGAAAATACACCTACGAGATCCTATCGACTCGTAGGGAGAAAAGTCTTTATGAGATCCTCACGGCTCATAAAGTTGAAAAGTCTTAGGCAGCAGATCTGAACCTGTTTCCTAAACCATCGATATCCTACAAGGAGGTTAAGATGGAATGCTATCTACTATCAACAGGCCACATTTACTAAAGTAACATGCTAATGACACAGCAAAGAAAAGAAAGCGATAGTACAAGATAAAAAAATTGTGTCTTTTATTCATGAATTCAATTGAGTACAAAATACATTATATAAAAGAATAAAAAATGAATGAATGCATGTTATTCATAGATTACAAATTTTCAGTCGATACAAAAACGGCTACTGAGAAGGAGGCATCTTTAGTAAGTCAGCAAGCCGCTCGCGCACTCCTCTCAACTCCTTTTCATGGTCAGCCACCGCAGCCAATTCCGCTTCAATTCGAGCTCGTTGCTGCAAACAGGATGAAAGTTTCTCATCGATTTCCCGCTGAGCAACTTCGCGACTCTGCGTAACCCGCTCCATGAAGTCGAGCTTCTGCCTCAGTACCAGCCCGTTAGAAATACATCGTTGGAGACCTTCAAAAATAGCTTTCAGCTGCGTAGCATTCGCTTCGACCTGGGTACGCAATTGGACAAACTCGATGGAAGCCACCTCACGTTCTTTCCATCTCAGGGTCGCCTCTTGTTCAAAATGGCGAAGGAAAGGAACACTCTGCTCAACCCATGCAGCCCGCTGGGAGTTTAAAGCTAATACTTCAGGAGCGAGACGCTTGAGCTCAATCTCATGCAGATAAGCTTCGATCTTTCTGTAGTAATTAACCCAAGACTTGACGACGCCTTCGCCATGGAAGTTCACGAGCATCGCCAACATAGGATTAACCTCAGCAGCAAAATCTGCAGTGAATGCCAGGGCCTCGGTGTCAAGATCTTCGACGAACTCGTTCAACATCCGCAGGCTAGTCGCAGCACCCCTGGAAGATGGGCATTTAGCAAATGGCCCTGCCGGCATTAGGATCCGAGACTCGAACGGAGCTGGAGCCGGTACGATTGCTACAAAATGAATTATGGTCAAATGTCGACTCTGAAGGTAAAAAGAATACATGAGTGATGGAGTCTACTATACCGGCTGTGGCAGATGGCAAAATTGGGAGTACCGGAGGTGCGGCTATCCCCTCGTCTCCTCTTCCGATCCGTGACGCTGCAATCAATATAAAAGAAGACTTAGCGGTAATACAGCTACTTATAAAAGAAAGAAAGAAACAATAGCTGAAGGATATACTAACCAATACCAGCGGGCGGAATGACTTCCGACTGAAAGGTGAAGTGCGGGTTCAGCACCTGGTATAAATGGTCGAAAAGGACTCCTACAGAATTGTGACAATACATGGTTAGCACAAGGAAGACGGTGTTCATAGTTAAGCTAGATAAATCGCAAACCTATACCTTCCAGCATTTCGGAGGACATAGGAGAAGGCGAGGGAATAACAACCGTCATGGTGGCGACCGGAGGTGCTTCAGATGGCACAATCTCAGCATTCGCTGCACCTACAAAAAAAACATCGTTAGAAGAAGCTGAATGGGATTGTAAAATAAAAAGAGAATAGTGATTCAAGACTTACCTGACGGGTCATCAACCAAAACCGCGACGGAAGCATCACCTGGCGTTGCGGCTTCTTCGCTCTCCCGCAGAGGAGTAGTCCCTGTGCCCATGGCTTCGTCCCCTGATTCGACGAGGGTCTTCGTGATGCTTGCGACGCCCACCGATACGGGGGAGCCACACGGGGAAAGGGCAGCGGTCTGGACGGTCCCGGATTCTAGAGAAAGGGTAGCAACTTCGGGCACAGTGACCGCCAGGGTTTCACCCGTCATCCTATCGCCGAGACTTGGACCTGCAGAAAATGCATATGTCAAAATTTGAAGATTTAGTTCTAATAAAAAACTCTCAGCGTTAAGTTACCTTGGAGATGCTTTTCGGTTTCTTCCCGAGCTGCATGCGCTACTTGTTTATGGGCGGTAGACAACGCAGGGAGAACATCTGCCGAAGGAGTATCAGGAATCGCAGTGACGCTTGAGCCTGCACCCATGGCCAAAGCGGCATCACGTTCCTTCACTGCATGCTTCCTGCGTTTCTTTTCGGTCTGGGCAGTGAGAAGCGATCTCCTCAAGACCTCTGTCAAAGGACGTCATCGTCCAAACCAAGCTCTGCCTCTGGAGCCGTTACGGCGTCTGTCATCGGCTGCTTGAGCGAATCCTCTTGCGGTAATACCAGGGGAGCTAAGGCCTCAATAGCTGGCTCTGGAAGCATCGCCGCATTACCACTCGGGATCGGCACTGCACTCGGGATAACCTGAGTCAAGGTAGTCCCTGCAATAAGATGAAAGTAAGGGTCAGAGCATGAATGAAGAACGGAATGAAGACACAATGAGTTAAATTATACCAAGGCCCAAAGAAGCACGGAGCCTCTCTTCCTCTTCGAATGTTTTGAGGGAAGCCGTGAGAGCCTCTTCGGCAGAGATGCCTGTTGAAGAAGAAAGCGTTAATAAAAGCATAGTAATAAGAAAGGAATGAACGAGAAAAATACAACTGAAGCATACCTGACTTCGCGATGGTGATCAGCACCGCTTCTTCACGAGCCAATTGCTCGGAGGCCACAAGGGCAGCCTGGAGATCAGTATCATCCGCAGACACGATAAATAAACCCTCATTGGTGCCATACTCACTTAAGCCTTCGCTGTAGTGAGCATGGGGCTCCTGGCCAAGCACAACGTCGGCAAAAAACAATGACTTCTTCTTCTTTTGTGAGCGAGCGCCGGCAGCCGATGACAGGAGTTTGCGCTTGGCAGACAACTTTGGGCGACGAGTCCTGATCTCCATACCCACGCCCAACTCAGGAGACGCTGCAGCCACCGCTTCTACAGGCACACGAGGTAGAGGCTTATCAGGAAAGGCGCGCGGGACCACAACCGTAATAGCCTCTCTTAAGGAAAGACGATCGGTGGTCCGTCGCTTTATGGGAACAGTTTGATTACCAGCTGGGACAGCACCCTCGCGATTGAGCGGTAATCGCTTCTCTTTCCTAATAACAGCACCTGTCGCATGTTGATACCACGCCACATATGCGTTCGAGATTTTCGGAACGCAGCTCGGCTCACTGGTAAAGAAGTTGGACCTGGTGTTCAGCCGCATGAAATGGTGCAGCGCGCTACGGATACCCTCCTCTGTAACAACCGGCTCAGCTAAAAAGGCCTCTAGGGGACACCCTGATCGTAGCCCGACTGTTGAGCGAAACGGTGCAGGTTGTACCTCATGAATAGCACCGATTCGTTCTGCCTGAACACTAAAAAGCCCGGCCTGATTGAGTACAGATGCAGAATCTCCCGAGCCTTCAATATAAGGGCCCCGTCTTTGAAAGGTGTCGCGTAGCGACTGCACCGTTTTTGTAGATTCCTTGCTGATGGTTAAGACCTTATCGACGAAGGTCATGCCGTCCCGACCATACACGGGCGAAGGACCAAGCCCCGAGCCTCTCGCTGTGACGGATCTAAAGCAGAAGCGTCAACTAGGAACATAAGCCGAGGAAAATTATAGCTGTCGTAGAAACGGGGCCACTTGTGGACTCCAAAAGCGCCGAGCATATGAAGCTCAATCCACGATGTAAAATAATGCAGCGGGAAGTTTAAGGGCTGCACCCTCGGCTGAGTGGTGTCTGCCGCTAAACTAAGGCCATGGTACAGGTGAGCCAGCCCAGCGATCCCGACGGCTACTCGCGTCCCGGCAACCATTCGGTGGGCTGGGTAAAAGACTGACGGCCTCATATAGCGAGGGTGCATCGGAAGCACGAACCAGTTCAACTACAAGCCAATAAACCCCAGGAGGAACGTCTCTTCATCGACGTCTGAAGCAGCAAGCTCTGCGAAAGGAATGACCGGGGTATCCGGAATGAAGAAGTTTTTTAAATCTGCTTCCGCCGTCGGCTGGCTATCCAAACCAAAACCAAACGGGTCGTCGAGTTTGGTGAACTTCGCAGCTTGTTTTGACAAAACTTCCGGGAGAAGAAAGCGGGCGATGAAATCTGCGAAGCTGACCCCATGCCTTTCGGATTCGAGAAACAGACCCTCATAAATATTCAATGCCTTGATCAGACTCGGGAATCGATGTTGAATATCATTATCCTGAGTAAGACCCATCACCACTAATTTGGTGGCGAAGATGTACTCGTCAGGAGGAAGTAGCTCCTCGTAATGTTCTCCCCTGACGAGTAAGCCGGAGATCTCCGCGAACTCCTCCAAGGAGATTGAAACTTCCCGATCTGATAGAAGGAATGTGTGAGTCGGGACATTCCATTGTTCCAAGAAAGCTTTGACTCACCATACAGGGGGCATGGAATACTGGAAGAGAGATGTATAAACTGCGGGGTACAACTCGAGCTTCAGCAGTAGTGATTTCTTGGCCGACAAGATGTATCAAGCCCATTGCAAGTACCCAGTTGAATAGCGAGGAGTCAAGCCTATCATGTATGGCTGTCCCCCAAGGGCACGACTCGCCTTGACATATACGCCACCCAAGAATATCTAAAGCCATCGGCGGCTGTACAGGTATCGAACACATCGAGGGCTGGAGGCGTCCATCCATAATCCAGTTAACCTCCTCCACCGCGTAATTCACCTGGGGTGAGTTAGCATAATTAATGGCGGAGATTGGCTCTGAAGGCACCGCACAAGAGAAGCTGCATCGACCCCGGATGATTTGATTGTACCATGACCCCCATAGATGAAGAGATTTCTGCTCCGGGTCGTGATCTTTAATGAGCGCGAATACTTCCTTATCCACGGGCGCGTCAGCAAATGCGCTCTCCGGACGAACAAATGGGAAAGAAGTGTCAAAAGATATAGTACCTGCGCGAAAAAGAACAAGGATTAGCTGTCAATGCTACAGTCCAAATTCTGACACTTGGTATTAAATTTGTACTACACCGCAATGCAGTGGAAAGGGACCAAAAGGGGACCCACAAAATCAAGGTGACGGCTCATCATTGATGAGACAGTCACTCATTTAAGAGGAAATCATAAAGGGATTCTCATTTAATGAGAGGCTCATTGGGTCAAGGAGTTGAAATCCCTCGAGAGCAGCGCTCTGTAAACAGAAATGACATCTGTCAACTATAATCATGAAGGGAATAAAATTCCCCAAAATTTCTGTGAGAACGATGGAGTAAACCTATCAAAACCCTAAAGAAGCAAAGCTTTTTGCAGAGTAAAAACTCCAAGATCTTCAAGATCTGTGAACAAACTCTAAGAGTTCTTCATGGAAGATGAACAGTGTTCCAATTCATGGGTTAAAATCACCCTAAAAAATTATATCTTGAAGATCTATGATCTAAAGATGAGCATGGCTCTGTTAATGGGTAAAACCCTAAAACATTTTTTAAGATCTACGATCTGAGAAGAGCAAAACTCTGTTAATAAGTTCAATACTTACCAAATTTGGTCAGAGTTTTTACTCTAAGAGTTTTCTTAAGGTAGAGAGCTAAGCTCTGAAAGGGGAAGAATTATATTCTCATGAGAAACAAAAAGAACAAAGCAAGAAGTTGAACAGCGGTCATCTCAAAGGGCCAAAGGCTTTACTTATAAGCGCTGGAAGACGATCCAACTTCAAAGAAGATCCAACGGTGGAAAGGCTGCCATCGCTGCACTCACGTGTAAGCCACGTGAGCGCAACGGTGGGGGCGCATTTGTTTCCCCCAATCAGAGAGCAAAGCTCTTTTCAAAATTTGAACTTTGAACTGAGGCAGCGCCTCACGTGCAAAGCACAAGAGCGCTTGCGCTAAGAGCGCCAGCGCTAAGAGTCAAAGACTCCGTGGCAGCGCTTCACGTGCAAAGCACGAGAGTGCTAGCGCCAAGAGCGCCAGCGCTAAGAGTCAAAGACTCTGAGGCAGCGCCTCACATGTAAAGCACGAGAGCGCCAGCGTTAGAACTAAATGTTCTCCACCATTGGATCAAAGATCCAACGAAGATGATAAATCATCAAAATTACAGAATTAAATTCTATTGAGGAAATACTCCTCAGATCTTTCCAAATAAGAAAGATTGCGCTCTGTAAATCAGAGAACCGTCGATCAAAGATCCAATGATGATTAAAAATCATCAAGATATAGACTAAGTTCTGTATAGGAAAATATTTTTCCCAATCTTGTTAATAATAAGAAAAATGTCTTATGTAAAACAGAAGTCCTTGGATCAAAGTTCCAACGATGGATAAATTCCCAAAATCAATTAGAGATCTCTCAATAAGAGATTTCCTTAACTGCTTCAACAAATCAGCCTCCCCTATATAAAGGACCCAAGACTTCAAGTCTTGTACAGAAGAACCGCCCCATAAGTTTCAAATCGAAAGAAGAAGAACAGAAGAACTTCCCTATAAACTTCAGAGTTCAAGGTGAGAACTACCTCTCTTCAAGTTAGAGAAAAACAAAAGAGATCATAGCATCTCCTCATAAAAGAAAAACTTAGTTCTTAGATCTATAAAACAAAGTCTCTCATAGTGAAAAGCAAAAGAGATCATAGCATCTCCTCCTAAAAGAAGAACTTAGTTCTTAGATCCATGATACAAAGTCTCTCACAAACGAGAATTTAATTCTCAGAGCACCGAACTGATCAGAACTGCCAAAAACAGTGCCTGGCGCTCAGCGCAGAGCGCTCCACGTGCTCCTTACGTGGGCGCTATTATAAAAAGCGCTTCAGCATTCTAGATCTGGCGCTCAGCGCTAAGCGCTCCACGTGCTCCTCACGTGGGCGCTATTTTATAAAAAAAGCGCTTTAGCGCTCCAAGTCTGGCGCCCAGTGCCAAGCGCTCCACGTGCTCCTTACGTGGACGCTATTTTATAAAAAAAGCGCTTTAGTGCTCCAAGTCTGGCGCTCAGCGCTAAGCGCTCCACGTGCTCCTCACGTGGGCGCTATTTTCTAAAGGAAGTGCCTTAGCACTCTAAGTCTGGCGCTCAGTGCCGAGCGCTCCACGTGCTCCTCACGTGGACGCTGATGAAATAAAGAGCGCTCTATATATAGAGTTCAGCGCCATAAAGAGTGTTCAACACCCAATAAAAAACTTAAAAAAGATGGTAGTGCTCTGTACATAGATTTCAGCGCCATAAAGAGTGTTCAACACTCAATAAAAAACAAAAAGAAAGAGGGGTGCCAGAACCCAAATCAATGCTCAACATTGTTGAACAAAAAGGGACCGAGCCCAAACAAATGTTCAACATTCTATTCAAAACTAAGTGGACCGAGTCCAAATAAATGTTCAACATTTTATTCAAAACCGAGTGGACCGAGCCCAAGTTGTCCACAAGTCCCTAATTCAGATCAACCAAGCCCATGTGCTCACAATCTCTTTAATTGGTCTTAGTCCCAAACCTGATTACAGATCTCCCAACCAACATTGGTTCAAGGGTACATCTCTTCACACCTCTGATATGTGTCGTTGTAATTCTTCAACGTCTTCAGAGAGGTGGCGGGTCCCGACAACCAGAAACTCCATGGACTATGATGTCCTTAAACTCCACGAACTATGATGTCCTTAAACCCAATGGACCGCAACGTCCCTAAACTAAGACGATAGAGCCCAAATGCTCTTTCGTTGGATCTAAATGATAATAAACCTTGTTAAGTAGATCTTAGTCTAAAACTTAGACTAATGTATCCTGAACAAACATTTAAGTTGATCTTAATCTCAAATGAGGTTAACGATCCTTAAATCAACCAAACCCAAATCTAAGAAAATACGGATTTGGACTAATCCACGCCCTACGGGCGACAACATAAATTAGTCTCCGTATACATCCACGGGCAACCTAAAACAAAACAAATATACACGACACGAAGTGAACATCTGGAGAAGGAGAATGTGGTTATCGCTACACGGTAACGTAATTAACGGCAGGGGTCTGCGCCTATAGGGAAGAGCGTCCTCACAATCAAAAACCCCTCGCAAATGAGGGGGAATCTGACGAAGTCTGTTACAACGGCCGCATCTGTCCAAACCTTCGATACACGGTGCCATAAATCAACTTGGCATCTTCGGAGAGGTGGACGGATAAAACCAAATAGCATTTGCCCCCAAAATTCAGGCCAGACGTCCCAACGTCCCGGTCGTGTCTTTCGATGGTAAACACGGGGCTGGCTTGATCATCCGCGGCTCGGATGAGGCAGAAATGGAGCACTCTCTAAAGCTTGGTTTTAGGGTGTCGGACAACGCCGCAGAATACGAGGCCTTGTTGGCAGGGCTACGAATCGCCTCCGCGGTAGGGCTGAAGACCATCAGGGTATGCAGCGACTCCGCACTAGTCGTCGGCCAAGTAACCGGGCGTTTCGAGGCCCGAAAGCCACTTATGATAAAATACCTGGCCGGGGTAAAAAGGCTTCGGAAAAATTTCGACGATGTCCAAGTGGAGAAGATTCCCAGGAACTTGAACACCCATGCCAATGCCTTGAGCAAGCTCGCTTCTTTCCATTCGGCCAATCATAAAAGAAATATCCTCTTTGAAGTCTTATCACAACCCAGCGTGAAAGATGGAGAGGTAACACTCAAAATATACACAACTCGGGAAGAAGGCCAAGATTGGAGAAAGCTCCTCGTGGAATTCCCGAAGGGCGGTATACTTCCGGAAGACCGGAGAGAGGCTTGTCAGCTTCGAGCAAAAGCACGCCATTTCATCTGGAGCAATGGAAACCTGCACAAGATGTCATACACTCAGCTTCTGCTCTGGTGCGTCGACCCCCACGAGGCAGACTATGTTTTACGAGAGATACATGAAGGGGTCGGAGGAGTGCATCAAGGGGCCCTACGCTGGTCCAGAAGACACTGCTCCAGGGGTACTATTGGCTGAGAATACACCAGGATGCCGAGAAGCTGGTCAGAAGATGCAAGAACTGTCAACTCTTCGGCAGCATACTTCGTCTCCCCGCCACCGAACTAACGCCACTCAGTTCCCCTTGGCTGTTTGCGCAATGGGGGATAGATATGGTTGTTCCCCTCCGAAAGACGGCGCGACATGACGTCTCGCCTGAGATTCGGGGCAGATGCTAATTGGTGCTATCCGTCTACCTCTCCGAAGATGCCAAGTTGATTTATGGCACCAGGTATCGAAGGTTTAGACGGATGCGTCCGATGTAGCAGACTTCGTCAGATTCCCCCTCGTTTGAGGGGTTTTTGATTGTGGGGACGCTCTTCCATGCAGGCGCAAGCCCCTGCAGTTAATTACGCTACCGCATCACGGTAACAACTTTCTCCTTCTCCAGATGGTCACTTCGTGTCGTGGGTGTTTGTTTTGTATTTTGTTGCCCGTGGATTGTTTACGGAGACTGAGTTATGTCGTCGCCCGTAGGGCGTGAACTAGTCCAAATCCGTATTATCTTAGATTTGGGTTTGGGGGTTTGGTTTGAGGATACGTCAGCCATACTTGAGGCTAAGATCAACTCAAACGTTTGTTAAGGATGCGTTAGTCTAACTTTGAGACTAAGATCAACTTAACGGGATCGTTTAGATCCGACAAAAGAGCGTTTGGGCTCTAATGTTCCAGTTTAGGGACATAGTGGTCCATCGTATGTATGGCCGTCGGGACCCATCACCTCTCTGACGACGTTGAAGGATTACAGCGACGGATGTCAGAGGAGTTCAGAGATGTACCCTCGAGCCAGAGTTAATTGGGGGGATTCATAGTCCAATCTGTTTGAAGGTTTAAGGATACGTTAGCCATCTTTGAGGCTAAGATCAACTTAAACGGGACCGTTTAGATCCGACAAAAGAGCATACGGGGCTCTATTGTTCTAGTTTAAAGACATTGCAGTCCATGGGTAGTTTAAGGACGTTGCGGTCCATGGGTAGTTTAAGGACATTGCGGTCCATTGTTAGTTTTAAGACATCTCGGTCAACGTTAAGGACGTCGTAGTCCATGGGTTTAAGGACCCCACAGTCCATTGTTAGTTTTAAGACATCTCGGTCAAGGTTAAGGACGTCGTAGTCCATGGGTTTAAGGACCCCACAGTCCGGTATGTGCTCTGGATGCTTCACACGGGTTCACTGCCGTGCTCTGCGAGGACCAGGCTCCGCTCTGGACGTTTTCCACGGGGTCAAAGAGTGACATTATCCGCGTTCCACGTAACCAGGAATTTTGCACTAGACACGGGTTTAAGGACCCCACAGTCCATATCAATGTGTGGTCGTCGGGACCCGTCACCTCTTTGAAGACATTGAGGGATTACAATGCCAAGTATCAAAGGAGTGAAGAGATGTACCCTAGAACCGGAATGACTTAAATAGTCCTTGGCCCAATTTGGGATTAAGACCGATTAATTATGTTATGAGCCCATTGGCCCAGTTAATCACAAATTGAGGACTTATGGCCATCTTGGGCTAAGTCCAATCAGGAGAGGCTTTGCCTCTATCCATTTAGGCCAATTGGGCCAAAGCCTAGTGTTAAACACTACAGAGCAGTCAGTGTTGAACACTGGGAATGAGGTTGACAAGTTAGTGTTTAACACTAAGAGATAATTGGTGTTAAACACCAGCAACAAGGCTTTTCAAATTAGTGTTAAACACTAAAACAGATCAGTGTTGAACACTGCAAATAAAGCTTTTTAATTAGTGTTGAACACTAAGGCTCAACAGTGTTTTAACACTGGGTTCGAGAGTTTTAATTTAGTGTTAAACACTAAGGCAAGAGGGGTCACGTGGCAGCACGTGAGAGCGCCCTCCCTTCATTTATTCTGCTGAGATTATCGCATCTTTCAGAGCATCACGTGCCATCACGTGATGGGCATTCAAATGCCTATGTATTAGAGCTTCTGCCGAGGGTCACGTGGGTCACGCGGGGTGCTGCCTCAAAGGGGCTTTCTGTAGATCTCTGGGGGGGGTCACGTGGTGGCACGTGACCCTGCCTTCATGTATTTTGTTTAGAGGCTCTGTTAATCTTTTTTTTCAGGAATTAAATTCCTTATAGGGTTAAACCCTGACAGTAATTTCAGAGGAATTAAATTCCTACTTCCTTTTGAAGGTTTATATCCTGAATAGAGTTGGACTCTGAATTTTCCGTAGGAATTAAATTCCCCATACATGTGAAGAACCAAATAGGGTTAAACCCTAATAAAAGCTTTTAAGGAATTAAATTCCCACTTTCTTTTAAGTTATGATCAAGGGAATTAAATCCCCGCTGTTCCAACAGAACTAGGTTCTTAATTAGGGTTAAACCCTGTCTCTTTTTGTTCTGAAGGAATTAAATTCCCATGATACAGGGTCAAGCCCTAATTTTATTTTAAAGGAATTAAATTCCTATAGTTCTGTGAGAATTAAATTCTCGTGCTTGCATTCCCTCTCTATGTTTTGGATCTGCATGGCAGGATCTCAACCCATTGAGAATTAAATTCTCAACCTCAGGGGGAGATGTGCACTTTGCAGATCCTCTATCAAAGAGAGAAGAAATATGTTCTTCTGTTTTATATATCAGAGTTAAACTCTGTTGAGAATTAAATTCTCTTTCTTCTTTCACGGAGCTTTTCCCTTTCTTACCTAGGGTTTTTGCAGAAGATCCAAGTTTCTCCAAGTATCGAAGCTCTCTTCTTTTTCTTTTTCTCTCCCTGTCTCTGTATATATATCTATTTGTGTCTCTTGGCTCCTATTTATAGGAGAGGCAGCCGAGTCAATTAGTTTTTTGACGAATCTTCATTGAGAGATTTGATTTGCATCCATCATTCGTTTTGGACCTTTGGATTATTAGGTGAATTTTATTCACCATTGGATTTCAAGTCCCGGGATTCTCCTTTGTTGTTTCGGTTAGATTTAAAGGGGAAATCTTTCCAAACTCGAGATTTTTCCATAGATAGATGATATTTCATCACCTCTGAATCTTTAATTCGATTGGTTCCAGATAATCGCTTTCCTTTGGAAAGATTTGATTCTCCTTCAGAATTTAATTCTGTTAACAAAATGGGCTTTGAAAGCCGGTCACGTGTGACCACGTGACTCATGGTCACGTGTGGGCACGTGACCCCTTTTGGAATGAGCCTTTTCCTTTCTTTTTGCGCTCTGTCTTCTGATTGCTGCTTAACCGTCACGTGCCACCACGTGACCCCTGGTCACGTGTGAGCACGTGACCCTTGTCTGGAGCCTCTTTCCTTGGTTCAACTGGAGAACGAGTCTGCTGCTTTGAACGTCACGTGCCAACACGTGACCCTGGTCACGTGGGAGCACGTGACCTCTTCTGAAGCCTTTTCCTTGACTTGATCAGGGAACCGGTGTGCCTTTGACGCTTGCATTTAAATGTCACGTGTCGCCACGTGACCCTGGTCACGTGGGAGCACGTGACTCTTTCTGAAGCCCCTTTTCTTCAACGTAGTCAGGAAACTGAACTTGCCTTGATGATGTGCTTAGGTGTCACGTGCCAACACGTGACCGCTAGTCACGTGTAAGCACGTGACCCTCTTCTGAAGCTTTTCCCAGAAGCTTTCCTGATTTTAAATCAGGAAACAAATGCCCCCACAGCGTTGTTCTCACGTGTCAGCACGTGAGTGCAACGCTGTCACCTCTTGCGACCGTTGGATTCCTTTTGGGATCTGGGGAGATGAAACGTTTCCATTGCCTTCTATAAATACCTCTGTCTCTTCATAGGAGCCTTCACTTTGCTCATCATCTTCTTCTGAGAACCTTTTCCTTGAGAATTTAATTCTCGTTTTCAGAGCTTAGTTCTCTGTCTTGAAACAATCTTCAGAGTTTAACTCTGTTCGAAAAGAATCCTTTTTCCTCAGGTAATGTTCTTGGACAACGATGGATCTTCACATTTCTCTGGATTTTAAATCCAAAACAAGGGTTTTTACCCTTTTTTCTTCATATTTTCCACAAGAACATGAAACCGCTTAACCTTTCAACTGTAGATCTCTTAGGGTTTAGATGATCTTTGGGGAGATGATGATGGCGTTTCAACCCCATGGAATTTAATTCCATCAGAAATGTTTCTGGGAATTTAATTCCCTTTTCTTAATAAGGATTTTAATTCCAATGAAGGACTTGATTTCTTCACACGGAAGCTTCCTGAGGTCTCTTGACCCGAGGTTGTTCTTCTGCAGTTAATGCAACAGGAGTTTTCTAATGAAACTCATGACCTTTATTTCAGGTATCATGGATGCCCATCTGTATGGTCTTGACGAGATCATTTCCTATGGGAATATTCGTGCACTGGGCCGCAGTCAGAACCAAGAGTTCACCGATGCTCAATGTGCCGAGATTATGAGCCGCTTTGATGAGTACAACCATCGGCTACTCCCCCGTCGCTCTTCTATTCTGAGGCTGATCGTGCTGGCGATCAGGGAGGCTCTCCCTCTATTCTGTGCTGGTGTGCCCCTTGGGGCATTGGACGCCGCCGAGGATAAAGTACACTCGGTGTATCTGATGCACTTGATCTCAAAGAGAAGGCGGGATAATCTCATTGATCTCCTGCATCAGATGTTCCAGCAGTCGGCCATACTTACCGCCTATCGGAGGGTGGAGGACATTCGTGAGGACCCCGATGCTTGTGATCGTGAGAGGAAGCATACTCGGGAGGTTCGAAATGCTTGGAAAATCTTGAATAAAGTTAATTTTGAGTTTCTCAACCCATGTCCCGCATCTGAAGTTTTACCGTTGTAAATGTGTCCTCTGTGTTTTGTATGAACCTCTTGAAGTATGAGTGACAATTGTCATTATGTCTTTCTATGTTTGCATGTCTTTTCTCTGGGATTTTATCATTTTGCTACTGTTGTTGTTGGTGCTTTCAATATGCAGGGTGCTACTCCATTTTTTTTTAGTGTACATCAGGTTTAGGCCTCACGTAGTCTGCACGTGGGGTCCCTTGATGTGGCTGTTCACAAAATCTTCTCATGCCCTATTTTCGGCGCACAATATTAGATGCAGAAAAAGGGCCTTGGAAATAGTTCCATCTCCTTGATTTTCGATGCCTTTCCTTTTTTGGGCCTTGGAAATAGTTTCACCATGCAAGATTTTCCGCGCACAGCACTTAATGCATTTCCTTATATATGAGGCTATAGCTTCCCTTTTCCTCTCACACAGAGATTTATATTATTATTATTATTATTATTATTATTATTATTATTATTATTATTTTTTATCTTGGAGTAACTTGTCTTGAGAAACAAACGAGCGCCATGGCCTGCAATCGCCCTCATGCTCGTCGACAGCCATGGGAGGTTCCTATTGAGGAAATGGTCCCTCGCTTTGCTGCTCGGTTGGTGGATCCCCTCCTTACCGACAACGAATGCGACTCAGCCATGCATGAACTCTCGATCCGTAGGGGGTCCCCTCTCCCGATGGGTTCTCTTTGGCTCCGGATGATTCTCAAGGCCGTGCTTGCCGACATCCCTCCTCACCCGGCGGAGATGACCCTGGCGATGCTCGACGCGACAGAAGAAAAGCTCGAGGGTTTTCATGACGCGTGCCTGATTACTCAGGCTTTGAAGGATTGCTCAATTTATCTGCTGAGCCAGATCAAGGCCCGGCGAGCTATTATGTCTGCTTTCGCGGACGAACACGGCGCCAATCGATGGGGAGCGACTCCTCGTGAGAACCGTCGCTTTGACGTGCTGGAGAAAGCAGAGAGAGAGATGGAGAATTTTGTCCTCTGTTTCATTAACCCTTGTGCCGTTGATCCCATGTTTGGTGACCTTTTCCGTTAGCGTAGAACATTTTTAAATTAGTCCCTCCTTTTTTACGCTTTATGCCGAGATTCCGTGTAGGCTTGGTGCTAGTATGTATGTTTCCGCTTGCATAAATAAACTTTGTATTCTTCTCAGGAGAACTTTCTTTAATTGCAAATGCTACCATCACTTTCGTATGCTTGAAATATGTCGGAAACTTTTCTTGTTGCCTTTCACATCAGGCGATGTGAGCGCGTTTGCTGTGGTTACGAAAGCGAGCTTACGTGGCCTGATAGAGCGATACGTAGCGAACATAAGGTTGTGGCTCTCGATAAAGCTGCCACGTTCACTTGTGAGAGGGTCGAGGCTCATAAGGCCATTGAGAAAGAGCTTGAAGCCCGGCTCGCTTCGTATCAGGCTCAGCAAGCTCAAGCGGAGGCTCGTCTTTTGGAGATCTTGCGTCATGAAGCCGTGGTCCAGCAAAAGCAGGATGAGCTGACCAATCTGCTGAATCGCCCGCCGGCTTGAAACATTTGTATCTTTTCCTTCCTTTTTGTACGTACTCATGGATAAGAGTATTTTCTTTTTGTTTCTTTCATGAATTGTACTTTGTACCCATTTTGGTTTATGAATAAAAGATACATTTTTCTTCTCAATGGTGTGTCCCCCTTTTTATTGAATGTATTCTGCGGATATTCTATCTCGATCTTCTTGCAGGATGGCAATGGCTTAGGATTCAGGGTTAAGATCTGCTTCCTAAAACTTTTGCATTTTACGAGCCACGAGGGTCTCATAAAGAGTTTTTCTCCCTACAGGTCGAGAGGATCCCGTAGGTGTAAGTTCTTCTTAGAGATCGTGAGGATCCTTAAGCGAGTTTTCCCTTGAGAGTCGTAAGGATCTCACAAGAGAGTTTTTCTTCCTTACAGGTCGTGAGGGCCTGCAAGTGCCGGATGTGATCATCCTTATCCGTGTTTCACGGAGTCAGGGGTCTATTAAGGTATCGTAGTTTAAAGACGTTACGGTCAAGATTAAGGACCTCATAGTCCGTGGATTTAAGGACTCCACAGTCCGCTGTAGTTTTAAGACATCACGGTCAAGGTTAAGGACCTCATAGTCCGTGGATTTAGGGACTCCACAGTCCGGTGTTTGGTTGCAGGGACCCGTCACCTCTTTGAAGACATTGAGGAATTACAACGCTGGGCATCAAAGGAGTGAAGAGATGTACCCTTAAACCAATGCAAAATCTGTAGGGAATCGGGGTGGTTGATCGTTAGTTTTAAGACATCACGGTCGAGGTTAAGGACGTCATAGTCCGTGGATTTTAAGGACTCCACAGTCCGGTATTTGCTCTGGATGCTTCACACGGGTTCACTGCCGCGCTTGGCGAGGACCAGGCTCTGCTCTGGATGCTTCGCACGGGTTCACTGCCGCGCTTGGCGAGGACCAGGCTCCGCTCTGGATGCTTCGCACGGGTTCACTGCCATGCTCTGCGAGGACCAGGATCCGCTCTGGACGTTTTCCACGGGGTCAAAGAGTGACATTATCCGCGTTCCACGTGACCAGGAATTTTGCACTAGATGCTTCACACGGGTTCACTGCCGTGCTCAGCGAGGACTAGGCTCCGCTCTGGACATTTTCCACGGGGTCAAAGAGTGACATTATCCGCATTCCACGTGACCAGGAATTTTGCACTAGATGCTTCACACGGGTTCACTGCCGTGCTCGGCGAGGACTAGGCTCCGCTCTGGATGCTTTGCACGGGTTCACTGCCATGCTCTGCGAGGACCAGGATCCGCTCTGGACGTTTTCCACGGGGTCAAAGAGTGACGTTATCCGCGTTCCACGTGACCAGGAATTTTGCACTAGATGCTTCACACGGGTTCACTGCCGTGCTCAGCGAGGACTAGGCTCCACTCTGGACGTTTTCCACGGGGTCAAAGAGTGACATTATCCGCGTTCCGCGTGACCAGAAATTTTGCACTAGACGCTTCACACGGGTTCACTGCCGTGCTCGGCGAGGACTAGGCTCCGCTCTGGATGCTTCGCACGGGTTCACTGCCATGCTCTGCGAGGACCAGGATCCGCTCTGGACGTTTTCCACGGGGTCAAAGAGTGACATTATCCGCGTTCCACGTGACCAGGAATTTTGCACTAGAGGCTTCACACGGGTTCACTGCCGCGTTAGGCGAGGACTAGGCTCCGCTCTGGATGCTTCGCACGGGTTCACTGCCATGCTCTGCGAGGACCAGGATCCGCTCTGGACGTTTTCCACGGGGTCAAAGAGTGACATTATCCGCGTTCCACGTGACCAGAAATTTTGCACTAGATGCTTCACACGGGTTCACTGCCGCGTTAGGCGAGGACTAGGCTCCGCTCTAGATGCTTCGCACGGGTTCACTGCCATGCTCTGCGAGGACCAGGATCCGCTCTGGACGTTTTCCACGGGGTCAAAGAGTGACATTATCCGCGTTCCACGTGACCAGGAATTTTGCTGAATATATCCGCATTTCACGGGATGAAGGTTTGACTGTTGGCGATATGTACACCACCGAGCCATGGAACTGGGAGTTGCCGCTATTTCGCTTAGCTTGAAGTTGTGTCCGTTGTTACGAGACGAGTGTTGGGATGATCTCTAGGTCGCTTGTGGCCCGTCGAGATTTAGCTTCGTTCTTTGGTGAAACCTGGGGGAGGGAGGTACGTTCCCTTTTTGTTTATGCCATTGGATTGTATACAGGGTGTGATGGAACATCGCCTGTAAGGCATACATTTTATTTTTATTTTATTTCTTTTTCCGCGATGCTCTATCGTTTCAGCTTTTATATCGCGAAGGTCGCGATTGCCTCATCATTTCGGCTATTTTTCGCGGTGCCCAATCATTTCGGCTTTCTACTCGCTGCTTTTTATTGCGAGTTGCCCCATCATTTCGGCTATTTTTTATGCCTTCATTCTTACTTGTTGCTTTTTATTGCAGGTTGCCCCATCATTTCGGCTATTTTGTAGGCATGTGTGGCTTGCTAGCTTTTTCGTCGCAAGCTCGGATTTTGGACACCGATTTCGGCATCAGCATCGCTGCAACTGGGATGTTGCCAGGAGCGAATCATCATTTTCCATGAAAGAACTTGGGATTTGATACCGGTGTAGGCATCAGCATCGCTGCAACTGGAATATTGCCAGGAGCGAATCATCATTTGCCTCTGTCGATGTTGAACAAAGGTGGCTTAGCAAACAGGGTTAAGGTCCTGTCGACTAAGGCTTTTGACTTCATGAGCCGTAAGGGTCTCACAAAGGTATTTCTCCCTACAAGTCGTGAGGATCTTGCAGGTGTATTTTCTCCTTAGGGATCGTGAGGATTCCTAAGTGTATGTTCCTCTGTAAGTCGTAAGGATCCTACAAGAGGGTTTTCTCCTTATGGGTCGAGAGGACCTACGAGGGTTGGACTTTGCTGGGGAAATGTTTATTCGCGCCCGTGGATTGTATACAAGGGTCAGTATTGAGCCTCTTGTAGGGCAATATCGAAGGTTGTGGAGGATTTGCTTAAGAACAGGTTCAGGCTTCTGTAACTTAAGACTTTCAAATCTCATGAGCCGTGAGGGTCCCATAAGAGAATTCTCCTTACGGGTCGTGAGGATCTCGTAAGTGTATTTTCTCCTTAGGAATCGTGAGGATCCCTAAGTGTGCTGCTCCTTTGTGAGTCGTAAGGATCTCACGCAGGTGGTTTCTCCTTACAAGGTCGAGAGGACCTTACAAGCGTAGGTTGCGCCCTTTCGGGTTTTCACAAACACTCGCCGGTAGTCCTGCTGTTTTTACTCACGGAGCCCTTTCGGGTTTTCATCCGTGCCCATTTTGCTTATGGACATACCTTTTTTTTTATTCTTTTTCACTTTTTTTTACAAGGTCGCGCCCTTTCGGGTTTTCACGAACACTTGCCGGCAGCCCTGCTGTTTTTACTCACGGAGCCCTTTCGGGTTTTCATCCGTGCCCACTTTGCTTATGGACATACCGTTTTTTTTAATCATTTTTTATCTTGTTTTTTTTTTATCCATCTCGTCAACCTAAGGATGTTGCGGTAGTAGTTTAGGGACGTTTCGGTCCGTCGTTAGTTTAAGGACGTTTCGGTCCGTCGATAGTTTAAGGACGTTTCGGTCCGCCGTTAGTTTAAGGACGTTTCGGTCCGTCGTTATGGGAAGGCCGGCTGTTGCTTGTAAAGTCTGAGCCTAGGAAGATAGTGAGCGGACATAGTCGTCGTCATCTATCATTGACCCAGGCTGCGGCTTATTAAGCATAGTATTTCTTCAAGAAGCGGCCGTTTATTGGCCTGAAAGGCCTTTCACCGTGCATGTCCATGAGTAGGTAGGCTCCACCCTGGTAGACCTTGTCTATGATGTACGGGCCTTCATAGTTTGGCTCAAATTTTCCTCGCTTGGCACGATTGGGGATCATAGGTCTTTTGACCACTAGTACGAGTTCGCCTTGGCGGAATGTCCTCGGCCTGGTCAATCTTTCGTACGAGCGTGTCATCTTTGCTTTGTAGGCCTCTAGATGTTGTTGCGCTATGAGCCGGGTTTCATCGAGGGCATCAAGCTCCTCAAGCCGAAGGTGAGCATTTTCTTCGTTCGTCAGCTCGTGGTGGACTGCTACTCGTAGAGAGGGTAACTCTATCTCGAGGGGGAGCACTGCTTCCGTCCCAAATACCAACGCGTACGGCGTTGTGTTCGTGGCCGTCTTGAATGTAGTTCGGTAAGCCCAAAGGGCTTCTTGCAGCCTTTCATGCCAGTCTCTCCTATTCCTGGAAACGGTCTTTTTTATGATCTTCATCAAGGTCTTATTGAAGGCCTCGGCCAGACCGTTAGCTCGTGGATTGTAAACCGAAGAATATCTCCAGTCTATATTGTGCTGCTGTGCGAAGCGGCTAATCTTATGGCTTCGGTAGGCCGGCCCATTATCGGAGATAATCCGCCGTGGAGTTCCGAACCGATAGATGACGTGCGTCTTGAAGAAATGGAGGATATTCTCCGTCTTCACTTCCTTCAGTGGTACTGCTTCTGCCAATTTGGAGAAGTAATCAGTTGTCGCTAGGATAAAACGGTGTCCCCGGGATGATGCTGGCTCAATGGGGCCGACTATGTCAGTCCCCCACATTTCGAATGGCCAACTAGCCAGCGTTGGGTGCAGTGGATTCGGATGTTGGTGGATGAAGTCTCCATGAATCTGGCATGAGTGGCATTGCTTCGCATACTCGAGGCAGTCCTGGATCATCGTGGGCCAGTAATAACCCATCCGTTTGATTTTTAACTTCATCTTTGGGCCTGCTTGGTGAGAACCGCAAAGTCCGTCATGAACTTCTTGAATGACTCTTTCTGCTTCGTCAGGTCCTAAGCATCTCAGCCATAGAGAATCAAACGATCTCTTGTATAGAATATCATTGACGAAAGCGAAGGATAAAGCTCGTTTCATGAGCTGATGTCTTGAGGACGCCTCTTTGGGCATTCGGTGGGACTTAAAGTAGTCTATGAAGACTTCCCTCCAGTCTTCGGCTTTCTCATGGTCTTTTATTTGTAGGGTCGTCTGCTCAGTCGCTCCCTTCTCTTCGCATGATTCTGGAGATATTTCTGCCGGGGCGAGCACTCGACGGCTTTGTACCACTATTCTGACGTCATCAAGGTTCTCGTCAGCCAGTTCTTTAGCAAGTTTAGCCAACGCGTCTGCTTTGCTGTTTTCCGCGCGCGGTATGTTCTCCAAGGCATAGGAGGGAATTTGGGTCAATAGTTGTTGCACCCTTTCGCCGTACTTCACCAACTCCGGCTTGCACGTTTGGTAGTCACCATTTACTTGACTAACGACCAGCTGAGAATCCCCGTATATAAGGAGGTCTTCAATTCCTATGTCGATGGCGATCTCGAGGCCTGCTATCAGAGCTTCGTATTCAGCTTCATTGTTTGTCCTCGGCTCTGTTAAGGAGAAGGCGAAGCGCATTATCCCTCCTTGTGGAGTTGCAAAGATGAGGCCTATCCCTGATTTGATCATTGGGATGCCTTGTTTCTATTTCTTTATGGAGGACGCTCCATCGAAATAGAGTTCCCATCGGGCGCTTCCGCCGCTAATCGCATCAAATACATGCTCGTCCGGCAAATCAAGTTCAGAGGAGAATCGGCCGGTATCGGGTGCTCGGCGAGGAAGTCGGCAATGGCCTGGCCTTTCGCTGCCTTGAGAGGTTGATACGTTATCGAGAACTCCATCAAGAACAGGGCCCACTTAGTGAGTCGTCCCGTCAATATGGCTTTCGACATCGAGTACTTAAGGGGATCCACCATTGAAATGAGACGGACTTCATGCGCCAGCGCATAGTGCCTGAGTTTTGTTATCGCGAAGATTAACGCCAAGCAATGTTTTTCAATGGGAGAGTAGTTGCTTTCTGCCCCCAGTAGAACTCGACTTAAGTAGTAGAGTGCTCTCTCTTTCCCCTGATCGTTCTCTTGTGCCCATAATGCGCCCAAGGAACCTTCGAGGGCGGTTGTATAAAGAATGAGGGGTTTTCCCTTGACCGGCGCAGCCAACACCGGAGGGTTCTGCAGGTACTGCTTGATCTCGTCTAGTGCACCTTGGCATTTGTGATCCCAAACGAATTGAGTTCCCTTTTTCATCAGGTGGCTGTAAGGACGGCATTTGCCCGAAAGATTAGCGATAAACCGCCGGATGTATGCGAGCTTCCCTTGGAGAGACCGCAACTGCTTGAGGGTTCTTGGCGGAGGCATTTCCATGATCGCCTTAATCTTTGACGGATCTATTTCAATACCTCGGTGTCGAACGATGAATCCCAGGAATTTGCCCGAGGAGACTCCAAACGCGCATTTGAGGGGATTCATTTTCAAATTATATTGCCGAAGGCGTCGAAATACAGTCTCCAGATGCTTTAAATGATCTTTGTATGACATGCTCTTTACTACGAGGTCATCGATATAGCACTCGACGACGTCGTGTATGAGGTCATCAAAGATCTTTGTCATGGCCCTTTGATAGGTAGCGCCAGCGTTCTTTAGACCGAAGGGCATAACCCTGTAGCAAAATATACCCAAAGGGGTACGGAAAGCGGTATGCTTCTGGTCTTCAGGATGCATCTTTATCTGATTGTATCCTGACGAACCATCCATAAAGGAGAAAACCTCATGAGTGGACGTGTTATCTATCATTAGCTCGGTTACCGGCACCGGGAAATCATCCTTTGGACAGGCTTTATTGAGATCCCTGAAATCCACGCATATGCGTACCGTCCCATTCTTCTTCATTACCGGGACGATATTGGCGATCCAGTCGGGATATTGGACTTCTTGGATAAATCCAGAATCGATCAACTTCTTGACTTCGGCGTTGATGCTCATCTCAAGCTCGAGTCGCATCCTCCTTGGCGCCTGCTTGACTGGCTTGATATCTGGGGATATTGCTAATCTATGCACAGCAATCTCCGGATCTAATCCTGGCATCTCGGAGTAGTTCCACGCGAAGCAATCTTTATGCCGTAGAAGCACGTCCTTTAACGCAGCCACCATCTCTTCAGATAACAGCTCGCTGACAAATGTCGGTCGCGGGTCGTCTGCCGATCCCAACTCAATCTTCTTGAGGTTATCTGCAGTAGTATGTATACCATCTTCCAGTTCTTTCGGAGCGGGCGGAAATTCCGAGATCACCTCATCATCGCTGTTCTCAAAGCACCGGGGAAGGTCATCTACGTTCTCGGGCTCTTCTCCTAATATCGTAATCGTATAACAAGTGCGAACCCGCTCCCCGGACTGAGGTGGGCCCGGTTATGCTCTTGCGGCCTTGGGCTCATGCTTTTGCGGCGGCGTTACCTTCCAGCCGTCGGATAAAGCGAATCTACCCGTCGGTACTGGTCCTCGACCCAGTTCTTGAAGGTGAAGCAGTCTTCGGTAGGATGTCCTATGGCTTGGTGATAAGAGCAATAACTCGTATGGGAGGCCTTGCTAGCTTGCTCAGGATGTCTAGACTCTGGAAGCGTGATCATTTGATGTTTTATAGCGAGGTTGAGTAACCTCTCCGTCTTGTCTCGGGGGAAGGAGTACGCTCGACTCATCTTCTTCATGAGGGATAAACCCGAGCCGCTTCTTGATTTATTTCCGTCTCTGTGTCGGGCCTTTCGTACAGCGGATTGACGAGGATAAGCGTCTTTGTCTTTTACAGCACGTTGAAATAGACGTTGCGTCCTGGCCTTCTCGTAGATGGCCATTTCGTGGTTATGGTCTTCTCGAGCTTTCTGACCCACTTTCCTGATAGGCTTGCCCATTCGTTCTTCAAACGACGGATTCGGCGTTTCAATCACGGCGTCTAGTTTTGGTGGGGGGTTGGCGTCTCCTGACAGGGCGTCCTCCTCTTCATCAAAGGTATATATAGCGTAGCTGCTGTGAGCCCTTTCCCGTTTTCCGGCTCTTGCGTATCCAAGCCCGAGTGTTTCCATCTTCCCGTTGGGCAATTTGCGTTGAGTCCCGGGGACATCCCAAATCCTGTTGTAGAACCGCGCCTGCCGAACGGTCTGTTCTAAAGGTACTCCTTGGCGCTTCAACAGCTTCTTTAATCCATTTGTATAGTATCTGGGCAGACGGATGGGTTGGAGCCTATCAAGTGTAGCATCCGCGCCATGCCAGATCTCTTTCTCTATTTTCGACTCTGAGGATCGGTAGAATAGGATCACCTTCTCACCCCTTCGCCTGGGAGGGACGTAAAATGTTTGCAAGTCCTGCACATTGTGAGCCTGAAGCGTGTCGAGATCCTTGTAGTGTTCTCGCGGTACCATGGTGATTTGCAAACTATGGTCATCGCCAGGGGGTGCTTGTATTGACAGCCGATTGGAGAACACAGCATTAACTTCATCTTCTGAATCACTTCCAAAGACCAACACGGGGGCGGGCGTCCCAGGTTGTTGCGTTGAGATGGCCCTGCGTAAACTATCTCTTCCTCTTCTTCGGTGTCGCTTCCGAAAACGGGGATGGTGGCGACGGTTTTGTTCTTCGGGTTGCGACACCTTTCTGTATCCTCGAAATCTGGCAAAAAGTATTTCGCATCTTCGTATTTGCGGACTTCGTTCACGGAAAATGGGTTTAACTCACCTGTTATGGTATACTTGAAACCATCCTTAAAGTACTTCATACACTGATGTTGTGTAGAAGGGATGATGTTGTATTCGTGTAACCAAGGACGACCGAGCAAGGCGTTGTAGCAGGTCTTGGCGTCAATGACATGGAATTTGATGTCTGTGACGAGAAGTCCAAAGCGTAATGTTAGTATCACAGATCCGAGAGTCCGTGACGATTGTGAATCGAAACCGGAGATAGTAATCTTGTCACGAGCGAGGTGTTGCACGCTCATGCAGATTTCCTTCAACACCCGAACATTAAGGAGATTGACGGAGGATCCATTATCCACCAGAATCTTTTCTATCTTGATATCATGGCAGTATCCGGAGACATATAGGGGACGGTTGTGGTCGCACGTCCCGAGAAGGAGGTCTTCATCACCGAAAGTGATGTCGGCTGTATGCACTTCCTCCAGTTCATCCTTCATCTTTTCAGTGGCGAGGAAGGCTTGGAATTGCTCAGGTTGTTGTAACTCCTTAATTAGTGAGTCTCGCGCTTCTTTTGATAACAGGAGGGCATCGAGAATGCTAAGCTGAGAAGGTAGCTTCCTTAGGTGCGCGAGGATGTTATAGTCCACTTTACTCTTCCTAGGAGGGTCTTTGACAGCCAGCTCTCTCATGACTTGGTCATCTAAAGTGATATCTTCAGTGACCTTTTCCTTTCCCTTATCCTTTCTATTCCCGGGCCCGAGATTCTTTTCTGGGAGTGTGAGATTGCGCAGCTGAATGTTCTCGCAGATCTCCGATTCCTCCTCTTTCCCCAACACGGATTCTTTGAAGAGAGGGCCCAGAGCGATTTCTTCATCAGAGTCGCTCCCAAAGGTGAGAACTTGTGACTCCCTGGCGTTTACCATGTAAGTGTTGCCAGTAGCTCTGTCGTGCCCATCGATAGTACTTCTTCGCTCCCGACGGCTCTTGCGTTTCATGCGCTTAACATGTTGCCGACGAGCAACATATCCTTGCCACCATATCTTAAAGGCGTCGCACTCCTCCGTGGGGTGTGATATTTTCCGGTGATATGCGCAATAATTAGGGTGCCTCTCCACCCCATCGTGTGCGTTTCCTTCCGAGGGCGGTAGCTTCATTCCCATTGACATGGCTTTGGCAAACCTTTTCCTCGTCTTGAATATCTTCTTGTCTACTTCGGATGCCTTTCGCTCTGGTAGGGGTAGTTCAACTCTTTCGTTCAGTTGCCCGCATTTGGCTCCTTCCGACGTGGTCATCTCACGCTCCTGGTCCGCTTTACATTTTAGACGAATCTCGTCTAGAAAAGCGTCGATCATTTCGTCTGTTGGCCATGCACGCTCTGGTACAGGCTCTGCCTCCAACTTTTTAGTGCCAGGAGTTTTCCCATCATCGGTAAGCGAGTGGGAGATTACGTTACAACTCGCCACATATCCTTCGGATTCATCTGACGAGCTATCTCCATCATCTTCCTCTTGAAAGATGTGGTTGAGGAACTCTTGCAGTGTGACAGGAGTTCGCGCCTTTTGATTGTACTCTTCCAACGCGTCGATTTGCTTCTGCAAGTTCGTATGCTCGTTTCCAAGCTTCACGGGCTTCTTGGATTTCTTCTTCTTTTTCTTCGAAGATTTTGACGATTGGGTGTGAGTATTTGGGCTCTTATCGCGAGTCTTTGTAGTTGGGCGGCGTCTTAGCATCCCTTCGATAATTTGAGGTTCAAGAGGGTCCTTCCATTCGATCGCAGGGCACGCATGAAGGTCTCTCAGCATTCTTTTGGTTTTAGTTGATAATACGACCTCCCATGGAGCTTCTTCAATAAAGGAGCAGGTTGCCCCCGGTGTAACTGCTTTCTTAGGAGTATGCGGTTGTGGTGGGTTCACCTTTCACTTTTCGGACAGTACAAACTTCCCCTGGAGGTACTGGTCTTCAATCCATCCTTTGAAGACGAAGCAATCTTCAATCGGATGGCCTACCGTTTGATGGTAAGGGCAATAGTTAGGGTTATTCGCCTCGGTGGGTTGCGGCGGTCGTCTTGGATTTGGTAGGCTTATAAGTCTGTTGCGTATTGCCAGCTCGAATAGCCGTTTCGTCTTGTCCCGTGGGAACGAGTAGGGACGCTTCATCTTCTCATTATAATACCGACGCCTTTCCTCCAGTTGATCTGCCGGTTTCGGGGCGTTAGGTTGCTGTTGGGCATTCGCAACAAAGGTTGCTCTTCCTTTACCCTTGTCATTCCGAGGTTCCGACTTCGGGGGAGGTGGTCTATGACCCATCTGGTCCATCTGAGCCAACTTGTCGATCAAAGCCTGAAATGTGGTTGGCTTAAAGAACATCATAAACTGGGAGATAGTTGCGTGGGGGTCTAGGGTTCCCACGAACATCCCCACCGCGGGTGCCTCCTCAATGCGTTGTTCACATCTCGACCACAAATTCCGCCAGCGTATAGCATACTGGACCCAGGTTTCGCCTGGTTTTACCCTGGCGTTAATCAATGCAGTTATTGGAGTGCGTTCGCTGGCACTTGCGAATCGCTGAGTGAATAACAACTCCATTTCAGCGAATGTTTTGATAGAATCGTTGGGGAGTTCCGAATACCATTCGAACGCTGTTTCTGATAAGCTGCCCATGAACTGGCGGAGCAACAGTTTATCATCACCGCCGGTGTTACCGCAGAGGGCCCGGAACTGGGCGACATGTTGATGGGGATTGCCGGTCCCCTTATACACGTGGAATTTTGGTATCGTATAGCCTTGCGGGTATTTGATTTGGTCGTACCAGCTCGGATACGGCCGCCCCGTTTTCACGACTTGACCAGCTGCCTCAGTCGCGTGATGAACCCGGATTTGCTGGGCTATGTAGTCAGCCAAGTCAGCCTTAGAGATTGCTTCCTCCTTGGCCGTTGAGAGGGCTGGTGGTGGATTTGACGTTTCTCGTCGGTCGTCTTCAAGAACGATTGGGGGATCCTCGGCGGGTAAGTCCTGCTGGATCATCATTCCTATCATATCTTGGAAGAGAAGGCCCATCCGTTGTATGTTGGCCGCTTGTTCAGCAGCCTCTTTGTCCTTTTTCTCCAGTATCCGGCGAAGGAATTCAGCGTCGGTTTCTTCCTCCTGGCACGCATCTGAGGACGTTTCTGGGTTTTCTTTTGGTCCGGTGAGTGCGGCTATAGCATTCATCATTTCTTGAAGCTTTTGTTGCTGCTCCTGGGCTTTCGTCACTGATCGGGTTAGCGGTCGGTGGCCCGTAGAAGTGCGGCTTTCCTCTTTTCCAGAGGCCATGTAAACAGTGTGCACCACCATGCCCCCAGACTTAGGGCGTCTGGGCTCAGTGCTTTTAGCCGTCGTTGCATGCTGTGGGGTCTTCTCTGGCCTCCTCCTTTTATGAGCCAGTTGATCAACAGCCCTTTGGGGTTTAGCCTGGTGACCAGCTTCCGGTTGGATTTTCAATTTCTTGTGCTGGCGGGAGAAGTTTGGATCGATGATCAAGTCTCGGGCCTGCCGCCAAACTTTATAGATTTTGGAAGATAGCCGTTGAGGAGATCGGGGCTGTTCGGGTTTTATTTCCACAACCTTTTTTAATGGGGGAGGAGACCTCTTCAGCACTGCAGTAGCAGAATTCCTTCGCACCTTGTTTAGCATTTCGAAGCTGTTCCCAGTCGGAACAGCAGCATTAACTTCTGCCACCGGGGCCGATGGAGTCAACCCGGAGGGGGAGTTGCCCACAGCCTTCCTTACTCGGCGCCAATGGTGTAACGCCCCACGCCTCAGTACAGATGGTATTGTCCGCTCTGGCCGAAACCGCACGTTTTTTCCCTTTATAGCGAACCGGACCCGACCAGGGGCCACTTCCCAGGAGGTCACCCATCCCAAGACTTCCCTGGCCCGAGCACGCTTAACTACGGAGTTCTCAAGCTCCTGTAGTTCCGGTTCACTTAAAAGGCGCCTCTGTAATTGAGGGTGGTATCATTATATTTATAATGCAGTTCGGTCCTCTTTCGGAATGTGCTTTAAGGTCCCGATCCCATTGTTCTGAAATGGCTCCCTCACTCAGATCACCAAGATGTCCGCAACAGACCGCACTGAGTGTGGACATAGCAGATCACCATGATGTCTTAAGACCGCACTGCTCTGGGGACAGAGCAGATCACCATGATGTCTTAAGACCGCACTGCTCTGGGGTATTACATTCCCCCCATCTAAGAACAATGGTTCATCCTCGAACCACAGACCTACTGTTGAGGGACCTGCATGGGCCACCATAAATGTAACGCCCCACGCCTCAGTACAGATGGTATTGTCCGCTCTGGCCGAAACCGCACGGTTTTTCCCTTTATAGCGAACCGGACCCGACCAGGGGCTACTTCCCAGGAGGTCACCCATCCCAAGACTTCCCTGGCCCGAGCACGCTTAACTACGGAGTTCTCAAGCTCCTGTAGTTCCGGTTCACTTAAAAGGCGCCTCTGTAATTGAGGGTGGTATCATTATATTTATAATGCAGTTCGGTCCTCTTTCGGAATGTGCTTTAAGGTCCCGATCCCATTGTTCTGAAATGGCTCCCTCACTCAGATCACCAAGATGTCCGCAACAGACCGCACTGAGTGTGGACAGAGCAGATCACCATGATGTCTTAAGACCGCACTGCTCTGGGGACAGAGCAGATCACCATGATGTCTTAAGACCGCACTGCTCTGGGGTATTACAAATGGCGACGTCGAGCGTGTCGAGCGGACGGCGTAGGGTCTGCGGTAAGAATGGTTTCGTCTTGCCCCCTGTGTAGGTGGGGGGTCGCTGTTGGTGTTAGCCTGTCAAAGACCGACGTCCTTTGGGCAGCAGGAGTGGGAGCTGGAGCCGTCAATCTTGTAAAGACCGACCTTTTGGCCGGAGAAGCCGCCTTGACGATTTCGGGAGCAGGAGCAGCCACTTTCTTAGAAGCAGCCTTCTCTGAGATTGTAGGCCCCATGATGGGTTTGCAGGATTTCTGGCCCAATCTAGAGAAGACCGAGGCGTTGACGTTGGGCGACTCGTTGAGAGGAGCCGCGACAGGGGTAAGACGATCAAAGACCGACTTCTTGAGAGCTTCCGTTGTCAGCACTGGAGCGGTGAAGTTTGTCGGTGGGAACATGGTCCCAAAGAACAATCCTGTGGTGGCGCGAGTGACCTGTTCCACGGGCATTGTGAATAGCGAAGCAGCTTGGGGTCCGTAGGCTATACCTCCTGGCGAGGCAGAGCGTTGGTTGCAATTGCAGTCTGAGCAGTTGGAGAGTTTCACGGAAGTAGAAGCCATCGATCCTTTGCTTTCTGCAATAAGCAAGACGCCAATTCTTAGTGTCTTAAAACTCAAGGGCAACCATTAGCGAACCGCGATTGGTTCGCGAGTCACGACACACGAAGTGTGGAGTGGAAAGAGGAAAAGGTCCCACCGGGCGTGCCAGAATCTGTTCCCCTCCGAAAGACGGCGCGACATGACGTCTCGCCTGAGATTCGGGGCAGATGCTAATTGGTGCTATCCGTCCACCTCTCCGAAGATGCCAAGTTGATTTATGGCACCAGGTATCGAAGGTTTAGACGGATGCGTCCGATGTAGCAGACTTCGTCAGATTCCCCCTCGTTTGAGGGGTTTTTGATTGTGGGGACGCTCTTCCCTGCAGGCGCAAGCCCCTGCAGTTAATTACGCTACCGCATCGCGGTAACAACTTTCTCCTTCTCCAGATGGTCACTTCGTGTCGTGGGTGTTTGTTTTGTATTTTGTTGCCCGTGGATTATTTACGGAGACTGAGTTATGTCGTCGCCCGTAGGGCGTGAACTAGTCCAAATCCGTATTATCTTAGATTTGGGTTTGGGGGTTTGGTTTGAGGATACGTCAGCCATACTTGAGGCTAAGATCAACTCAAACGTTTGTTAAGGATGCGTTAGTCTAACTTTGAGACTAAGATCAACTTAACGGGATCGTTTAGATCCGACAAAAGAGCGTTTGGGCTCTAATGTTCCAGTTTAGGGACATAGTGGTCCATCGTATGTATGGCCGTCGGGACCCATCACCTCTCTGACGACGTTGAAGGATTACAGCGACGGATGTCAGAGGAGTTCAGAGATGTACCCTCGAGCCAGAGTTAATTGGGGGGATTCATAGTCCAATCTGTTTGAAGGTTTAAGGATACGTTAGCCATCTTTGAGGCTAAGATCAACTTAAACGGGACCGTTTAGATCCGACAAAAGAGCATACGGGGCTCTATTGTTCTAGTTTAAAGACATTGCAGTCCATGGGTAGTTTAAGGACGTTGCGGTCCATGGGTAGTTTAAGGACATTGCGGTCCATTGTTAGTTTTAAGACATCTCGGTCAACGTTAAGGACGTCGTAGTCCATGGGTTTAAGGACCCCACAGTCCATTGTTAGTTTTAAGACATCTCGGTCAAGGTTAAGGACGTCGTAGTCCATGGGTTTAAGGACCCCACAGTCCGGTATGTGCTCTGGATGCTTCACACGGGTTCACTGCCGTGCTCTGCGAGGACCAGGCTCCGCTCTGGACGTTTTCCACGGGGTCAAAGAGTGACATTATCCGCGTTCCACGTAACCAGGAATTTTGCACTAGACACGGGTTTAAGGACCCCACAGTCCATATCAATGTGTGGTCGTCGGGACCCGTCACCTCTTTGAAGACATTGAGGGATTACAATGCCAAGTATCCAAGGAGTGAAGAGATGTACCCTAGAACCGGAATGACTTAAATAGTCCTTGGCCCAATTTGGGATCAAGACCGATTAATTATGTTATGAGCCCATTGGCCCAGTTAATCACAAATTGAGGACTTATGGCCATCTTGGGCTAAGTCCAATCAGGAGAGGCTTTGCCTCTATCTATTTAGGCCAATTGGGCCAAAGCCTAGTGTTAAACACTACAGAGCAGTCAGTGTTGAACACTGGGAATGAGGTTGACAAGTTAGTGTTTAACACTAAGAGATAATTGGTGTTAAACACCAGCAACAAGGCTTTTCAAATTAGTGTTAAACACTAAAACAGATCAGTGTTGAACACTGCAAATAAAGCTTTTTAATTAGTGTTGAACACTAAGGCCCAACAGTGTTTTAACACTGGGTTCGAGAGTTTTAATTTAGTGTTAAACACTAAGGCAAGAGGGGTCACGTGGCAGCACGTGAGAGCGCCCTCCCTTCATTTATTCTGCTGAGATTATCGTATCTTTCAGAGCATCACGTGCCATCACGTGATGGGCATTCAAATGCCTATGTATTAGAGCTTCTGCCGAGGGTCACGTGGGTCACGCGGGGTGCTGCCTCAAAGGGGCTTTCTGTAGATCTCTGGGGGGGGGGGTCACGTGGTGGCACGTGACCCTGCCTTCATGTATTTTGTTTAGAGGCTCTGTTAATCTTTTTTTTCAGGAATTAAATTCCTTGTAGGGTTAAACCCTGACAGTAATTTCAGAGGAATTAAATTCCTACTTCCTTTTGAAGGTTTATATCCTGAATAGAGTTGGACTCTGAATTTTCCGTAGGAATTAAATTCCCCATACATGTGAAGAACCAAATAGGGTTAAACCCTAATAAAAGCTTTTAAGGAATTAAATTCCCACTTTCTTTTAAGTTATGATCAAGGGAATTAAATCCTCGCTGTTCCAACAGAACTAGGTTCTTAATTAGGGTTAAACCCTGTCTCTTTTTGTTCTGAAGGAATTAAATTCCCATGATACAGGGTCAAGCCCTAATTTTATTTTAAAGGAATTAAATTCCTATAGTTCTGTGAGAATTAAATTCTTGTGCTTGCATTCCCTCTCTATGTTTTGGATCTGCATGGCAGGATCTCAACCCATTGAGAATTAAATTCTCAACCTCAGGGGGAGATGTGCACTTTGCAGATCCTCTATCAAAGAGAGAAGAAATATGTTCTTCTGTTTTATATATCAGAGTTAAACTCTGTTGAGAATTAAATTCTCTTTCTTCTTTCACGGAGCTTTTCCCTTTCTTACCTAGGGTTTTTGCAGAAGATCCAAGTTTCTCCAAGTATCGAAGCTCTCTTCTTTTTCTTTTTCTCTCCCTGTCTCTGTATATATATCTATTTGTGTCTCTTGGCTCCTATTTATAGGAGAGGCAGCCGAGTCAATTAGTTTTTTGACGAATCTTCATTGAGAGATTTGATTTGCATCCATCATTCGTTTTGGACCTTTGGATTATTAGGTGAATTTTATTCACCATTGGATTTCAAGTCCCGGGATTCTCCTTTGTTGTTTCGGTTAGATTTAAAGGGGAAATCTTTCCAAACTCGAGATTTTTCCATAGATAGATGATATTTCATCACCTCTGAATCTTTAATTCGATTGGTTCCAGATAATCGCTTTCCTTTGGAAAGATTTGATTCTCCTTCAGAATTTAATTCTGTTAACAAAATGGGCTTTGAAAGCCGGTCACGTGTGACCACGTGACTCATGGTCACGTGTGGGCACGTGACCCCTTTTGGAATGAGCCTTTTCCTTTCTTTTTGCGCTCTGTCTTCTGATTGCTGCTTAACCGTCACGTGCCACCACGTGACCCCTGGTCACGTGTGAGCACGCGACCCTTGTCTGGAGCCTCTTTCCTTGGTTCAACTGGAGAACGAGTCTGCTGCTTTGAACGTCACGTGCCAACACGTGACCCTGGTCACGTGGGAGCACGTGACCTCTTCTGAAGCCTTTTCCTTGACTTGATCAGGGAACCGGTGTGCCTTTGACGCTTGCATTTAAATGTCACGTGTCGCCACGTGACCCTGGTCACGTGGGAGCACGTGACTCTTTCTGAAGCCCCTTTTCTTCAACGTAGTCAGGAAACTGAACTTGCCTTGATGATGTGCTTAGGTGTCACGTGCCAACACGTGACCGCTAGTCACGTGTAAGCACGTGACCCTCTTCTGAAGCTTTTCCCAGAAGCTTTCCTGATTTTAAATCAGGAAACAAATGCCCCCACAGCGTTGTTCTCACGTGTCAGCACGTGAGTGCAACGCTGTCACCTCTTGCGACCGTTCGATTCCTTTTGGGATCTGGGGAGATGAAACGTTTCCATTGCCTTCTATAAATACCTCTGTCTCTTCATAGGAGCCTTCACTTTGCTCATCATCTTCTTCTGAGAACCTTTTCCTTGAGAATTTAATTCTCGCTTTCAGAGCTTAGTTCTCTGTCTTGAAACAATCTTCAGAGTTTAACTCTGTTCGAAAAGAATCCTTTTTCCTCAGGTAATGTTCTTGGACAACGATGGATCTTCACATTTCTCTGGATTTTAAATCCAAAACAAGGGTTTTTACCCTTTTTTCTTCATATTTTCCATAAGAACATGAAACCGCTTAACCTTTCAACTGTAGATCTCTTAGGGTTTAGATGATCTTTGGGAAGATGATGATGGCGTTTCAACCCCATGGAATTTAATTCCATCAGAAATGTTTCCGGGAATTTAATTCCCTTTTCTTAATAAGGATTTTAATTCCAATGAAGGACTTGATTTCTTCACACGGAAGCTTCCTGAGGTCTCTTGACCCGAGGTTGTTCTTCTGCAGTTAATGCAACAGGAGTTTTCTAATGAAACTCATGACCTTTATTTCAGGTATCATGGATGCCCATCTGTATGGTCTTGACGAGATCATTTCCTATGGGAATATTCGTGCACTGGGCCGCAGTCAGAACCAGGAGTTCACCGATGCTCAATGTGCCGAGATTATGAGCCGCTTTGATGAGTACAACCATCGGCTACTCCCCCGTCGCTCTTCTCTTCTGAGGCTGATCGTGCTGGCGATCAGGGAGGCTCTCCCTCTATTCTGTGCTGGTGTGCCCCTTGGGGCATTGGATGCCGCCGAGGATAAAGTACACTCGGTGTATCTGATGCACTTGATCTCAAAGAGAAGGCGGGATAATCTCATTGATCTCCTGCATCAGATGTTCCAGCAGTCGGCCATACTTGCCGCCTATCGGAGGGTGGAGGACATTCGTGAGGACCCCGATGCTTGTGATCGTGAGAGGAAGCATACTCGGGAGGTTCGAAATGCTTGGAAAATCTTGAATAAAGTTAATTTTGAGTTTCTCAACCCATGTCCCGCATCTGAAGTTTTACCGTTGTAAATGTGTCCTCTGTGTTTTGTATGAACCTCTTGAAGTATGAGTGACAATTGTCATTATGTCTTTCTATGTTTGCATGTCTTTTCTCTGGGATTTTATCATTTTGCTACTGTTGTTGTTGGGCTTTCAATATGCAGGGTGCTACTCCATTTTTTTAGTGTACATCAGGTTTAGGCCTCACGTAGTCTGCACGTGGGGTTCCTTGATGTGGCTGTTCACAAAATCTTCTCATGCCCTATTTTCGGCGCACAATATTAGACGCAGAAAAAGGGCCTTGGAAATAGTTCCATCTCTTTGATTTTCGATGCCTTTCCTTTTTTGGGCCTTGGAAATAGTTTCACCATGCAAGATTTTCCGCGCACAGCACTTAATGCATTTCCTTATATATGAGGCTATAGCTTCCCTTTTCCTCTCACACAGAGATTTATATTATTATTATTATTATTATTATTATCATTATTATTTTTTTTTATCTTGGAGTAACTTGTCTTGAGAAACAAACGAGCGCCATGGCCTGCAATCGCCCTCATGCTCGTCGACAGCTATGGGAGGTTCCTATTGAGGAAATGGTCCCTCGCTTTGCTGCTCGGTTGGTGGATCTCCTCCTTACCGACAACGAATGCGACTCAGCCATGCATGAACTCTCGATCCGTAGGGGGTCCCCCCTCCCGATGGGTTCTCTTTGGCTCCGGATGATTCTCAAGGCCGTGCTTGCCGACATCCCTCCTCACCCGGCGGAGATGACCCTGGCGATGCTCGACGCGGCAGAAGAAAAGCTCGAGGGTTTTCATGACGCGTGCCTGATTACTCAGGCTTTGAAGGATTGCTCAATTTATCTGCTGAGCCAGATCAAGGCCCGGCGAGCTATTATGTCTGCTTTCGCGGACGAACACGGCGCCAATCGATGGGAAGCGACACCTCGTGAGAACCGTCGCTTTGACGTGCTGGAGAAAGCAGAGAGAGAGATGGAGAATTTTGTCCTCTGTTTCATTAACCCTTGTGCCGTTGATCCCATGTTTGGTGACCTTTTCCGTTAGCGTAGAACATTTTTAAATTAGTCCCTCCTTTTTTACGCTTTATGCCGAGATTCCGTGTAGGCTTGGTGCTAGTATGTATGTTTCCGCTTGCATAAATAAACTTTGTATTCTTCTCAGGAGAACTTTCTTTAATTGCAAATGCTACCATCACTTTCGTATGCTTGAAATATGTCGGAAACTTTTCTTGTTGCCTTTCACATCAGGCGATGTGAGCGCGTTTGGACCTTTGGATTATTAGGTGAATTTTATTCACCATTGGATTTCAAGTCCCGGGATTCTCCTTTGTTGTTTCGGTTAGATTTAAAGGGGAAATCTTTCCAAACTCGAGATTTTTCCATAGATAGATGATATTTCATCACCTCTGAATCTTTAATTCGATTGGTTCCAGATAATCGCTTTCCTTTGGAAAGATTTGATTCTCCTTCAGAATTTAATTCTGTTAACAAAATGGGCTTTGAAAGCCGGTCACGTGTGACCACGTGACTCATGGTCACGTGTGGGCACGTGACCCCTTTTGGAATGAGCCTTTTCCTTTCTTTTTGCGCTCTGTCTTCTGATTGCTGCTTAACCGTCACGTGCCACCACGTGACCCCTGGTCACGTGTGAGCACGTGACCCTTGTCTGGAGCCTCTTTCCTTGGTTCAACTGGAGAACGAGTCTGCTGCTTTGAACGTCACGTGCCAACACGTGACCCTGGTCACGTGGGAGCACGTGACCTCTTCTGAAGCCTTTTCCTTGACTTGATCAGGGAACCGGTGTGCCTTTGACGCTTGCATTTAAATGTCACGTGTCGCCACGTGACCCTGGTCACGTGGGAGCACGTGACTCTTTCTGAAGCCCCTTTTCTTCAACGTAGTCAGGAAACTGAACTTTCCTTGATGATGTGCTTAGGTGTCACGTGCCAACACGTGACCGCTAGTCACGTGTAAGCACGTGACCCTCTTCTGAAGCTTTTCCCAGAAGCTTTCCTGATTTTAAATCAGGAAACAATGGTGGGTCAACTCCCCACGGGCACGGGCAGACATAGATACATCCTTGTCGCTGTGGACTACTTCATGAAGTGGATAGAGGCCGTGTCCACCAGAAAACTCTACGCCGCCTCTATGATAAAATTCCTGCAGAACAATATAATCTTCCGATTTGGAATCCCGAGGTGCATAGTTACCGACCATGGGACCAACTTTGAAAACGATAAAGTCAAAGAGTTTTGCAGCGACTACCACATATTGATGAAGTTCGCCGCGGTCGCACATCCACAATGCAACGGGCATGCCGAAATAGCAAACCGAGGCATCATCCGCGGTCTCAGAGCCCGCTTGGAGGGAAGGCAAGGTAGCTGGGTCGAGGAACTGTCGCGGGTACTATGGGCGTTGCGGACATCGAAAAATACACCCATGGGAGAAACTCCATTCAGTCTCTGCTACGGTACCGAGGCAATGGTCCCCGCGGAAATTGGACTGTCCAGTTATAGGGTCGAACACTTTGATGATGAAGCTAACACCTTGGCACTCCGAAGCAACTTGGACATCTTGTTAGAAAAACGTGATCGAGCGCAAATCAGAGCAGACGCCTATCAGCAGCAAACCGCTCGCTACTACAATGCCCGAGTTAAACATCGGTCCTTCAAGACAGGAGATCTGGTCTTACGAAGAAATGAGTTTGTAGTCCAAAGGAGACTACATAAGTTCTCCCCGAAGTGGGACAGACTATTTCTCATAACGGAAGCGTTGCCTGGTGGAGCATACTGCCTGTCATGCCCCGTTTCCCGGTGTACGGGTAGAGGGCACGACTGGCCGTTACGTATTTACTCAGAAGTAAATACGCTAAGTGTAACTAAGCAATATAAAAGAAATATACACCAGAGACAGATGTAATGAAAAACAACTTTATTTATTAACATTCTTTTTACAATACATCTGAAAAGTAAATACATGGAATGGATAGCAATGCCTAAACAGTGGCATAACAGAAATGTAAAGGAAATGTATAAGTGTAACTACAGCTTGGGATCTTCAGTAAAATGGTCCAAGTCTTCAGTGTTAGGCTCGATCTCTGGAAGGTCCGAATCACTTGACGACATTCCAAAGAAGAAAAAAGAGAATGTCGTCAGCGAACAATCGCTCGGTAAGTCCCATAAATAGACAAGAAAGAAATAGACAGAATAGAGAGTATATTGTTATAATGTTGTATTTAGTGTTAACACTGTTATTTGTAGCTTGGTACATAAGAGGCCGGTGTATATGAGAGGAGTCTCAGTAGACCAGAGATTACGGTGGACGGAAAGTACAAGGAACCGTTCAGCCACGGTACAACGGCAATGGAATACAGGTTAGATGTCTTAATGGTTGCAGTCTCGTACCACTTTTAACACCTTCCGTACCAATTTACCCCTTATAAACCACGCGATATCTTAATTGTATTGTTTGTATTGTATTGTCTTGTAATTAAATTGTATAGATGGATGACTTACCGAAACCATAATATCAGTAAATGGATGTAACTGGAGAATCATGTAGATGTATGTATATGCATGGTTCGGTTCAGTCAAGTTGTATAGATTGATAGATTGAACAGATTGAATACATGGATTCATATTGATTTGTTATATATACTTGAATCATATTCAAGTCAGATTGATTATGTTGAGACTCGGTCTGAGTCAGACAATTAGAAAAGAAATTGAATCCTGAATTAGGTTTTGGTGTTATCGGTAACCGCTGCACATGGACGGCAGGATTTGCGTCTTTTTCAAAGACGATTACCGTGCTGATAACACCATTTGTTAAGTTGTCTACCTTAAATAGGCAAGCACCCATATCTCCGGCTCTCTGAGGCTCAAGAGACTGGTCCCACTTAAACCTATATTTACTAGGGTCCTTATTGTAATTTATAAAACTTGAGGGGGTTTTATGTAAAAATAATTTTGTATAATTTTCAAAATACACCTCAAGTAATTAATTATCATCTTTAGAGTTTTCATAGATGTAGATTTTATATATGTGACATTTCTAGTGAATAAAACCTAATTTTATAATATATGGTATTTAATTGTAAAGTATTGAACTTGTATGGAATTGCATGGTATTTTCTTGTAAAGTGATTATTTTTGTTTTAGAAAAGTTAGAATATTTATACTATGTCAAAAATAGATATTTTGATGATACATATATATTTATAAAATAATTTAATTTATTATTTTTCTAGAAATCTCATTTTCTTAAGATAATTGTATTTTTAAATCTTTCGAGACCGAATGTTCCTTGCGGAGGTCTGTATCTCGCACTACTAAGCCCGAGGATCTGCGATAATCCACACCATCCCGAACGGGTTCCCCGAAATGGTTGTAGCGGCATGTTGTAAAGATTTGTTAAAAATACACATCTTATAGAAAATGGTTTTTATAGTTTATGGTAGTTTTGTGTAAAATCGTATTTTCCCAAAACTATGTTCCCAAATATCATCGTGCTATGTTACATATGAGTGTTGTGAGGAGGTAGGTCATTATCTCGTGAACTATCTAAAAGTATAATAAGGAATTATAATGATTTATGTCAAAACTAAACCATATAGTATTTTTCTGAAAAATGTGCGATAAAAATTATAACATGAAGTCTTTTGCTATGAAACTTGTTCAATATGTTTTGTTAATGTTTAATAGTCATGATGTGAGAGTTTGGTATTGTTGTGTTTAAGAAAAATTGAACTTTTTAAAGAAAACCGAATCGGAAGTCGGATTAACTCCGCTTCCGTCGGGTTTTAGAAATACGAATTTTTAGAATAGCAAAGCGAAGAGGGAGGAGGGACTTACAGGATTTTAGATTAGGGAAGAGAAAGAGGGAGTGGTAGGAGGTTTCGGTGCGTCGTTTCGTTGCCGGGAGCTTCTAGGGCCGTCGTCGGAAGTTCGTCGGAGTTTCGCCCTTCGTTAACTCCACTTGTACACTATTGAACTTAGAATTTTCTTGAGAGTTTTTATATAGAATTCAGAGTGAGGAGGTGGAAAAGAGTGTGGGTATTTATATGAGAATTTTAGGGTTAGGCTTAAATAAAAAAATGCATTAAAAAGAGTTTTAATTAGGTTTTTAATCCTCTGGAATAATGCAGGGTATTTAAACAGAACAGGGATTATAGGGAGACCAAGAGGCACTGGAAGAGTGAAGAAAATCGGCGATCCAACTCGATCAGACCGGCGGTGCCGGCCTAGTCGGCCTCGCCGCTGGCCCGAGTCGGGCCAGGTCTCGACGCCACGTGTCCATCGTCATTTGGTCTATCTCCTGTGCCAGTTTGTTTATAGTGTGACCTTTGGATTTACGGGTTAAGCACGTGTACACTCTTGGGCTTCTAAAAAGATTGAAAGAAATCAATATAAAAAATAATATCGCTGATGAGATTTGAACTCTGGTGCTTTGGTTCAGTAGTGCAACGTCTTACCAATGAGCTACAAGCTCCTTCTTGCTGTTCAAAAGCAAATCAAACTTATAATTTGTGCTCAGGCTCAAGTACCTCTTTCTGTATTTTTGAAAAAAAAAGTACAGAAAGTTTAGGGTTGTTACACTGCCCACAGGACTCCGGGGAGCGTAATTTTCCTCGGCCATATAACGCCGAAAAGCTTAAGTTGTATAAATAAACATGTACCCTCTTTTAAATAATGTATTTCCTTCCGGCATTGACTAACTTTTCCGAACTAAGTCCTCTCACAGAAGAGACTTCTACACCACCCCGGGGCTCCAGCCCTTTGTCACTTTCCTCAGCCCCGATATTCCGGGGTTAAAAAAACCGGGAGGGGGAGGTACGGAAAGGAGGAAAGAGACAATACACTATAATCAAAGACAATTTATTTATTCGGAGGTATTATGGGCTCCCCAGCCTTACAACTATTACAGCAGAGGAAGGCGAGAATTAAGAAAACATTGTCAGTGATACTCAGAAGAAAGCTCCTCCTGCCGAGCCCAAGCAACCTTCGCCCGCTCCCTCTGACGGTACCCGTGGACCTTAAAAGCCACGGACTCGCCGGGGTCCCCATCCGCCGAGCAAGATGCAACGACTAACCTTTGCTTGAAACTCTCAAGAAGAAGGTCCACCGAACGATCACGCCTGCTCTTCGAGATCAGACCAAGCTCGTGGACCGTATGCATTTTATCAAATGCCTCTTCCATCAACTGCAGATATAGGGTGTTGTACAGACTCGGGGAAGTCCTCCATATCGCGTAGATTAGCACTTGAAGGAGAGGAGATCGCCGGGGAAGTAAGCGCCCACAGTGGACTTCCAAGCGGCTTATCACCGCCTCGTACGTCTTTTCGGAACGATCGAGATTATAAAAATACACATCGTCAGGAGAAACGATCTCCCTGATGGTATATACGCGGCTGGTCAACTTCGAGAAACACAAGGCTAGGAAGAAACTTATATGAGAATTCGAAGGTGAGACCATACCTTCGATATTTATAGCCTTAACAAATATCTTCTAACGGCCGAGATCTACTCACGCAACAATGCAAATCACGGAATATCACACTTTCCCGATATGGTACTACCACGTGTCGTCCGTGACGGTCACCATTCCCACCTATATGGGTCACGTAAGGTTGAAAGATATCCCAAAGAAAAACTATCGAATTCAGAAAGCCTTTGAAAAGAGGCAGCCGAGTAGCTTCCTGCTCGGCTCATCCGCCGAGGGCAGCTTCCTGCCCAGTTAATCCGCGGAGCCAAAGCCCTCGACAAGAGGCAACCGAGTAGCTTCCTGCTCGGCTCATCCACTGAGAGCAGCTTCCTGCCCAGTCAATCTGCGGATCCAAAGCCATCATCGCGAGGCCGCCGAGTAGATTCCTGCTCGGTCCATCCATTATAGGTAGCTTCCTGCCCTATAAAGAAGTGGATCCAAACCTCTCATCACGAGGCCGCTGAGTAGATTCCTGCTCGATCCATCCACGATGGGTAGCTTCCTGCCCTAAAAAGAAGTGGATCCAAAGCCCTCATTGCGAGGCCGCCGAGTAGATTCCTGCTCGGTCCATCCATGATGGGCAGCTTCCTACCCTACGAAGGCATAGATTCAAAACACGCGCCAATAGGCGACCGAGTAATGTCCTGCTCGACTCATCCAAGAAGGAATCGAGGGGCGCTGACCTATTCGAACTTAGCTATCGCTCGATTCATACTCGACGCACGATCGTCACCTCGAATCAGGGAAAAGGGAGGATACCGGTCTTCCTACACTTGGCTATCGCTTGATTCATGCTCGATGCACGATCGTCACCTCAACTCCGGGGAAAGGATGGACACTGGTCTGCCTATTGTCATGCCCCGTTTCCCAGTAGACGGAAGAAGGTATGTGACGAGGCCGCGGCGTATTTATTTCGAGAATCCAGGAATGTAACAACCCCAAATTTCCTATACAACTTTCTGTGCAAATTTTTTAAAATTTAAAAAAAGGGGTACTTTTGCCTGAGCACAAGTTAAATATTTGTTTTGCTAATTAATAGCAAGAAGGAGTTTGTAGCTCATTGGTAATACCTTGCACCGCTGAACCAAGCCACCAGAGTTCAAATCCCATACCCCACATTATTTTTAATATTGTTTTATTTTGAATTTTTAGAATACCAAGAGTTTACACGTGCATATCTCACAAAAACCCCACTACACCCTTAAAAGTAACAGTACCAGAGGCCTATGAACCGATGAGGAGTGCTCCGACCACCTGACTCGGCCAGACTCGGCCGAATCGGCCCGCCGCCGCCGGCCGGACTCGGCCGGACCGCCGAGTCATCAACATGGAAGATGTATCTTTTGGCCTCCCCTGTACACCTGCACACTTTAAAACTTTAGATCAGTAACAGAGACTGTTTAATACCCTATTTACTCTATTTTTATTACATTTTAATACAATTTATCATATTTTTTTCATTTTAACTTTTCATCTACCCTAACCCTATAAATACAACCACTAAACACTACCCCCTCACCCTAAAATTCTGAGCAAACTCTTAAGAAATTCCTAGAAACCCTAGTGTGTATTTGAAGTGAACAAAGAGGCGAAGCTCCGGCGAAATTTCCGGCGACAACCCTAGGAGTTCCCAGCGACGAAACAGCGCACCGAAAACTACGTCTACTCCCTCTCCCTCTCCTCTTTAAGCTAAACCCGTAAGTCCCACCTTCCCCATTCTCTACTCTTTCTGAAAACACGAAATTCTAAAACCTGACGGAATCAGAGCAAATCCGATTTCCGATTCGATTCGTCCTGAAATCTCACTTTTCTTTTAATACAATCTTGTTAAACCATTACATGTTGACTATTAAACACTAACTAATCGTATTGAACAAGTTCCATATCAAAAGAAATTGCTATTTCCATTTTACTGTACTTTTTCATTAAAATACCATATAGTTTCATTTTCGACATTTAAACATCATAAACTTGCTATACCTTTAAGTAGATCACGAGATAATGACCTACCTCCTCACAACACTCATATGAAACATAGTACAATACCTTTCGGGAATATAGAATACGGGAAAACGAAACATTTCAAATAAATACCATTACTATTAAACCGTTTTCTAAAAGATTAGTATTTTACACAAATCTTTGCAAAGCGCCGCTACAACCCATTTTAGGGAACCCGACTGGGATGGTGCAGATTATTGCACATCCTTGGGCTTAGTAGTGCGAGATGCAGACCTCCACAAGGAGCATTTGGTCTCGAGAGATTAAAATACGATATCTTAAGAAAATAAGATTTTTAGAAATATAATATATATATTAAAATTATTTTTATATAATTATGTATATATGTAACATTAAAATATCTATTTTGTAATAATATAAATATTCCAACTCTTTTCAAATATCACAAGAATCACTTTACATTAAAATACCATGAATTCCATAAAAGATCAATATTACAATTTAATACCATATATTATGAAAATAGGTTTATTCACTAGAATTGTCACAAATATAAGAGCTACAATTATTACAACTCTAAAGACGATAATTAAACACTTGGGTGTATTTTGAAAAGTATACAAAAGTATTTTTACATAAAACCCCCTCAAGTTCTATAAATTACCCTGAGGACCTTAGTAAACATAGGTTTAAGCGGGACCAATCTCTTGAGCCTCAGGGAGCCGAAGAAGTGGGTGCTTGCCTATCTAAGGTAGACAACTTAACAACGGTGTTATCAATACGGTAATCGTCTTTGAAAAAGACATAAATCCTGCCGTCCATGTGCAGCGGTTACCGATAACATCAAAACCATCAGGATTTCAATTTACTTTTCTCATTGTCTGACTCAGACTGAGTCTCATTAATAAACTGACTTGAATATGATTCAAGTACAATCTATAATCTACAATCTGCAATCTGCAATCTACAATATTACAATTCAATATGAATCCATTCAATCTATATTGACCGAACCGAACCATGTATATACTTCCATTTACATGATTCTCCAGTTACATCCATGATTTTACAGTTACATCCATTTACTGATATCATGGTTTCGGTAAGTCATCCAATTATATAATCCATACAGTTTACAATACAAGACAATACAATACAACTATACAAACAAGACATCTCGGGGTTTAAGAGGTAGATTGATACGGAAGGTGTTAGAAGTGGTACGAGACAGCAACCATAAGATGTAATTATATCCGTGCCGTTGTTCCGTGGTATTATTGACGGAGCCTTGTACATTCCGTTTGCTCTAGTCTCTAGCATATAGAGACTCCTCTCGTATACACTGGTATCCTTTTGTACCAAACTACAAACAACAGTATCAACACAACATTATAATAATATAATATAACTTTAAAAGCTACTTCTTATTCTGTCTATTCTATTTCTCTCTTATCCTTGGGACTTACCGAGCAATTTGTTCACTGACGATATTCTCTTTCTTTTTTCTTTGAATGTCGTCAGGTGATTCGGATCTTCCAGAGATCGAGCCTACTAGCGAGGACTTGGACCAGCTTGCATACGATCCAGAGTTCTAGCTACATTGTACACTTTTATTTCAGAACTTTTCCTTTTCTGTTATGCCACTGTTTAGGCATTGCTTTCTTTCAAATGTATTTACTTTTCCATGCATTATACAAAAGGAATATGAATAAATAAAGTTACTGTTTCATTATATCATGTTTCTTGTGCATTTATTTTATATTGCTTAGATACGCTTAGCGTATTTACTTCAGAGTAAATACGTAGCGGCCTCATCGCGTCCTCTGCCTGTATACTGGGAAGCGGGGCGTGATAAGGAATAAATACGCTAAGCGTAAAATAAACAATATAAATTGACAAGAGAATAAACATGAGATTTAAAATTCAATAACTTTATTTACATTCAAATTGATTCATTTACAATACATGATATCAACTGAAGGAAAAATACATGAATGGAAATACCTAAACAAGTGGCATACATAAACTGAGAAAAGGTAACTGGTCTAGGCCTGGGTCTCGGTCTGATAGTGCTCTTCCTTTGAGATGTCTACCTCTTCAGTCCCCATAGTATCTGACGAACATTCCAAGAAAACAGAGAAGGGTGGAATGCCCGTCAGCGAACTTTCGCTCGGTAAGTCCTAAGGAATGAAGTGAAATATAAAGTGTAATGATAAGGAAAATGTATATCATGAACAATTGCTTATGAAGTATGGTGTGTCAGCATGCCGTTTAATGTAAACATGGCGAGTTTATGTAGCATGCAGTTTTATCGTAATATATATGAACAAGTATGGTAATGTATGACAAGTAGATAAGCATGATAGCATGAACATGGCAAACAAAAGTAACATGGCCGTGTAGTGTAAGTATAGTAAACATGCAATGAATGTAAGTGTCTTAACAAGTCTTTACTTAAGTACACTAATTTAACGTAAGTTCAGGGGTGAATGTCAACCAATCTCAAGAGTGTTCTCGAAACCAACAGGATGTAATCCAGGGGTAAAGAACCACGGGCCTGAATTAAGTGTTAGTAACGGAACTTCAATCTAGTGTTGAAGTATTCCAAACTCAACAGGCTGTAATCCAGGAGCAAGGAAACACATGCCCTCATGATAGCTTGCTTGTATTAGTAGGCATGGATTCATGATCTAGTGGGACTCCTGAGATTTCGTTGGATTCACGCATGAACTACCCCAGCACCTCGTGTATGCTAAGTTACAGCTAAAATTACCAGCCTTGCTCGAATCCATGATTACATCAGTTTGCAAGATAGAGTTCATGTATATATATCAAGTATTCATGTCAAGTATTCTTGTATTCATGTCAAGTTGTATTAATAGTTCGAGTCAAGTCAAGTCTTGTATTCAGGTTTGATATATGTGTTTGAATTCAGGTATTCAGGTTCATGTTCAAGTATGCAAGCTAGACTTTGGGTTCATTTTTGAATTGGATTCTGACTTGAGTTTGGATTCAAGTTCATGATCAAGTATTCATGTTTGGTTTTAGATTCAGGTTTGAGTTTGGATTTAGACATGAGTTAGACTCAGACTTGAGTCAGACACTTTAAACAGATTTAGATCTTGAATTAGGTTCAGGACTTATCGGTAACTGCTGCACATGGATGGCAGGATTTGTGTCTTTTTCCAAGACAATTACCATTAATAACACCATTAAGTTTTCTACCTTAAATAGGCAAGCACTCACTTTCTCCGGCTCCATGAGGCTCAAGAGAATTGATCCCGTTTAAACCTATATTTACTAAAGTCCTTAAATATAGTTTTATATAACTCGAGAGGGTTTTATGAAAATATTTTTAATACAGTTTCAAAATAATCCCGAGAAGTTATTTATATTATTTAGGCTTTTCATGAATGTCAATTTGAAAGATTTGTGGTATTTTAGCGATAAATACTTAGCTTGAATAGTTCATGGTATTTTATTGTAAAACTTGTACTCTTCTTGTACTTAGAAAACTTTGAGAATTTTGGCTAGAATTTTCAGAATGAGGATGGGCTAGGGCATGGGGTAGTATTTATAGTGTGGAATTAGGGTTTTGAAATTAAAAAGATGAATTAAAATGCATTAAGATGATAAATGGGGAATTGAGAGGTCTCTGTTTGATTGCGGAGTAATCAAACAGTGCAGGAGAGTTAGGGGTAGGGGAAAAGACTTGTGCCGCAATAGCACCGGAATGCACTAACATAAATAGAGTAACTTGGTGGTTAAACTCTACTGCGGTGACGATACTGTAGGGTGTGCAAAGTACGGGCACATTTTGCTACAGGGGACCCGTCGGCACCAGCCATATTGAAGATCTCGCCGGTCGAGTTGTGGAGGGGACTCATCGGATTGATGCCACGTGTTTCTCTCTGTATTAATACTCTTTTACACATGTTTATTTTTTCAGACTTTTCATTTTTATGTGCATTGCACGTGTAAACCTTTGGGCATCCAAAAAATTTCAAAAGAAAATCAGAAAAAATTAACATGTTTGATGGGATTCGAACACAAGGGCTATGTCACAGCAGTGCAAGGCTTTACCAGTGAGCTACAAGTTGTTTCTTGCTGTTCTTAAACAAGATATACTTATAACTTGTACTCAGGCTTGTAAACTCCTTTCTGTATATTAAAAAGAAAAATTTTGTACAGAAAATTCAGAGTCGTTACACCTATGCTTCGCTTAGCTCTTAGGTCGCGCTCGCTTAACGCATGCGAAAACAGAAGCACTCCGAAAGCGAGTTAAAAACACTTGCAAAATAAAACACTTGCGAAGAAGAAAGGCTTGCGGGAGAAAAAGGCTTGCGAGCTAAAAATAATTATGGGATAAAAACACTTGAGCTAAAAAAAATATACTTTATTTACGTTCAAAATTATATACAAGATATTGTGGGCTCCTTAGCCTTGCAACAACGCCCGGAGGCATACAATATTCTAAAAAAAGGAGGGGAGGATAGCTCAGACTGCTTGCTCGGCCGCGGCCTCTCCTTGCTCTACGCCTCCGTCGGGGACCATAACAGCGACTTCAGGAATTCCACGAGGTATCACCTCTCCTTGCTCTGCACCTTCGTCGGGGACCACAATGGCGACTTCAGGCTCGGCGCTTCCGCCAGCCACCTCGCCTTCCCTGGGAAGCTCGGCGCTGCCCTTCTGTGGCGCTTCCTTGGTGAGGGGATACTTTGCGCGGAGCTCGCGATCGTCAAACTAGGGCATAGCCTCCTTGACGGTGTCAAGGGCATTGTGCCACCCAACGGCCGTGGAGTCGGCGAGGTTGATATAAAACTGATCGGACACTTTGTACTCCTCCATGGCCATCTCCGCCGTGCTCTCCGTGAGCTACACCGCCTCGCAAGCCGACGAACGTCCTTCCTGAGGACGTGGATTAGTCCAAGTCCGTATTTTCTTAGATTTGGATTTGGGGTTTTGGTTTAAGAATACGTTAGCCATATTTGAGGCTAAGATCAACTTAAACGTTTGTTAAGGATACGTTAGTCTAATTTGAGACTAAGATCAACTTAACGGGATCATTCAGATCCGACAAAAGAGCATTTGGGCTCTATTGTTCTAGTTTAGGGACATAGTGGTCCATTGCCAGTTTAAGGACATGGTGGTCCATTGAATGTATGGCCGTCAGGACCCGTCACCTCTCTGACGACGTTGAAGGATTACAACGACAGATATCAAAGGAGTTCAGAGATGTACCCTTGAACCAAAGTTGGTTGGGAGATCTATAGTCCAATTTGGGACTAAAATCTGTTTGAAGGTTTTGGTTTAAGGATGTGTTAGCCATATTTGAGGCTAAGATCAACTTAAACGTTTGTTAAGGATACGTTAGTTCAATTTGAGACAAAGATCAACTTAACGGGATCATTTAGATCCGACAAAAGAGCATTTGGGCTCTATTGTTCTAGTTTAGGGACATAGTGGTCCATTGCCAGTTTAAGGACATGGTGGTCTAACATTCCCATTTTGGGGACGAATATTGGTTTAAAGACATCATAGTCCATGAGTTTAAGGACCCCATAGTCTGTAGCAATGTGTGGTTGTCGGGACCAGTCACCTCTCTGACGACGTTGAAGGATTACAACGACAAATATCAGAGGAGTTCAGAGATGTACCCTTGAACCAGGTGTATATTGATTTGAAAGAGCAGTTGTGCTCAGTTCAATTTAATTTGAGGACTTACGGCCAGAATTGGGTTAAGTCCAGTTAGAAAATGTTTAACATTTTGTTCATGATTGGCCTGTTTAAGCCTTTGCTTGGGCTCTGCCCCTTTTTAAATAATGCACAGCATTTAGCTTTTTAATTAACTGCACAGCATTTAGATCAGGCCTGTTAGACCTTTTAATTGGGCTCTGCCCCCTTTTAATAATGCATAGCATTTGTTTTGGTTTGTTAGACCTTTTAATTGGGCTCTGCCCCTTTTTAATAATGCAAAGCATTTAATGTTCTGACAGTGCGCCACGTGGCTTGTCAGGCGCTTTGCGCCAATTAATGAGCGCAAGGCGCAAGCGCATGTGGAGGTGACACGTGTCATGCCCAGGTCTGTTAGCGCAGTGCGCTGCTGACACGTGGCGCGCTCTGGTGAGCGCAAGTCTGTTAGCGCAGTGCGCTGCGCCAGTGCGCTGCTGACACGTGGCGCGCTCTGGTGCAGTGCACCAATCCAAGAGCGCAACAGCGCAAATCAATAGTGCTAGGCACTGTTCAGTAGCGCAGAGCGCATCTTGATCTAATTTAGATCAAAGAAAAGAATCTTTTTAGAGGTTCTACCTCAAGATTCAAGAACCGATGGTTCATCAAAAGGCAATGCCTTTATATAGATCAACAGATCTAAAGAAGTAAATTACTTCTCTTTTTTTATTGGATCTTCTTTGATCTTTTTCTTTTTTTATGGAAGATCCTGATCTTGTTTTTAGATCATTGATCTTTTTAGAAGAAATTCTTCTTTTTTCAAAGGTTTTACCTTTTTCTCTTCAAGTTCTTCTCAAAGTTTTTAGAGGAGTTCTGTATTTCTCTGTATGTTTTAGACTTGGAGTTTAGGGGCCTTTATATAGGGCCAATCAGTTTGTTAGGTTGGTTACAGAGATCTTTCTCTGATTGATCTGGGGATATTTCCCCACCATTGGATCTTTGATCCTAGGGCTTCTGTTTTACAGAGGATAATCTTCTTATTTTAACAAGATTGGAAAGATCTTTTCTAGATTTTATTGTTTAAATGCTGGAACAGTTGGTGCAAGCGCACCTGCGCTTGACACGTGTCGCGCAGCGCAGAGCGCAGCGCCACTGCGCTGACACGTGTCGCGCAGCGCAGAGCGCAGCGCCACTGCGCTGACACGTGTCGCGCAGCGCAGAGCGCAAGTCATCTGAAGCGTTACTTCCTTTATTTTTATTTGAACTGTTTTTTAAAACAGAGCTTTGCTCTGATTGGGGGAAACAGAAGCGTTGCTTCATTTCCTGCCTTGGAATTTGAACAGAGCTTTGCTCTGATTGGGGGAAACAAATGCCCCCCTACCGTTGCGCTTACGTGGCCCCAGACGTGAGCTCAGCAGTGGCAGAATTCCAACCGTTGCGCCATCTTTTGGGAGTTGAAACGGCTCTCAATGTCTATAAATAGGACCTTTGGTCCCTTAGATGATTTTCATCTCTTCATAAGAATTTTTATTCAGAGCATTGCTCTTAGGCTTTTAAGAACTTTTCAAGAGTAAGACTCTGTTAAAACTTAGGTATAATTTAAAACTTTTAAGAAACCAGGGTTTTACCCATTAACAGAGCTTTGCTCTATATAGATCTTTGATCTAAAGAGAACCATTTTAGGGTTCCAATAATAGAGCCTTTACTCTTTAAAAGGATTTTATTTTATTTTTGATGAATTATATCATTTTTTCCAGAGCAAAGCTCTCAATGTCCTCGGGGGATTTCTTTAAACTCCTTTCATAACTGATATTGACGGGTGTCACTCCTGTCTGTAGAGCATTGCTCTCGGGGAGTTTAATTTTCTGCGCCTGTTTTGAATCAAAAATTGCTTAATCAGTCCATTTGCTGATTTTGTTGATTTTCTTTTACAGGAGTAATGGACGCCCACATGTATGACCTTGATGAGATCATCTCTTATGGAGACATTCATCGACTCGGCCGTTCTCAGAACCGGGAACTCACAAACGCCGAGTGTGCCGAAATTATGAGTCGCTTCGACACCTATAACGGTCAACTGTTTTCTCGACGCTCCCCTCTCCTGAAGCTTATTGTGGGAGCAATTTGGGAAGCGCTTCCTCTATTCTTTATTGGCGTGCCGCTCAGGGCGTTAGATGTCGCCGAGGATAAGGTGCACTCAGTGTACCTGATGAACCTAATCTCGAAGAGACGGCGAGACAATCTTGTCGATCTCCTGCACCAGGCCTTTCAACAGTCCGCCATACTTGCTGCCTATCGGAGGGTGGAGGACATCAGTGGGGATCCCGACGCTCGTGCTCGCGAAAGAAAGCACACTAGGATGGTTCGCTAGGCTTGGAAAGTCTTGGACAAGGTCACTTTTGAGTTCCTCAATTCATGTCCTGGATTTGAGGTTTTGCCATTGTAATAGCTTTAGTAGCATCTTCATTTATCGCTTTCGTAATTGTAAGAACCTTTTTGCAATATGAATGGCAAATTTCTCGTTTCAGCGTGTTTTATTTCTCGTTTTGAATCTTTTGCACATGCATGCATGAGTATGTCTCGAACGCTTAATCAAATGCAAATCGGATGTTCTTTCTGTCGCTTTCTTCTCTTTGCTGTGTTGTTTGCCATGTGATTTTAGCATGTGCGATCCATAGATGGTATATAACTGTCAATCTTATGCTTTCTGCAGAGTGGCAATGGCTTAGAAAACAGGGTTAAGGTCTGTCTCCTAAGACTTTTCAACTTCATGTGCCGTGAGGGTCTCATAAAGACTTTTCTCCCTACGAGTCGAGAGGATCTCGTAGGTGTATTTTCTCCTTAGGGGTCGTGAGGACTCCTAAGTGTGTTTTCTCTTGAGAGTCGTAAGGATCTCACTAGAGAATTTTCCTTCTTACAAGTCGAGAGGACTCGTAAGTGGTTGTTTCCCTTCTTGTCGAGATTCGACTTTGGAGAGTGTGGTCCGTGAATAGTATGCAAGAGTCCGTTTTGGACCGACTTGTAGGACCCCAGTGCTTAGGAAACAGGTTTTTTAATCCCTGCTGCCTAAGGCTTTTCCTCACGAGTCGAGACGAATCGAGCATTTCTCGCAAAGACACTAATTTCCTCACGAGTCGAGACGAATCGAGCATTTCTCGCAAGAATATCCCAACGTCACAGTTAACCTCTGCTCTTTACGATAGGGTCTGTGGTACTTAGGGTTTTGTCCGTCGTACCGTCGCGTTAGCTGATGTATTCCTCGATAGGCAATCTTGCTGTTCGAGTAGCCTTGCGATTGTCGTGTCTCTGATCCCTTCGGGGGCTGGACAAGACGTCTTCAAGCAATCCTCCTAGGCAGTTTGACCGTCGGAAGAGCAAGCGTTAGGAATTTTTCCATGCCGCTTTTTACTTGAGATTAGGCTCATTTTAGAGAGCTCCGATGAGTCATAACCACTCTGCGCTGGTGTGGAATGATCTCCGATAGTCTTTCAGGCTTTATATGACTTGCCATTAAGACCCTGAAGCTAGGAATTTGGCCTTTGCTTCGTTTGCTGGCATTGCGTCTGTTGTATCGAGACGAATGTCGCGGTTGTCTCTAGGTTGTTGGTGAACCGTCGAGGTTTGGAACTAGGGATTTTGCCGTGGCTCCTTTTGGTGATGTTGCGTCTGTTGTATCGAGATGAACGTCGAGGTGGTGACCACTCCGCACTGGTGCGAGATGATCTCCGATTGTCTTTCAGGCTTTATATGACTTGCCGTTAAGACCCTGAAGCTAGGAATTTGGCCTTCGCTTTGTTTGCTGGCATTGCATCTGCTGTATTGAGACGAATGTCGCGGCTGTCTCTAGGTTGCTGGTGAACTGTGGGGGTTTGGAACTAGGGATTTTGCCGTGGCTCCTTTAGGTGATGTTGCGTCTGCTGTGTCGAGACGAACGTCGAGGTGGTGACCACTCCGCACTGGTGCGAGATGATCTCTGATTGTCTTTCAGGCTTTATATGACTTGCCGTTAAGACCCTGAAGCTAGGAATTTGTCCTTCGCTTTATTTGCTGGCATTGCGTTTGCTGTATTGAGACGAATGTCGCGGCTGTCTCTAGGTTGCTGGTGAACCGTCGGGGTTTGGAACTAGGGATTTTGCTGTGGCTCCTTTTGGTGATGTTGCGTCTGCTGTGTCGAGACGAACGTCACGGTGATGACCACTTCGCACTGGTGCGAGATGATCTCCGATTGTCTTTCAGGCTTTATATGACTTTCCGTTAAGACCCTGATGCTAGGAATTTGGCCTTCGCTTCGTTTGCTAGCATTGCGTCTGCTGTATTGAGATGAATGTTGCGGCTGTCTCTAAGTTGCTGGTGAACCGTCGGGGTTTGGAACTAGGGATTTTGCCGTGGCTCCTTTTGCTGATGTTGCGTCTGCTGTGTCGAGACGAACGTCGAGGTGGTGACCACTCCGCACTGGTGCGAGATGATCTCTGATTGTCTTTCAGGCTTTATATGACTTGCCGTTAAGACCCTGAAGCTAGGAATTTGGCCTTCGCTTCGTTTGCTTTGGTGTGTCCGAATCCTGTTGGAGGAAGGACACTGTTGTTGATATTGCGTCTGCTGTAACGAGACGAATGCTGAGGTGGAGCTAAGATTTTGCCGTCACTCCGCATTGTTTCACCATGGGGTCTTTCGTTGACGTTGCATCTGCATCCTGCTGGACTGCGAAGGAACGCCGTTGTTGATATTGCGTCTGCTGTATCGAGACGAATGTGGAGGTGAAGCTGAGATTTTGCCATCGCTTCGTTTTGTTTCGACCATGGGGTCTTTTGTCAGCGTTGTATCTGCATCCTGCTGGACTGCGAAGGAACGCCGCTGTTGACATCTCGTCTGTCGTATCGAGGCAAATGTTGCGGTGAAGCTGGGATTTTGCCGTCGCTTCGTTTTGTTTCGACCGTGGGGTCTTTTGTTGACGTTGCATCTACATCCTGCTGGACTACGAAGGAACGCCGTCGTTGACATCTCGTCTGCTGTATCGAGACGACTGTTGAGGTGAAGCTGAGATTTTCCTGTCGCTTCGTTTTGTTTCGACCGTAAGGTTTTTTGTCTGCGTGGTATCCGTATCCTGCTGGACTGCGAAGGAACGCCATTGTTGACATCTCGTCTGCTGTATCGAGACGAATGCTGAGGTGGAGCTGGGATTTTGCCGTCACTCCGCTTTACTGACCATGGGGTCTTTTGTTGACGTTGTATCTACATCCTGCCGGACTGCAAAGGAACGCCGTTGTTGACATTGCGTCTGCAATATTGCGACAAATGTCGAGATTGTCTCTAGGTTGTCTATGAACCGTCGAGATTTGGCTTCGCTTTCTGGTGGAGCCTGTTGGGAAGGTATGGTTCCCTCTTTGTTTGTGCCCCTGGATTGTATACAGGGATCGATGTGATCTCATCTGTAGGGCAAAAGTTTCATTCATTTTTTTATATTATTATTTTATTTCCGCGATGCTCTATCATTTCAGCTTTTATATCGTGAAAATCGCGATTGCCCAATCATTTCGGCTATTTTTTGCGGTGCCCAATCATTTCGGCTATTTATTTTATTTTTACTCGTTGCTTTTTATTGCGAATTGCCCAATCATTTCGGCTATTTTGTATGCATCTTTGGCTCGCTGATTTTTTTATCGCGAGTGTGGAACTTGGAACCTGGTGCCAATCTCAGCATCAGCATCGCTACAACTGGAATATTGCCAGAAGCGAATCATCATTTGCCATGAAAGGACTTGGAATTTGATACCGGTTTAGGCATCAGTATCGCTACAACTGGGATATTGCCAGGAGCGAATTATCATTTGCCTCTGTCGATGTTGAACAAAGGTGGTTTAGTAAACAGGGTTAGGATTCTGTCGACTAAGGCTTTTGACTTCATGAGCCGTAAGGGTCTCACAAAGATATTTCTCCCTGCGAGTCGTGAGGATCTCGCAGGTGTGTTTTCTCCTTAGGAATCGTGGGGATTCCTAAGTGTATGTTCTCTTATAAGTCGTAAGGATCCTACAAGAGGGTTTTCTCCTTATAAGTCGAGAGGACTTACAAGTGTTGTTTGCTGTACGAGCATATCCCTAGTCACGGATGTGACTTTGTAAGGGAAATGTTTATTCGCGCCCGTGGATTGTATACAAGGGTCAGTATTGAGCCACTTGTAGGGCATTATCGAAGGTTGTGGTGTTGCTTAGAACAGGTTCAGATCTCTATAACTTAAGACTTTCAAATCTTATGAGCCGTGAGGGTCTCATAAGAGGGTTCTCTTTACGAGTTGTGAGGATCTCGCAAGTGTAATTTCTCCTTAGGGATCGTGAGGATCCCTAAGTGTGTTGCTCCCTTATGAGTCGTAAGAATCTCACGCGGGTGGTTTCTTCTTACAAGGTCGAGAGGACCCTGTAAGTGTCTTTTAACGAGGTTGCGCCCTTTCGGGTTTTCACAAACACTCGCCGGTAGCCCTGCTGTTTTTACTCACGGAGCCCTTTCGGGTTTTCATCCGTGCCCATTTTGCTTATGGATATACCGTCTTTTTTTTAATTCTTTTTATTCTTTTTTCTAACGAGATTGCGCCCTTTCGAGTTTTCACAAGACTCGCCGGTAGCCCTGCTGTTTTTACTCACGGAGCCCTTTCGGGTTTTCATCCGTGCCCATTTTGCTTATGGACATACCGTTTTTATTATTTTTTTATTTTATTTTATTTTTTTATCACGTCAGCCTGAGGATGCTGCGGTAGTAGTTTAAAGACGTCTCGGTCATAAGTCGACGTACGATTACGCAGCTAGATTTTGTCGCAAATCATCGCATGTTTTGTGCCGGAGGTGGATTCTTTGAAGAGAGGGCTGAGGGAGATTTCTTCGTTAGAGTCGCTTCCAAAGGTGATAACTTTCGATCCCTTGGTGTCGGCTATGTGACAGTTATCAGCAGCTCTTTCGTGCTCATCTGTTGTGCTTTTCTGTTTCCGACGATCCTTACGCTTCACTCGTTGAACGTGTCGTCGATGGGCAACATATCCCCGCCACCAGTTTTTAAAAGGCTATGCACTCCTCGGTGGGGTGTGCAATCCTCTGATGGTTTAGGCAGAAGTTAGGATGTATGTCTGCTTCATCAAGACGTATACCGCCAGGGGAATTTCCTTTGAGAGAGGGCAACTTCATTACTATTGCCAGGGCCCTAGCAAATTGATTCCTTATTTTAAGTTTGCTTTTGCTGGCGATAGAGATGCTTTGCTCCAGTCGGGGTGTCTTGACCTTTTCCTCCAGTCGTTGGCGTTTGGCCTTTTCAAATATAACCAGTTCACGCTCTCGATTGGCTTTGCTTTCCTAACGGGCTTTGTTTAGGAATGCATCAATCATTTCGTCTGATGGTCTTAGAAGTTCTGGTTCGGGACCTGCCCCCAGTTTCTCTGTGCAAGAAGACTTTTCATCGTCTGTAAACGAGTGAGAGATCACATGGCAACTTGCTACGTAACCCTTAGATTCATCCGACGAGTTTTCTCCATCATCTTCCTCCTGAAAGACGTGGCTGAGGAACTCTTGGAGTGTGATGGGAGTCCGCGCTTTCTGGTTATACTCTTCCAGCGCGTCGATTTGTTTCTGCAGGTCCGTGCGCTTGTCGCCAGGCTTCACGGCCTTTTTGGACTTCTTCTTCTTTTTCGCAGATTTTGACGGCTGAGTGTGAGCATTTTGGCTATCACCAATCTTTGGAGTTGGGCGCGGCTTCAGCATCCCCTTGATGATCTTAGGTTCCAACGGGTTCTTCCATCTGATCGCCGGACATATCTGGAGATCATTCAGCATCTTTTTGGTTTTGGTGGAAAGCACGACCTCCCATAGAGCTTTTTCAACAAAAGAACAAGTTACCCCCGGAGTGTCCGTCTTCTTTGGAACATGCGGCCGTGGTGGGTTTATTTTCCATTTCTCGGACAACTCAAACTTGCCTTGTAGGTACCGATCCTCGATCCATCCCTTAAAGACGAAGCAATCCTCGATCGGGTGATTTACCGTTTGGTGGTAAGGGCAATAATTGGGATTATTCACCTCGCTGGGTTGCAGTGGTCTCCTTGGATTCGGGAGATAGATAAGCCTATTACGCATCGCCAGTTCGAACAGCCTCTTCGTTTTATTCCGCGGGAATGAGTAAGGACGTCCCAGTCTCTCCTCGAGAGATGGGCGTGGACGCTTGTTGTTTTGGCGAACAACCGGCTTTAAGTTGCTCGGCCATTGTTGAGTATTGGCAATGAAGGTTGCTTTCCCTTTGCCCTTTTCATTCCAAGGCTCCGTCTTTGAAGAGGAAGGCCCATGGCCCATCTGGTCCATTTGGGCCAGCTTGTCAATCAAGGCCTGGAAGGTGGTCGGCTTGAAGAACATCATGCACTGTAAAATAATTGCTTGCGGGTCTAAGGTGCCCACGAACATGCCCACCGCTGGTGCTTCTTCGATGCGTTGTTCGCACTTCGACCATAAGTTCCGCCATCGGATAGCGTATTGAACCCACATTTCGCCTGGCCTTACCCTGGCATTAATCAGTGCTGTTATCGGGGTGCGTTCACTAGCACTCGCGAATCTTTGTGTAAACAATAGCTCCATCTCCGCAAATGTTTTGACAGAGTCATTAGGTAGCTCCGAATACCATTCAAAGGCCGTTTCTGCTAAGCTGCCGATGAATTGGTGAAGCAACAATTTATCATCGCCTCCAGTGTTGCCACATAAGGCTCTGAATTGAGCGACATGCTGATGTGGATTCCCCGTCCCTTTATATACATGAAACTTAGGGATCGTATATCCCGGTGGATAACTGATTTGGTCATACCAGCTCGGATAGGGTCGTCCAGTTTTAACAATTTGCCCAGCCGCTTCATTCGCTCGGTGAGCTCGTATTTGTTGAGCTATATAATCATCGAGTGCGGCTTTGGAAATGGTTTCCTCCTTGGCTGCTGAATGAGCCGGAGGAGGATTAGATGTCTCCCCTTTGTCGTCTTCAATAACGATCGGAGGGTCTTCAGCTGGAGAGTCCGGCTGTAACATCATCCCTACCATATCTTGGAAGAGAAGCGCTATTTGCTTTATGTTAGCCGCCTGCTCTGCGGCTTCTTTGTCCTTCTTTTCGAGGACTCTGTGTAAGAAGTCAGCATCGGTTTCTTGTTCGTGACGCTGCTCTGATGATGCCTCCGGGCTTTCTTTTGGCCCGGTGAGTGCGGCCATTCGCGTCGGCATTTCCTGAAGCTTCTGTTGCTGCTCCTGGGCTTTTGTCACGGATCGGGTGAGCGGTCGGTGACCCGTCGCAGCACGGTTATCCTCTTTCCCGGATGCCATATAGATAGTGTGCACCACCATGCCCCTAGACTTGGGGCGTTTAGATTCAGTGTCTTTGCGATTTGCCAAAGACACAGGGATATTCTCCGGCCTCCTTCTTCTATGAGCGGTCGAAGTTGAGGGGGCCGTTGTAATGGGCACCCAAGTAGCTGTCGCCTTTTGTGGCTTGACAGGATGGTTCTCTTCTCGCTGAACCTTTATCTTTTTCTGTCGGCGGGAGTAATCTTGATCAATCACCGACTCCTGGACCTGTCGCCAGACTTTGTAAATTTTGGAGGACAGCCGCTGAGGGGGCTGCTCCGGCTTCTTCTCTGGAGCATTCTCCGCAGGTGAAGGAGTTATCTTCAGCACTGCAGTAGGAGAGTTTCTGCGCACCTTGTTGAGCAGTTCAAAGCTGTTCCTGGTTGGAACAGCAGCATCGACTTTCGCCGTTGGGGCTGGTGGAGTTAGCCCAGAGGAGGAGTTGCCCCCTTCCTTCCTTACCCGGCGCCAGTGATGACAGCGAGCATGTCGCGCGATTGGAGTTGGTTTAGCTGTAGGGGTGACCTCCTCACACCCCTTGTGTTGGTCAGAATTTGCTGGTATCAGCCTTTTAAAGACCGACGTCCGTTGAATGGGGACGACCAACCTATCAAAAGTAGACTTTCGAGTAGAGGAAGCAACCTTGGTGATTTCGCTGGAACGGGAGCAGGGATGGCTATCCGCTTCGGGATAACGCCTTCTGGTATTGCAGGCTTCTTCATGGGCCCGTTGGAGTTCTGGCCTAGTCTGTTAAAAACTGAGGCATTGGAGTTGGGCGACCCGTTGAGAGGGCCGCAGTAGTAGTAAGCCGATCGAACACCGACTTCTTGGGAGATTCTTGTGACGGTACAGGGGCGTTGAAGCTTATGGATGGGAGCATGGTCCCGAAGAATAGTCCAGTGGTGGCTTGAGTTACCTGCTCCACTGGCATCTTGAAAAGGGAGGCCGCTTGTGTAGGGTTGCTAGACACGCGCACAATGGTCTACGAGGCATCAACCATGCCCGATTAAAATTTTAGCCGTGCCGAACAACTCTAATACGGATCTTTAAACTAGGGTTTAGGCGAAAACAAACATGTTAACAAATTTAACACTAAATGAAAGGGATTACAACCTTTGTAGATCCGGTCCTTCACTTCAATAGCTCCGTGTAGATGTCCCCTTCGCTGCGATCGTGAACTTCGGACTCTAGAGAAGATCCACAAGAAGAACGAATGTGCTTGCTTCGTTGACTTCGAGGCCGAAGATGATCTACGTCGGGGTTACACTAACTCAAGCTATTCCTTCACTAGGTCATGAAGTTTGTGAAGAGAACACACTCTGCTACATGGAAAGTGGTAGAGGATGAAGAAGTAAGAAGTTGGCTCACTTTAGAATTGATTTTCTCACATTTTTCCTCAAGGCACCATTGGAGCTAGCAAGCTTTTCATGGAGCTTGATGAAGAAGAAGAAGAAGCAAGAAAGAATAATTCATCATATGAATTATCATGCTCAATTATTTAACCATGGGTGAGTTAATCTATCATGCTTAACTCATGTAGAGAATTGACCAAGGTTTTGGGTTAAGAGTTAGGTTAAAGAATATCAAGAGAAATGACAAAAGAGTGGACTTTGTCAAAGTTTCTCCAAGCTTCTTCAAGCTTGATAACTTTGACTAAGTTAATCTCTTTTGTTAAATCCTAAGATAAATCAATAACCCTAATCTTAACCCTAATCTTTGTACAACTCTCATACACCCATCTAGTGTGTATCATCAAGTATGACACAAACATATGTACACAAATATATATCACATATGCACTTATGCACAAACTTGTGAGAATAAATCTTAAGTGAGCATATACTAGTTAATGTAATGTAATATATCAAATATATAATTATACATTAAATTATTAAATCAACTCTTGATTTAATAATCCGGCTATAACCGACTAATATCAAAAGTAACAACTTATCGAATCAACACTTGATCCGATAACCCGGCTATATCGCATACAACCGATCAATGTCACAAATTGCGAGAATTGAATACGGTATCTCATATCGTATTAATCTCGGTCCTGCACATATCACATATGTGCTCCTACTCCGTTTCGCTTGAGCCAGGAAACCCCTGTGTAGGACTCTAAAGACTCGTCAATACGCCGGCAGTAAGTGATGATCATATCAAACACCCATAAGCCGCAAGCGGTGTGGTAAACGTAACGGCCACCTGGGTATTGAGCGATCAGAACATCAACAAGCAAGCCCGCTAGTACTCCTGCGAATCCAAACAGTAACACTCCCGTACAGTCCGGTCTCGTCGTCTGATATGTCGCATATCTCGCTTAGGGGTGGTAAACGTCAGACCCCAATAGCTCGATAAGTCATGTCGATATGAGGTCTATAACAGTTCGAGAAACTACTGATAACACTTACCAGTAAATCTCAGCAACCCTGGCCAGGGATTTCCGGTTATAGCCAATCGAACACAGCGCAACATCAACTCCCTATACCGGGAGAGACAAATCCCCTCCTATCGCTCATTGCCTCCATGTGATTCGGGACTGTACCCAAAAGCCACCTTTTTGCACGCCCTCTTGGACGTGGTATGATGGAAATCAAAGCACAGTGGGAATCACACAACACTCTATGACGATCTCGGGTCAACAGACTACTCTGTACCAGTGTCACCGGAGAACTGCCATCTGATGTGAGGTATAATACCATTTGGGAGTTCTCGGCGAGTCCGTCCAGTGTACCCAGTCTCCACTGAGCACCCGCACACCATCCTTGATGTCAAACACCGATGGATATGGGATCATCCATCGCCCAACATATGGGTCAAGATGCGTATATGCTAGTCTACTCTGGTGCATCGATGCCCTGTCTCGATACACCCACGACTAGGGACATTGAAGGATGTACTTATGGACTACCATGTCCCCACTAGTATGATCCGCATCATAGTCCAGGTAGTCAAGTACACATCTTAAGGGCTTTACCAACATGTAACAGAGAGACAATCAGTATACACGTTAAAGTAAAGAGTAACCAGATAGCATACTATCATGCCGAGCAAGAAAGTCCTCCCTATATATGTCCAAGCATCCACTACAATATACATCGTATGTACAGTAATGGCCTCTAAGGCATACATATAACTAACAATCTCCCACTTGCACTAGGGCCATCTGTTGTGGTATCACATACCCAACAATTAGCTGCGTTTGAAGTATCTCATACTCAATCATCCCATAAAAGTCTCTACTGGGAAAAAGGCCTTTGTGAGTGGATCCGCGCTGTTGTCCTCTGTGTCTACTCTCCTAACCTCGATCTCCCTGGAGATCAACCATCTCCATGATCAGGTGATACTGCCTAAGAATTATATCTGGATTTCTGATGGGACGGGGGTTCCTTGGCATAAGCCACAACTCCATTGTCACACAATGGTAGGAACGAAGTTCATCTCATGAACTTATATATATCCAGACTGCCTCTTTGGTAGCATCCTTGGTAACGATGTATCTTGCCTTTAATCGTCCAGTAAGTCACGGTATCTAGCTTGGAACTCTTCCAACATACCGTCCCTCCACCGAGGGTATAGACAATGCCTGCGACTGACATTCAGTCGTCCTTATCTCCCTGGAACCTTTCCAGTGATTCTCCCCAGGATCGATTGATACCATCTCACTACAACTAGTGAGAATCCTAACATCTAATTAGATCTATCTCATAGATCCAAAACCCAGGATTTAGAAGGTATCACTTTGATCCTACATGGAGAATCCTTGTGATAAGCGGAGATTGACTGAGCGTAGCATAGGAAACTCCTTCCCTATCAAGAGTATGTCATCCACGTACTCTACGAGGATCACCACCATACTCTCTACTACCTTTTTGTTTAAACAAGGTTCATCTACAATTTTGATGAAGTCAAACTCTTTGACTACCACATCAAAACAGATGTTCCATCTCCGCGATGCCTGTTTTATCACATAAAACATCTTGCTCACATTTCCGCTGCTCCCACTGTTTACGAAGCCCTCTGGCTGTGTACTTATAGACGCTCTCTTCTAAATCATCATTTAGAAAAGCAGTCATGACACCCAACCGCCAGATTTCGTAGTCATGGTATGTAGCCGTGGCAAGTATGATCTGGATGGACTTAAGCATAACTTTGAAAGTCTCAACTTTTCCATGTACACCAAGTAATCTTCTCAAGATATACTTGCTCCTGATGGGGATTTAGCCCTTCAGATAAAGCAACCAAAGTCCATAATTTGTTGGTGTATAAGGATTCCATCTTAGATCGATAAGCATCCAGCCATTCTTACAGAGTCCCACTCCTGATGGCCAGCTCGAAACTAGTTGGGTCATCATCTCATGATGCTATTCTCGCTCCCACTGTCATAGAGAAACCGAAGTATCTCTCAGGTGGGTGAGGAACCCTACTAGATCGGCGGAGAGGCCAAGGTTCGTTGGTAACTATTGAATCCTTTGGTTCTACCAAATCATCTGCTGCAGTTTGTATAGCTGGAACCTTTCCAGTTCTACATAACAGAACTTGCCTCGAGCTTGTCCGGATTTTGCTTTTAGACATAGGCCGGACAACCCCAAATCTTAACAAACTTAAGATATGGGCTCTTCCCTTTCCATATCACATATGAAGTGGTAGGCAATTGATTTTATTTGAACCCTATTCAATAGGTATGCAACTTCTCAAGTGCATAACTCCCAAAAGGAAATAGGAAACTCAGTAGTACTCATCATAGAGCACACCATATCACATAGGGTGCTATTGCTCCGCCCCGATATACCATCGTGCTATGGTGTATACGGAGGAGTAATGCTGAGAGAGAATCTCATTCTCCTTTAGAATAATCCAGGAATTCCGTGCTCAAGTATTCTCCTCCTTGATCTCATCAAAGGACATAATACTTATACCCATTTTTGGTTCTCTACTTCTAGCTTATATTCTGTGAATATCTCAAAAGCTTCGGACTTGTGTTTCAACAGGAACATATGTTTGAATCTTGAGAGATCATCAGAGAATATAATAAAGTACAAAGAACTGGTCTTGGCATGTGTAGACAGGGGACCTTCATACAACCGCATGTATCAATCCCAAGAGTTCACTAACTCTTTCTCTGTTTCCAATAAACAGAGCTATGGTCATTTTATCTTTGTGACATGACCGGCAAGTTTCACAAGATGTAAATTCAAACAAATTTAAATATGCATCTTAATGTAACTTCAGCTAGTCGGGTCGCATTGATATGACCTAGTCTACAATGCCTCAAGAAAGATTCGTTCATTTCTGAACTCTTCCTCTTATGTGTGTTCTGTATACTAAGAACTGTAGTTTGATTTAGAACGTCAATGCTTTTAGATAACGTGCCTGAACCGATCAACTCTTGATATAGGAAATGTTCAAAACATTATCCAACAATACAAAATTATATCCTTTCTTTACTAATAAAGAGACTGATATGATGTTGTATATCAGGTTCGGTATCTAATAACATTTGTTCAGAATCAATGTATTCTGGTAATACAGGGTGATAATGACCAACAGACTTGGCTGCAACACTTGCACCGTTTTCTGTCTCATGAAACTTATCATCCGTTCTCAGTTCTCTACCTATTTGTAGCCTATGTAACAGATTACATATGCGGGATCCTGATCCGGTATCACATACCTAGGACGTAAAGGATACTGAGAAACAGTTCTCTGTAATGAACACACCCGAAGATGATGCATCAGCATGCACTTTCTTCGTTTGGGCGGCACGGGAAATCTGGTATTCCCCAATTTCCTGCTCTGTCTTATAACAATTATAAGTTGGAGCGGGACCAACGTTCCCCAGCTCAGTATAACAAGCGGGTTTGGTCAATATATCCGTTTTATTATCTTGATTAAGGCGTGATATGGTCGCTACTTGGAGAGAGAGAGAAGAAAACACTCAGCGTATGCTCTTGCAAGATTAGATTGGTTATCTAATATATCTAATCAGGATGTCTCCCACTGTTTTAATCAAATCTTCCTTCAAACCCTAAAAGGAAAGACTAGCTGGGATTAATTACACGCTACAAGTTCGCCAATCTTTCAGCTAGGCCAGTGTCGGTACTTTGAGGGAGGTTCCCCGTGCTTTCGCACGGACCTAATTAAAGTAAACCTCGTTTTTCCAGGGGCGTAACCCCGTTAACACCTTTCTAGACACCTACTTGATCGGCTAATTGTAATGTGTAAAACTCTCCCAGGAGTAACTCTTACTCACAGCGGGTATCGGGATCCAACTATCTCATAGAAGGTATGCAATCTCATTGCAAATTTCAACACTTGAAATTCCCGATAATATTTTACCCCTAGCGTCCTATGACCTTGACAAAGGCCAACAAACCATAGGCTGCTAGTCAAGTTCAACCCGTCATTTCTTGATTGAATTAAACCCATCCGCACGGCCCTTAACAAAGGCCAACAAGGTCGCACGACTACCCTAATCCAATCTGCATCATATGCATAAGCAGATAAGTATTATTCAGCTACCGCACACTACGTCTTGACAAAGGCCAACAAACGCAGCACGAATACTAAGCAGGACTTATCTGAAATGACGGAGGGCTACGATAGGTTTTTCTGAAAACCTATTGCGTAATGAACTTGATATCGTTGTAGAATCAAATGATTTTAAAATGGAATGTTTTTGAGGCTTTTACTAGTTTCGCTAAAGAGGTCACTCCCGGTGAAGGGATCTCGGCTCTTTCCTCGTCGAATGAGGTGCAGGACATATCATATATATCACTATGCAAAGCAAAAACTCCAAAAGCAATCAAAAGACAAACCGAGGGGTGTAGCATCTGCCAGTTATTACTAAAGGGGTCACTCCCGGTGAAGGGATCTCGGCCCTTTCCTTATCGAATAAGGTGCAGGATGTTCTACAAGGAACACCGCGATGCAAAGCAAGAACCGTAGCTACTTGTTTTGAAAATTCGATTCCACAACATCTTTAGGTTTCTTTTTTTTCATTAATCACATTAATGAAGTCCCATCATTTAAGTCACCTAAACATCACAGATAAATACGACGTACACTTATGCCATCCGCATTCGCCTCGATGTCCCCTCATGCACCGTTAGGTTAGGTAACTAACGGCAGAGCAGGGCAGGGCTAGCGCAGGTGTAAAACATAAGTAACATCTATATAATATATCATATATACTATATACAGTATTTATCACAGAACATCAAATGATCACATCACAGATATCGCAGCAGAAGAAACATATATGAAATATTGGATATACTAGGACGTCCGTGTTTTCAATACGAGCCTGTATAAAACACGGATTCCACGGTCGCGATGAATAGCAAAACCCACATCCCCAGACCCCTACGAGAGCGGCAAGCAACACTGCCAATTCTAGGGTTAGGAGACCCGGTCTCGACTCCTCGAGATGGTCTCCCACTGGACCCTAGAACCCGGTTACTTGTGCTCCCCGTCTTGGGTCTACCTAATGCGGAAAAGTAAATAATATACAAGTGGTGACATCAACCTCATCCCGGAAGTGCCCCAAAAAGAATATTACATACATTTAATTTTACATGAATGAAAATTAAAAACTCTCATCTCACTAAAAAAAACCCGGCTATTCAAACGCGACGATCCAATACAACATATCCAGCAACACATAACATCACATGTCATCAACGTAAGTAAATATGCGCATCCCTATTGTCGTTGACATATAGCAACGAAACCGGCGATATCATATATTACACTTACGGTCGCAGAAAAGAAAGTGCAAAACTACAACAGTTGGAATCCGCAACCTTCTTAGACATCTCATGCCTAACCAAATGAATTCCTTAGACATCGCATGCCTAACAATTATAAACCCCGCATTTTAGTCTCATTATCGAAAACTCTTTTCAATATCAAGTCGGCAATTCAACAAGATTCCCGACATACTGATCGAATGCTCGTCGCAAACTTTAGTAGACGGCCGCACCCCCGGATGCCGTCGACGAAGTGCACTAAGGCGGAACACCGCTGCCGCGAGCACCCGAACGGATGCTTTTGGCGACGAGGTTCTCCTACAGTCACTTGGTCGGGGCTATGGGGCATGGCTATCTATTAAGTTTACCCGGCGAGTATCCGCGTACGCTACGTGATTGCGACAGACTTTTGATCACATCAAAATCCCGTGGCAACCGATCAATTGAGACTAAACTGCTAGATATATAACATTCAAATTAGTTATCTCATAACTACTTGTGGATTCCAAATATTGTATCACATTCTAGATAAATAGACAATGTTAAACTTTCCGATCGAATAATCAAACACCCAAGTTTTCCCAAATAGCTCAACACTTGAGCGGAGTTCAAAAATATCCATCACATGCCTCAGTACCGATGGTCCAGCCGTAGAAGGGTCAAGCCAACGCCTCACATGTGGCACGCCGTACTGCCCCAAACCCTAAGGTTCAAAAGGCAGTTCAAGACGGTCACATAATCGAGTTAAGGTTTGTTGTCTTCTGGAGGGTCCACCGCGTTACTTGCATGACTTAGAACATTCTTAAACTCGAGAAAAAATCCAACTTTTGAAAAAAATTTCGACAGGGGAAAAAGTGAGTTATTGATATCCGTTCGAACATTTTAACAGTTTCTAAAAATATCCGGAACAAAACTAAACAAAGTTAAATTATCCGATCGAATCAACGAGTCTCCAATACAACCCTAGAAAACTCAACAATTGAGTGGAATAAAAAAATTCCCAGAAAAAATTGACAAGAAAGGACCTAAGAATAAATATATGAAATATGAGGGACTAAGTCAAATTTTGGCCGCGGAACCGCCGCCAAACCCTTAGTTTGGCCGCGGTTCCGCGGCCATTTCAGGGACTTAGTGGACCGTACTTCACAGTAATTCTTAGTTTTTCCTGCTTGTTTTTCTGAGTATTTTTAATTCATAAAAAATCACATTTTCAAAAAATGTACAGAGAAGGGTTTACATCGGGGTTTTCGGGTTCGATCGGACTTTAAACTTTGTCTAGACTTCGCATAAAGCTCTAGCTTGGCTCTGATACCACTGTAGGGTTGCTAGGCACGCGCACAAGGGTCTACGAGGCATCAACCATGCCCGATTAAAATTTTAGCCGTGCCGAACAACTCTAATACGGATCTTTAAACTAGGGTTTAGGCGAAAACAAACATGTTAACAACTTTAACACTAAATGAAAGGGATTACAATCTTTGTAGATCCGGTCCTTCACTTCAATAGCTCCGTGTAGATGTCCCCTTCGCTGCGATCATGAACTTCGGACTCTAGAGAAGATCCACAAGAAGAACGAACGTGCTTGCTTCGTTGACTTCGAGGCCGAAGATGATCTACGTCGGGGTTACACTAACTCAAGCTATTCCTTCACTAGGTCATGAACTTTGTGAAGAGAACACACTCTGCTACATGGAAAGTGGTAGAGGATGAAGAAGTAGGAAGTGGGCTCACTTTAGAATTGATTTTCTCATATTTTTCCTCAAGGCACCATTGGAGCTAGCAAGCTTTTCATGGAGCTTGATGAAGAAGAAGAAGAAGCAAGAAAGAATAATTCATCATATGAATTATCATGCTCAATTATTTAACCATGGGTAAGTTAAGCTATCATGCTTAACTCATGTAGAGAATTGACCAAGGTTTTGGGTTAAGAGTTAGGTTAAAGAATATCAAGAGAAATGACAAAAGAGTGGACTTTGTCAAAGTTTCTCCAAGCTTCTTTAAGCTTGATAACTTTGACTAAGTTAATCTCTTTTGTTAAATCCTAAGATAAATAAATAACCCTAATCTTAATCCTAATCTTTGTACAACTCTCATACACCCATCTTGTGTGTATCATCAAGTATGACACAAACATATGTACACAAATATATATCACATATACACTTATGCACAAACTTGTGAGAAAATAAATCTTAAGTGAGCATATACTAGTTAATGTAATGTAATATATCAAATATATAATTATACATTAAATTATTAAATCAACACTTTATTTAATAATCCGGCTATAACCGACTAATATCAAAAGTAACAACTTATCGAATCAACACTTGATCCGATAACCCGGCTATATCGCATACAACCGATCAATGTCACAAATCATGAGAATTGAATATGGTATCTCATATCGTATTAATCTCGGTCCCGCACATATCATATATATGCTCCTACTCCGTTTCGCTTGAGCCAGGAAACCCCTGTGTAGGACTCTAAAGACTCGTCAATACGCCGGCAGTAAGTGATGATCATATCAAACACCCACAAGCCGCAAGCGGTGTGCTAAATGTAACGGCCACCCGGGTATTGAGCGATCAGAAGATCAACAAGCAAGCCCGCTAGTACTCCTGCGAATCCAAACAGTAACACTCCCGTACAGTCCGGTCTCGTCGTCTGATATGTTGCATATCTCGCCTAGGGGTGGTAAACGTCATACCCCAATAGCTCGATAAGTCGTGTCGATATGAGGTCTATAACAGTTCGAGAAACTACTGATAACACTTACCAGTAAATCTCAGCAACCCTGGCCAGGGATTTCCGGTTATAGCCAATCGAACACAGCGCAACATCAACTCCCTATACCGGGAGAGACAAATCCCCTCCTATCGCTCATTGCCTCCATGTGATTCGGGACTGTACCCAAAAGCCACCTTTTTGCACGCCCTCTAGGACGTGGTATGATGGAAATCAAAGCACAGTGGGAATCACACAAGACTTTATGACGATCTCGGGTCAACAGACTACTCTGTACCAGTGTCACCGGAGAACTGCCATCTGACGTGAGGTATAATACCATCTGGGAGTTCTCGGCGAGTCCGTCCAGTGTACCTAGTCTCCATCGAGCACCCGCACACCATCCTCGATGTCAAACACCGATGGATATGGGATCATCCATCGCCCATCATATGGGTCAAGATGCCTATACGCTAGTCTACTCTGGTGCATCGATGCCCTGTCTCGATACACCCACGACTAGGGACCTTGAAGGATGTACTTATGGACTACCATGTCCCCACTAGTATGATCCGCATCATAGTCCAGGTAGTCAAGTACACATCCTAAGGGCTTTACCAACATGTAACAGAGAGACAATCAGTTTACACGTTAAAGTAAAGAGTAACCAGATAGCATACTATCATGTCGAGCAAGAAAGTCCTCCCTATATATGTCCAAGCATCCACTACAATATACATTGTATGTACAGTAATGGCCTCTAGGGCATACATATAACTAACAGCTTGGGGCCCGTAAGTCACTCTTCCAACAAGGACGGAGTGAGAGTTGCAGTTGTAGGTAGTGCAGTTTGAAGCCATTGATCTTCTATTTTCTGCACGGAGCAAGACACCAAATCTAAGTACCTTAAATCCACAGGCAACCACAGCAAACCGCGATTCGTTCGCGAACACGACACACGAAGTGTGGAGTGGAAAGAGGAAGAGGTCCCACCGGGCGTGCCAGAATCTGTTCCCCTCCGAATGGCGGCGCGACGAGAGAACGTCTTGCCTGAGATTCGGGGCAAATGCTATTTGGTTTTATCCGTCCACCTCTCCGAAGATGCCAAGTTGATTTATGGCACCGTGTATCGGAGGTTTAGACGGATGCGGCCGATGTAGCAGACTTCGTCAGATTCCCCCTCGTTCGAGGGGTTTTTGATTGTGGGGACGCTCTTACCTGCAGGCGCAAGCCCCTGCAGTTAATTACGCTACCGCATCGCGGTAACAACTTTCTTCTTCTCCAGATGTTCACTTCGTGTCGTGGGTGTTTGTTTTGTTTGTGGTTGCCCGTGGATTGTATACGGAGTCTAATTTATGTCGTCGCCCGTAGGACGTGGATTAGTCCAAATCCGTATTTTCTTAGATTTGGGTTTGGGGTTTTGGTTTAAGGATACGTTAGCCATATTTGAGGCTAAGATCAACTTAAACGTTTGTTAAGGATACGTTAGTCTAATTTGAGACTAAGATCAACTTAACGGGATCATTTAGATCCGACAAAAGAGCATTTGGGCTCTATTGTTCTAGTTTAGGGACATAGTGGTCCATTGCCAGTTTAAGGACATGGTGGTCCATTGAATGTATGGCCGTCGGGACCCGTCACCTCTCTGACGACGTTGAAGGATTACAACGACAAATATCAAAGGAGTTCAGAGATGTACCCTTAAACCAAAGTTGGTTGGGAGATCTATAGTCCAATTTGGGACTAAAGTCTGTTTGAAGGTTTTGGTTTAAGGATGCGTTAGCCATATTTGAGGCTAAGATCAACTTAAACGTTTGTTAAGGATACGTTAGTCCAATTTGAGACTAAGATTAACTTAACGGGATCATTTAGATCCGACAAAAGAGCATTTTGGCTCTATTGTTCTAGTTTAGGGACATAGTGGTCCATTGCCAGTTTAAGGACATGGTGGTCCAACATTCCCATTTTGGGGACGAATATTGGTTTAAGGACATCATAGTCCATGAGTTTAAGGACCCCACAGTCCGTAGCAATGTGTGGTTGTCTGGACCCGTCACCTCTCTGACGACGTTGAAGGATTACAACGACAAATATCAGAGGAGTTCAGAGATGTACCCTTGAACCAGGTGTAAATTGATTTGAAAGTGCAGTTGTGCTCGGTTCAATTTAATTTGAGGACTTTCGGCCAGAATTGGGTTAAGTTCAGTTAGAAAATGTTTAACATTTTGTTCATGATTGGCCTGTTTAAGCCTTTGCTTGGGCTCTGCCCCTTTTTAAATAATGCACAACATTTAGCTTTTTAATTAACTGCACAGCATTTAGATTAGGCCTGTTAGGCCTTTTAATTGGGCTCTGCCCCTTTTAATAATGCAGAACATTTGTTTTGGTATGTTAGACCTTTTAATTGGGCTCTGCCCCTTTTTAATAATGCAAAGCATTTAATGTTCTGACAGTGCGCCACGTAGCTTGTAAGGCGCTTTGCGCCAATTAATGAGCGCAAGGCGCAAGCGCATGTGGAGGTGACACGTGTCACGCTCTGGTGAGCGCAAGTCTGTTAGCGCAGTGCGCTGCTGATACGTGGCGTGCTCTGGTGAGTGCAAGTCTGTTAGCGCAGTGCGCTACGCCACGTGGCGCGCTCTGGTGCAGTGCGCCAATCCAAGAGCGCAACAGCGCAAATCAAGAGTGCTAGGCACTGTTCAGTACCGCAGAGCGCATCTTGATCTAATTTAGATAAAAAAAAAAGAATCTTTTTAGAGGTTCTAACTCAAGATTCAAGAACCGATGGTTCATCAAAAGGCAATGCCTTTATATAGATCAACAGATCTAAAGAAGTAAATTACTTCTCTTTTTTTATTGGATCTTCTTTGATCTTTTTCTTTTTTTATGGAAGATCCTGATCTTGTTCTTAGATCATTGATCTTTTTAGAAGAAATTCTTCTTTTTTTCAAAGGTTTTACCTTTTTCTTTTCAAGTTCTTCTCAAAGTTTTTAGAGGAGTTCTGTATTTCTCTGTATGTTTTAGACTTGGAGTCTAGGGGCCTTTATATAGGGCCAATCAGTTTGATAGGTTGGTTACAGAGATCTTTCTCTGATTGATCTGGGGATATTTCCCCACCGTTGGATCTTTGATCCTAGGGCCTCTGTTTTACAGAGGATAATCTTCTTGTTTTAACAAGATTGGAAAGATCTTTTCTAGATTTTATTGTTTAAATGCTGGCACAGTTGGCGCAAGCGCACCTGCGCTTGACACGTGTCGCGCAGCGCAGAGCGCAGCGCAACTGCGCTGACACGTGTTCCGCAGTGCAGAGTGCAAGTCATCTGAAGCGTTGCTTCCTTTATTTTTATTTGAATTGTTTTTTAAAATAGAGCTTTGCTCTGATTGGGGGAAACAGAAGCGTTGCTTCATTTCCCGCCTTAGAATTTGAACAGAGCTTTGCTCTGATTGGGGGAAACAGTGACCATCTGGAGAAGGAGAAAGTTGTTACCGCAATACGGTAGCGTGATTAACTGCGGGGGCTTGCGCCTGCAGGGAAGAGCGTCCCCACAATCAAAACCCCCTCAAATGAGGGGGAATCTGATGAAGTCTGCTACATCGGCCGCATCCGTTTAAACCTTCGATATATGGTGCCATAAATCAACTTGGCATCTTCGGAGAGGTGGACGGATAGCACTAATTAGCATCTGCCCCGAATTTCAGGCGAGATGTCCGCCGCGTCTTTCGGAGGGGAACGGATTCTGGCACGCCCGGTGGGACCTTTTCCTCTTTCCACTCCACACTTCGTGTGTCGTGTTCGCGAACCAATCGCGGTTTGCTAATGGTTGCCCTTGGGTTTCGAGGTACTAAGATTTGGCATTTTGCTTGCTGCAGAAAGCAAAGAATTAATGGCGTCCACTTGTGCAAGATGTTCCAATTGCAACTGCAACCTACGCTCCGCCTCACCTGGAGGTGTAGCTTACGGGCCCCAAGCGGCTTCCTTATTCACGATGCCAGTGGAACAGGTCACTCAGGCCATTACTGGATTGTTTTTCGGGACCATGCTCCCGCCAACGAGCTTCACCGTTCCTGTACCAACACCAGAAGCTCCTAAGAAGTCGGTCTTTGATCGACTTGCTACTACCACGGCCCCTCTCAACGGGTCGTCCAGCTCCAACTCCTCGGTCTTCGCCAGACTGGGCCTGAACTCCGATGGGCCTGCCAAGAAGCCCATGACACCTGAAGTGGCCATCCCAAAGAAGATATCCATCTTTGCTCCTGAAGTCGTCAAGGCGGCTTCTCCTGCCAAAGGGTCAGTCTTTGCAAGACTGACTGTTCCAGCTCCCACTACGGCTCCCGTTCCTGCTTGAAGGTTTGTCTTTGACAGATTAGATACCGCCACTCAAAAGACCTCAGTCTTCAAGAGGCTGGCACCAGCGGCGCCTCATCTCGATAGGGGGCAAGACAAAGCCGTCCCCATCACTGAACTGACCCCAACAGCTCGATACGCTCGATGTCGCCACTGGCACAGAGTGAAGAAGGCCGGGGGCAACTTCCCCTCTGGTCTAACTCCACCGGCTCAAACGGTGGAAGTCAATGATGATGTTCCGATCGGGAATAGCTTTGAACTGCTGAACAAGGTGCGTAGGAACTCGCCTACCGCCATACTAAAAAGACCTCCTCCACCGGTGGAGACTGTCACAGAAATGAAGCCGGAACAGTCCCCTCAACGACTATCTTCTAAAGTTTACAAAACCTGGCGACAAGTCCGAGAGTCGGTGGTTGATCAAGACTATCCCCGCCGGTAGAAGAAACTGAAGGTTCAGCCGGAACGGAACCGTCCCAGTCAGCCGCAAAAAACGACAACCATTTGGGTGCCCACTACAACGGCCCCCTCCACGTCGACTACTCAAAAGAAAAGGAGGCCAGAGAAAGCCCCTGTAAACGTGGCAGACCACAAAAACACCGAGCCCAAACGCCCCAAGTCTGGGGGCATGATGGTGCCTACCGTCTACGTGGCATCCGGGAAAGAGGATATCCGCGCTTCTACGGGCCACCGACCACTCACCCGATCAATAACAAGGGCTCAAGAACAACAACAGCAGAAGCTTCAGGAGATGCTGACTGCAATGGCCGCACTTACCGGGCCAAAAGAAAGCCCGGAGGCGTCACGAACACGAGACTGATACTGAATTCCTTCGGAGAATGCTCGAAAAGAAGGACAAGGAGGCTGCGGAACAAGCGGCCAATATAAAGCAAATGGCTCTTCTATTCCAAGACATGGTAGGCATGATGATCCAACCGGATCCCCGAGCCAAAGATCCTCCAGTGATAATTGAAGATGATAGAGGAGAAACATCAAACCCTTTGCCGGCTCTATCAATAGCCAAGGAGGAGACAATTTCCAAGGCCGCCCTGAATGATTATATCGCTCAGCAAATAAGAGTTCACCAGGCAAATGAAGCGGCCGGCCAAGTTGTTAGGACTGGACGACCGTATCCAGGCTGGTATGATCAGATAAAATACCCGCCGGGCTACACGATTCTGAAATTCCATGTGTACAAGGGGACAACCAATCCCCATCAACATGTTGCCCAGTTCAGGGCCCTCTGTGGCAATATTGGTGGCGATGATAAGCTCTTGCTCCGCCAATTCATCGGCAACTTATCGGAGACGGCATTTGAGTGGTACTCCGAACTCCCAAATGACCCAGTCAAAACTTTCGCGGAAATGGAGTTCTTGTTCACCCAACGATTCGCAAGTGCTAGTGAACGCACCCCAATAATGGCACTAATCAATGCCAGGGTGAAGCCGGGTGAGACGTGGGTTCAGTACGCGATCCGATGGCGGAATCTGTGGTCGAAGTGCGAACAGTGCATCAAAGAAGCACCAGCGGTGGGCATGTTCGTGGGCACCCTAGACGCTTATGCGACTATTTCACAGTTCATGATGTTCTTCAAACCGACTACATTCCAGGCTTTAATCGATAAGCTAGCCCAGATGGACCAGATGGGCCATAGGCCGTCTCCTCCGAAGCCGGAACCGCGGAACGAAAAGGGTAAAGGGAAGGCAACCTTCATTGCGAACACCCAACAGCAGCCCAGTGCTCCAAAGCTAGCGGATCAATTGGAGGAGAGATGGCGCTATGCTGAAGCCGCACCCAACTCCAAAGATTGGTGGTGATAACCAGAGTGTTCATATCCAGCCGTCGAAATCTTCGAAAAAGAAAAAGAAATCCAAAAAGCCCGTGAAGCCTGGCGACAAGCGCACGGACCTGCAGAAACAGATCGACGCGCTGGAAGAATATAACCAGAAGGCGCGGACTCCAATCACACTCCAAGAGTTTCTCGGCTACGTCTTTGAGGACGAAGATGATGGAGAAGACTCATCAGATGAATCTAAGGATTACATAGCAAGTTGCCATATGATCTCTTACTCGTCTACAGATGATGAAGAAGCTCCTTACACAGAGAAACTGGGGGCAGGTCCTGAACCGGAACTGCCAGGGCCATCAGACGAAATGATCGATGCATTTCTAAACGAAGTTTTTCTGAAAAGTAAAGCTGATTGGGAGCGCGAGGTGGCCATCTTTGAAAAGGTCAAACACCGGCGAATGGACGAAAGAGTTAAAACACCTCTGCCGAATCAAGGGACATCTGCCGCGAATAAAAACAAGTTCAAGACGAGGAAAAGGTTTGCTAAAGCCATATCGATGGGAATGAAGCTACCACCCTCCGAAGGAAACATTATCGGTGAAGCAGAGATGCATCCTAACTACTGCTCATATCATCGAAAGATTTCGCACCCCACCGAAGAATGCGACGCTTTTAAAAGATGGTGGCAGGATATGTCGCTCACCGGCAGCATTTCAAGCGGATGAAACGCAAAACTTGCCGGGAGCAAAGAAATACGACCGAGGAGCATAAAAAAACCACCGGCAATTATCGCGTGATTAACGCCGGAGGATCACAAGTTCTTACATTCGGGAGCGACTCTGACGAGGAAATGGCTCTTGGCCCTCTCTTTAAAGAGTCCACTTTGGGAAAAGAGGAAGAACCGAAGCCTTGCGAAAATATCCAGCTCCGCTATCGTACACTTCCAGAAAAGAATCTCGGACCCGCGAACAGAAAAGATAAAGGAAAAGAGAAGGTCTCTGAAGATATCGCCCTAGATGACCAAGTCATGAGAGAGCTGACCGCCAAGGACCCGCTAAAGAAAAGTAAGGTAGACTACAACATTCTGGCACTCTTGAGGAAGTTACCCTCGCAGCTCAGAATTCTCGACGCTCTTTTACTATCAAAAGAAGCAAGGGACTCATTGATCAAGGCGCTACAAGAGCCAGAGCAATTCCAAGCTTTTCTCGCCGAAGAAAAGATGAAGGACGAGCTGGAAGAAGTACACGCAGCCGATATTACCTTCGGCGATGAAGATCTCCTCCTCGAGACGTGCGAGCACAACCGTCCCCTTTACGTCTCTGGATATTGTCATGATATCAAGATAAGCAAGATCCTGGTCGACAATGGGTCTTCCGTCAATCTCCTCAATGTGAGGGTGTTGAAGGAAATATGTATGAGCGTTCAGCACCTCGCTCGTGATAAAATCACCATCTCCGGCTTCGACTCCCAGTCATCACGGACCCTTGGGTCTGTAATACTGACGCTGCGCTTCGGACTACTTGTCACAGATATTAAATTTCACGTCATCGATGCCAAGACATGCTACAATGCTTTGCTTGGTCGGCCTTGGTTACATGAGTACAACATTATTCCTTTTACACAGCATCGGTGTACGAAATACTTCAAGGATGGTCTCGAATATACCGTAACAGGAGAGCTGAACCCATTCTCCGTAAATGAAGTCCGAAAGTACGAAGATGCAAAATACTTCTTACCAGACTTTGAAGACACAGAGAGATGTCATAAACCGGAGAACAAAGCTATCACCACCATTCCGGTCTTCGGGAGTGATACCGAGGAAGAGGAAGAGATAGTTTATTCAGGGCCACCCCAGTACAACAAGCCGAGACCGTCCGCTCCTATGCTTATCTTCGGCAGCGACTCAGAAGATAAGTTCAACGCCATATTCTCTGCTCGGCCTTCAATTCAAGCATTCGCTGATGAAGAGCAAAGTTTGCAAGTTGCCATGGTTCCGCCCAAACATCATAAAGAACTAGACGCGCTTGATACCTACAGTATGGAAGAGCTGCAGACGTTCTATGTCCCTCCTAGGCGAGAAGGTGAAAAGGCAATCCTATTCTACCGATCAGGGGAAACTAAAATGGAGAAAGAAATCTGGCACGGCATGGATTCCACACTCGACAGGCTCTAGCCCATCCGTTTTCCTAGATATTACACAGACGGGCTAAGGAGACTCTTGAGACGCCAAGGTGTACCCCTTAAGCAAACTGCGCGACAAGCACGGTTCTATAACAGGATCTGGAACGTCCCTGGAACTCAGCGGAAATTGCCCAATGGGAGAATGGAAATGAACGGGCTTGGATATGTTCAGTCCAAGAAAAAGGAGTTATTCCGCGACTGTTACGTCATACACGATGAAGAAGGAGATGCTCTGTGGGAAGATGTTAACCCCGAACCAGAAAGATCTCCCGACATGAAAATGCCCAGTCCGTCGTTCGAAGAACAAATGGACAAGCTTATAAGGGAAGCGGGTCAAAAGGTTCGAGACGACCACAATCGCGAAATGGCCATCTACGAGAAAGCCAGGACGCAACGCCTCCTTCAACAGGCCGCGAAAGATGAAAATGCTCCTCCTTGTCAACCCGTGGTATAAAAGGCCCGACGCAGAGGCAGAAACAAACCAAAGAACGGGAAAGGCGCTCGACAGCGATAAAGCGGGTCTGAGAAGCCACGCGGTCAGGAATCAAGCAGCCCAGATTCGTCTCTTATAAAGAAGATGGGTCGAGCGTATTCTTTCCCCTAGAATAAAACACAGAAGATACTTGATCTTGCTACAAAACATCAACTGATCATACTCCCGGAGTCCAAGCACCCCGAGCAAGCTGGCGAAGTCTCTCATCCGGACTATTGCTCTTATCACCGAGCACTAGGACATCCTCTTGAGGACTGTTTCACTTTCAAGAACTGGGTCGAAGATCAATATCAGCTCAGCAGGTTTGCTCTATCCAGCAGTTAGAGGGTAACCCCGCCGCAAAAGCATGGACCCAAATCCATGAGAGTAGAACCAGATCAACATCAGTCTTGGAAGCGAGCTCGTACCTGTCACGTGATTACGCTATCAAAAGAAGAGCCCGAGAATACGGATGACCTCCCCTGGTGCTTCGAAAACAACGATGACGAGGTAATCTCAGAGTTACCACCGGCGCCGAAAGAGCTGGAAGATGGAATACATACCACTGCAGATGATCTCAAGAAAATTGATTTGGGGACGACAAGTGATCCGCGGCCGACATTCGTCAGTGAGCTGCTGTCTGAAGAAAGGGTGGCTATGCTAAAAGACGTGCTCATGCAGCATCAAGATTGTTTCGCATTGAACTATTCCGAGATGCCAGGACTAGATCCAGACATTGCTGTCCATAAATTGGCAATATCCCCGGACGCCAAGCCAATCAAACAAGCACCGAGAAGAATGCGGCTCGGGCTTGAGATGAGCATCAACGCCGAGATCAAGAAGCTGATCGACTCTGGCTTCATCCAAGAGGTTCAGTATCCTGACTGGATCGCCAATATAGTCCCGGTGATGAAAAAAATGGGACAGTGCGCATATGTGTAGACTTTCGGGATCTCAATAAAGCCTGCCCGAAAGACGACTTCCCAGTACCGGTCACCGAGCTAATGATAGACAATACGTCCACTCACGAAGTTTTCTCCTTCATGGACGGCTCGTCAGGATACAATCAGATTAAGATGCATCCCGAGGACCAGAAGCATACCGCTTTCCGGACCCCTTTAGGTATATTCTGCTACAAGGTGATGCCCTTCAGTCTAAAGAACGCTGGTGCCACCTATCAGAGGGCCATGACGAAGATCTTCGATGACCTCATACATGAAATCATCGAATGCTATATCGACGACCTTGTGGTGAAAAGCAAATCATACGAGGAACATCTAGAGCATCTAAAGATCGTATTTCAACGCCTCCGGCAATACAATTTGAAGATGAACACTCTCAAATGCGCGTTCGGAGTTTTCTCAGGAAAGTTCTTAGGATTCATTGTCCGACACCGAGGCATCGAGATAGATCCGTCAAAAATCAAGGAAATTATGGAGATGCCCCCGTCGAGGACTCTCAAGCAGTTGCGGTCTCTCCAAGGGAAGCTTGCGTATATCCGGCGATTCATAGCCAATCTCTCAAGCAAGTGCCGTCCTTACAGTCACCTGATGAAGAAGGGCACCCCGTTCGTCTGGGATCATAAATGCCAAAGCGCGCTGGACAAAATCCAGCAATACCTGCAGAATCCGCCAGTACTGGCCGCTCCGGTCAAGGGAAAACCTCTCATTCTGTACACAACCGCCCTTGAAGGTTCGTTAGGCGCATTATGGGCACAGGAGAATGACCAAGGGAAGGAGAGAGCGCTCTACTATTTGAGTCAAGTTCTGCTGGGGGCAGAAAGCAATTATTCTCCCATCGAAAACACTGCCTGGCATTGATCTTCGCGATAACAAAGCTCAGGCGCTATGCGTTAGCACATGAAGTCCGTCTCATATAGAAGGTAGATCCCCTCAAGTATTTGATGTCAAAGGCCATATTGACGAGGTGGCTCGCTAAATGGGACCTGCTCTTAATGGAATTCTCGATAACCTATCGTCCCCTCAAGGCAGTGAAGGGCCAGGCCATCGCCGACTTCCTCGCTGAGCATCCGATACCTGTTGACTCTCCCTTGAATTGCGAACTACCAGACGAACATGCGTTTGAAACGATCGACGGAAATGATACCCGGTGGGAACTTTACTTCGATGGAGTGTCTTCCATGAAGAAGCGCAAGCAAAGCACCCCCATAATCAAATCAGGGGTAGGCCTCATCTTCGTAACTCCATAAGGAGGGATAATGCGCTTTGCCTTCTCCTTGACAGATTCGAGGACAAACAATGAAGTCGAGTATGAATCTTTGATAGCAGGTCTTTAGATCGCTATCGACATGGGGATTGAAAACCTCTTCATATACGGAGACTCCCAACTGGTAGTTAGTCAAGTAAACGGCGACTATCAAACGTGCAAACCAGAACTGGTGAAGTACGGCGAGAGAGTACAGCAACTGTTGACTCAAATTCCTTCCTATACCTTGGAAAGCATACTACGTGTAGAGAATAGCAAGGCGGATGCATTAGCCAAGCTCGCTAAAGAACTGGCTGACGAAAACCTCGATGACGTGAGGATCGTTGTTCAAAGCCGTCGGGTTCTTGCACCGGCAGAAATATCTCCGGAGCCGTCCAAGGAAAAAGGAGCGACCGAGCAAATGACTCTACAAATAAAAGACCAAAAGAAGGTTGAATATTGGAGAGAAGTCTTCATAGACTACTTCAAATCCCATTGAACGCCTGAAGATGCGTCCTCAAAACATCAGCTTATGAAGTGAGCCCTATCTTTCGCTTTCGTCAATGGTACTCTGTACAAGAGATCATTTGATTCTTTATGGTTAAGATGCTTGGGACCTGAAAAAGCAAAAAGGGTCGTCCAAGAAACTCACGACGAACTCTGCGGTTCTCACCAAGCCGGGCCGAAGATGAAGCTGAAGATCAAACGGATAGGTTATTATTGGCCCACGATGATCCAAGACTGCCTTGAGTATGCGAGGCAATGCCACTCGTGCCAGATCCATGTAGACTTTATCCACCAGCATCCGAATCCATTACATCCGACAGTGGCTAGCTGGCCATTCGAAATGTGGGGGACCGACATAATCGGCCCCATCGAACCGGCATCGTCCAGAGGACATCGGTTCATTTTGGCGACAACTGATTACTTCTCCAAATGGGCAGAAGCAGTACCGCTGAGGGAGGTGAAGACGGAGAATATCCTCCATTTCTTCAAGACACACGTCATTTATCGGTTTGGCACTCCGCGAAGGATTATCTCCGATAACGGACCAGCCTACAGAAGCCACAAGATCAACCGCTTCGCACAACAGCATAACATAGACTGGAGATACTCTTCAGTCTATAATCCTCGAGCTAACGGTCTGGCTGAGGCTTTTAAAAAGATATTGACAAAGATTGTAAAGAAGATGGTGTCTCGAAATAAAAAGGACTGGCACGAGAGACTGCACGAAGCTCTCTGGGCGTACCGAACGACGTTCAAAATAGCCACGAATACGACGCCGTACACATTGGTATTCGGTACAGAGGCGGTACTCCCTCTCGAGATAGAGCTACCCTATCTACGAGTGGCAGTTCATTACGAGCTAACGGACGAAGAGAATGCTCACCTTCGGCTTGAGGAGCTCGACGCCCTTGATGAAACCCGGCTCGTAGCGCAACAAAATCTGGAAGCTTACAAAGCAAAGATGACGCGCTCATACGAAAGATTGGCTAGGCCGAGAACATTCCGCCAAGGCGAACTTGTGCTAGTGGTCAAAAGACCTATAATCCCCAATCGTGCCAAGTGAGGGAAATTCGAGCCGAACTATGAAGGCCCATATATCATAGACAAAGTCTACCAGGGTGGAGCCTATCTACTCATGGACATGCATGGCGAAAGGCCCTTAAGGCCAATAAACGGTCGCTTCCTGAAGAAGTACTACGCTTGACGAGTCACGGCCTAGGTCAATGATAGATGACGACGACTATGTCCGCTCGCTATTCCCTAAGCCCAAACTCTATAAGTAGTAACCGGCTTCTTTAACGGCGGACCGAAATGTCCTTAAACTAACAACGGACCGAAATGTCCTTAAACTAATAACGGACCGAAACGTCCTTAAACTAACAATGGACTGAAACGTCTTTAAACTAACAATGGACTGAAACCTCCTTAAACTACCAATGGACCACAATGTCCTAAAACTAGCCGTTGACCGAGATGTCGATAAACTATGGTGGATTGCAGCGTCCTAAAACTGATATATAAAAAAAAAGAATAAAAAAAAGAGAAAAAAGAAAATGGTATGTCCATAAGCAAAATGGGCACGGATGAAAACCCGAAAGGGCTCCGTAAGTAAAAACAGCAGGGCTACCGGCGAGTTTTGTGAAAACCCAAAAGGGCGCAATCTCGTTAAAAGACACTTTCAAGGTCCTCTCGACTTTGTAAGGAGAAACCACCTGCGTGAGATCCTTACGACTCACAAGGGAGCAACACACTTAGGGATTCCCACGATTCCTAAGGAGAAATTACACTTGCGAGATCCTTACGACTTGTAAGGAGAATCCTCTTATGGGACCCTCACAGCTCATAAGATTTGAAAATCTTAAGCTACAGGAATCTGAACCCGTTCTTAAACAGCCCCCACAACCTCCAATACTGTCCTACAAGCGGCTCAATGCCGACCCTTGTATACAATCCACGGGCGCGAGTAAACATTTCCCTAATAAAGTCCCATCCGTGACTAGGGATATATTTACTTGGTGAACAATCCTCGTAAGTCCTCTCGATTTATAAGGAGAAAACCCTCTTGTAGGATCCTTACGACTTACAAGAGAACATACACTTAGGGGTCCTCACGACTCCTAAGGAGAAAACGCACCTACGAGATCCTCACGACTTGTAGGGAGAAACACCTTCATGAGATCCTTACGGCTCATGAAGTCAAAAGCCTTAGTTGATAGGATCCTAACCCTGTTCACTAAGCCACCTTTGTTCGGCATCGACAGAGGCAAATGATGATTCGCTCCTGGCAATGTCCCAGTAGTAGCAGTGCTGATGCCGAAATTGGTGTCTAATTCCGAGCTTGCAGCGAAAAGCCAGCAAGCCACAGATGCATACGAAATAGCCGAAATGATGGGGCAACTTGCAGACAAAATCAGCAAGTAAAAATATATGCATGCAAAATAGCCGAAATGATTGGGCAACTCGCAATAAAAAGCAGCGAGTAAAAATAAAAAAAATAGCCGAAATGATTGGGCACCCCAAAAAATAGCCGAAATGATTGGGCAATCGAGACCTCCGCGATATAAAAGCTGAAATGATAGAGCATCGCGGAAATAAGTAAAAAATAAATAAATGAAATTTATGCCCTATAGGTGATATCACATCAATCTCTGTATACGACCCAGGGGCGCAAACAAAGAGAGAATCACACCCTTCCTCTCCAAGCTTCATAAGAAGTAGAGGCCAAATCTCAATGGTTCATAGATAGCCTAGAGATCATCTCAACAAACGTCTTATTACAACGGACACAACATCAAGCAAAGCGGAACGGCGGCAACTCCCAGTTCCATCACTCGGCGGTGTACAGATGACCGAGAGTCAAACTCCGACTCCGTGAAATGCAGATAAAGTCAACCCTTCCTGGTCATGTGGAACGCGGATAATGTCAACTCTGATCCCGTGTGAAGCATCCAGAGCGGAGCCTGGTCCTCGCCGAACACGGCAGCGAACCCGTGGGAAGCATCCAGAGCAAAATTCCTGGCTACGTGGAACGCGGATTATGTTACTCCTGACCCCGTGGAAAACGTCCAGAGTGGATCCTGGTCCTCGCAGAGCACGGCAGTGAACCCGTGTGAAGCATCCAGAGCGAAGCATGGTCCTCGCGGAACACGGCAGTGAACTTGTGGGAAGCATCCAGAGCAAAATTCCTGGCTACGTGGAACGCGGATTATGTCACTCCTGACCCCGTGGAAAACGTCCAGAGCGGATCCTGGTCCTCGCAGAGCACGGCAGTGAACCCGTATGAAGCATCCAGAGTGGAGCCTGGTCCTCGCCAAACACGGCAATGAACCCGTGGGAAGCATCCAGAGCAAAATTCCTGGCTACATGGAACGCGGATTATGTCACTCCTGACCCCGTGGGAAACGTCCAGAGTGGATCCTGGTCCTCGCAGAGCACGGCGGTGAACCCGTGTGAAGCATCCAGAGCGGATCCTGGTCCTCGCAGAGCACGGCAGTAAACCCGTGTGAAGTATCCAGAGCGGAGCCTGGTCCTCGCCGAACACGGCAGTGAACCCGTGGGAAGCATCCAGAGCAAAATTCCTGGCTACGTGGAACGCGGATTATGTCACTTTTGACCCCATGGAAAACGTCCAGAGCGGATCCTGGTCCTCGCAGAGCACGACAGTGAACCCGTGTGAAGCATCCAGAGCGGAGCCTGGTCCTCGCCAAACACGGCAGTGAACCCGTGGGAAGCATCCAGAGCAAAAATTGGACTGTGAGGTCCTTAAACCCATGGACTATGATGTCCTTAATCTCGACCGTGATGTCTTAAAACTAACATTGGACTGTGGGTCCTTAAACCCATGGACTATGATGTCCTTAACCTTGACCGTGATGTCTTAAAACTAACATTGGACTGTGGGGTCCTTAAACCCATAGACTATGATGTCCTTAACCTCGACCGTAATGTCTTTAAACTAACATCGGACTGTGGGGTTCTTAAACCCATGGACTATGATGTTCTTAACCTCGACCATGATGTCTTAAAATTAAACAACGGACTGTGGAGTCCTTAAATCCACGGACTATGATGTCTTTAACCTCGACCGCGATGTCTTTAAACTATAATATCCTGGAGAACGTCCAGAGCGGAGCTTGGTCCTTGCAGAACACGGCAGTGAACCCGTGGGAAGCATCCAGAGCAACCCCTGACTACATGAAATGCGGATAAGGGCAACTTCACCCATCTCTTACGGGTCCTCACGACTCGTAAGGGAGTAAATTCTCTTGTGAGATCCTTACGACTTTCAAGAGAAAACACACTTAGGAATCCTCACGATTCTTAAAGAGAAATACACCTACGGGATCCTCTCGACTGGCAGGGAGAAAATTCTTTATGAGACCCTTACGGCTCATAAAGTTGAAAAGTCTTAGATGACAGATCCTAACCCTGTTTTCTAAGCCATCACTACCTTACAAAGAGCACAAGATTGACAACTATATACTATCTACAGACCGCACTTGCTAAAATCACATGGCAAACAACACATCAAGAAAGAAGAAAGCAGAAAGATGACACAAGACATTACAAAGAACGTGTATCTTTTATTCATGAATTCGATTGGGTACAAAATACATCATATGAAAGAATAAAAGAACAAATACCTTTTATTCAAAATTACAAATGGTACAAAAATTTTTATTGAGAGGAAAGCACCTTCAATAATCCAATCAGCCGCTCGTGCACTTCCCTCAGCCCTTCTTCCTGATCAGCTGCAGCGGCTAACTCCGCTTCGACCTGGGCTCGCTGCTGCAAGTAAGACGAAAGTTGTTTCTCGACGGCCCGCTGAGCTGCTTCACGATCTTGTGCATCCCGCTCAACGACGTCGATCTTCTTCCTTAATGTTAACCTATCAGAAAAACATCGCAGAAGGCCTTCGAAGATAACTTTCAACTGGGCGGCATTCACATCAACCTCAGCATGCAGTCGAACAGACTCGCTTGAAGTTTCTTTACATTCCCTCTGCTTTAAAGCTACTTCTTGTTCAAGATGGAGGAAATAAGAAGTGCTCTGCTCGATCCACGCAGCCCGTTGAGTGCTCATAGCCAGAATCTTAGGTGCAGGACGCCTAAGCTCAAGCTCATGAAAGCAAGCCTCAATTTCCCTGCAATGATTAATCCAAGACTCAACGACGCCCTCACCATGAAAGTTCATGAGTGTCGCCAGCATAGGGTTAACCTCTGCGGCAAAATCCGCAGCAGATGTAGGAGTCTCCGCGTCAAACTCCTCAATATATTCGCTCAGCATGCGTAGACTGGTCACAGCACCTTTGGATGATGGACGCCTGGAAAAAGGCCCTGTCGGCATTATAATGCGAGACTCGAACGGGGCTGGAGTCGAGGTGATTGCTGCAAAATAGATCATAATCAAATGTCGACTCAGGAAATAAAGAAAATACGCAAAAAGTAGAGTCTACTATACCGGCTGCAGCAGGGGGCAGAGCTAGGAGTACTGGTGACGCAACGACGGCCTCGTCCCCTCCTTCAATTCGTAAGGCTACAAGCAAGATGAAGAAGAGTCAGCAGTAGTGCGACTGCCCATTAAAGAAAAGGACGTCGTTTAGAGAAAATACTCACCGACACCGGCAGGTGGACTAATCTCTGATAAGAAGGAGAAGTGTGCGTGCAGCACCTGATACAGGTGGTCAAAAAGGACTCCTGCAAAAACACGATAACGCAACGTCAGTACATGAATTATACAGCTGAGAGATAAGATTGATGGGTCACAAATCCATACCTTCCAGCATTTGCGACGGTGCGAGAGAAGGTAGAGAGGTGGTCACCATCAGGACGGTAACTGACGGCGCTGCCTCGGGTAGCTCGACATCAGCACTAGCCGCGCCTGCATTAGAAACAAGATAAACCCTGTCAGGAAAGATTGCAGAATAAAAGAAGGGCGGTAACCTAAAATCTACCTGATGAGTCGCCAGCCGGAGCCGTGACGAGTGCATCACTTGATACAACAACGGCGTCTCCCTCCTCCATCGGGGTGGTCTCACCTCTCGTCGCCTCGTTCCCTGACTCCACAGGAGCCATCGTCACGCATGCGACGCCGGGAGACGACAAAGAACTGTAGGCAGGGAGAGCGATGATCGGAGCGGTGCCCGACTCTTGAGAAAGAGCGGCCATCTTGGGCCCAGCAATTGTACCCATTTCGCTCGCCACCACGTCGGGCTCAGTGATTGTAATCGTCTCATCCACCGCCGCTTTGGGCTCCGCCGTGGTAGCCGTCTCGTCGGCCACTACCTCGAGCCGGGCAACTGCGACCATGTCATCTGTTGCCGCCCGGGTTCAGGAATAGCAGCTACCTCCTCCACCGCTCCCTCAGGCTCGGCGGTTGCTGCCACTTCTTCGGGAAGACTCGGCTCTGCAAAGATAAGATATATGAGAACTGATAGCTTAAAACTTTGACAACAGAACCTCAAGGCACATTACCTGGAGTTGAGTTACCGTTGGCTTCCCGAGCCGCACGTGCCGTCCGTCTGTGAGCAGTAGACAAGGCGACCGGAGACTCCTCCGAAAGAGTGACAGCAGGGGCAACGACGCTCGAGCCCGCACCCACAGCTAGAGCAGCATTACGCTCCCTTGCTGCGCGCCTCCGGCGCTTCCTTTCCTCCCGGGCTGTCAAAGCAGACCTCTTAGAAGACTCTTTCAAAAGGACGTCATCGTCCAAATCCAGGGTTACCTCTGGAGCCGTCAAGGTCTCCGTCATCTGTTGTTTAAGTAAGGCCTCTTTCGGCAGTACCGAAGAGGCCGGGACTTCGATAGCTGGCCCGGGAAGAACTTCCACATTAGCTTGTGGGATTGGTATCGTGGTCCCTGCGATAAGACAAAGAAAGGATCAGATCATTCATAAGAAACGGAAGCAGAAACATGGTGAACCGAAATATACCGAGGCCTAAGGATGCTCGAAGTCGTTCCTCTTCCTCAAAAGTCTTGAGAGAGGCAGCGAGAGCTTCTTCGGTAGTGATGTCTATTAAAGAATGAAAAGCGTCAGTAAAAAAAAGAGAGAATAATACAAGTATGATGCAATGGCAGAAAATACAACTAATGATTACCTGATCGCGCGAGATTAGCCAACCCCTCTTCGTGTCTTGCCAATCGCTCGGAAGCTGCGATGGTAGCCGCCAGATCAGTGTCATCTGGCGGCATAAATAAGCCCTCATTTGTCCCATACTCGCTCAAGCCCTTACTATAAGGAGCATGAGGCTCCTGACCAAATACGACATCGGCAGAGAAGAGTGATTTCTTTTTCCTCTTCTGTGAGCGAGCTCCGGTCGCAGCCAGCACCAGCTTGCGTTTCGTGGGCACTTTGGGACGGCGAGTCCCGATATCCGATCCCATGCCGGATCCGGGGGAGGGTACATTCACCGTCTCCACGCGAGCACAAGGCACCGATGGTGCATCCACCGTCTCCACAGAATCATGAGGCAATCCGCGCGTTGGGCTTAGCACACGTGGAGGCTCAACTGCAACGGCCTCTCTTAGCGGAGCGGGCACGGAGATCCGTCGCCTTAAAGAGACGTTGCGATCGCTGGCAGGGAGCGCACTCTTGCGATCGAGCAACAGCCGCCTCTCCTCCCTGATGATAGCACACATCGCTTGCTGATACCAGGCCCCGTATACGTTAAGGGCCCTCGGGATGCAACTTGGCTCGCTAATGAAGAAGTGGGAGCCCGTATTCAAGCGCATAAAGTGATGCAGCGCTCCCCGTATTCCTTCTCTGGTGGCAGCATGTTCTTCCAAAAATGCCTCCAGTGGGACCCCCTGGTTATAACTTAGTTGCTGGGCAAAATGATGAGGGTTGTATCTCATAAAAAGCGCCGCATCGTTTTGCCTAAATACGAGGAAGCCCGGCCTGATGGAGTATAGATGTAGAATCTCCCGACTTTCAACACGGAGGCCCCGTCCTTAAATTTGTCGTGCAATGCCAACACCGTCTTGGAAGTTTCCTGGCCGATTGTTAGGACTTTGTCCGTGAAAGACATACCAGCCCCGACCGTGCGCGGACGAAGAAGCAACCCCTAACCTCCCGCTGAGACGGATTCACGATGGAAGCGTCAACTAGCCGCATAATTCTGGGGAATTTGCACTTCTCGAAAAACGAGGGTCTTTTATGAATACCAAATACCCCGAGCACGTGCATTTCTATCCACGAAGTAAAGTAGTGCATCGGGAAGTTGGCAGCTTGCACCCCCGGTTCAGTTGTATCCGCCGCTATGCTAAGACCATGGTACAAGTGGGCCAGCCCAGCAATCCCGATGGCCACTTGTATTCCGGCCACCATTCGATGTGCTGGGTAGAAGTCGGACGGCCTCATATAGCGAGGGTGCATGGAGAGCGCGAACCGGCACAACCACAACCCCAGAAACCCGAGAAAGAAAGTCTCATCGTCGATGCCCGGAGCGGCGATTTCTGACAGAGGGATGATCGCGGCATCGGGGAGATAAAAGCCCTTCTGATCATCTTCCAGTACTGGTCGACGATCCAAGCCAAAACCGAAGGGATCGTCGAGCTAGGCAAATTTTTCGCTTCGTTGTGATAGAATCTTCGGTCGAAGAAACCGGGCAATGAAGTCTGCAAAACTGACCCCCCGGCCTCCGGATTCCAAGAAGAGGCTCTCGTACATGTTCAGCACCTTTATTAGACTAGGAAACTGGTGCTGAATAGCATTCTCCGTGTAGGGTTACTAGGCACTCTCACAAGGTTCTACAAGGCATCAACCATGCCCGATTTAAATTTTAGACGTGCCGAACTACCCTAACCAAGATCTTAAACTAGAGATTAGGCGAAAAAAATTAAATAAACAACTTTACTTCTAAGAGTTTGGGATTACAACCTTTGTAGTCCAGTCCTTCACTTCTAAAGCTCCGTGTTGAGGTCCCTTTGCTGTGATCATCGAGTATCCGGACTCTAGAGAGGCTCTACAAAAGAAAGATGCAAGCTTGCTTCCGATCTTCGATAACAAAGATGATCTACCTTGAAGAAACTCAAACCCAAGCTCTTTCTTTGCTAATCGAGTATTAGCAAAGCAAACACCCTAATCTAAGTGGCTAGAATAGATGAGGATGATGAAGTAGGAATTTAGCTCTCATTTATTTTCTTAATCTCACTCATTTTCATCACTAAACTCAAAACTAGAAAGCTTTGTAAGGAGGAAGAAGAAGAATTACTATGTGATGAATAATGAATTGTAGTGAGGTTAGAAATGCAACCATGGGTTAAGTATGATAACTTAACCCATGTAGAGATTTAACCATGGTGAAGGATTGGGTTGGGTTAACAAATATCAACCAAAATATCTTTAGTTAAAAACAAAAGCAAAGTTTCTAGAAACTTCTAGAAAAGATTAACCCAAATCAAACCCTAATCATGTTTAATCTCCACAAAACATGTTGCATTTATAACCCTAACTTGTTACAATATTATATATCACATATACAATATTTATTGTAACAAAATAAAATAATACAATTAACATATATCACATATATATCAATGTATTACCCGAGTGAGAAAAAGAATCTTTTAGTGAGCTTATATTAGTTAATGTAATTTAATATATCAAATATATAATTATACATTAAATTATCGAATCAACTCTTGATCCGATAATCCGGCTATTTCACAGATAACCGACTAATATAATCTGTATCAGTTCATCGAATCAACACTTGATCCGATGACCCGGCTATATCACATATACACGGCCGATATCTCATATCGCGAGAATCTAATACGGTATCACATACACGTATTGTTCTCGGTACCGCACATATCATATATGTGCTCGTACTCCGTTTTGCCTGAGCCAGGAAAGCTCTGTGTAGGACTCTAAAGAATCGTCAATACGCCGACAGTAGGTGATGATCATATCGAACACCCACAAGCTGCAAGCGGTCATCTAAACGTAACAGCCATCCAGGTATTGAGCGATCAGAAGATCAACAAGAAAGCCTATACATTCTCCTGTGAATCCAATCAGTAACACTCCTATACAGTCCGGTCTCTTCGTCTGATATGTCGCATATCCCGCCTAGGGGTGGTAAACGTCAGACCCCAGTAGCTTGATAAGTCGTGTCGATATGAGGTCCTTAACAGTTCGAGAAACTACTGATAACTCTTACCAGTAAATCTCAGCAACCCTGGCTAGGGATTTCTAGTTATAGCCAATCGAACACAGCACAACATCAACTCCCTATACCGGGAGAGACGAAACCCCTCCTATCGCTCATTGCCTCCATGCGATTCGGGACTGTACCCAAAAGCCACCTTTTTGCACGCCCTCTTGGACGTGGTATGATGGAAATCAAAGTACAGTGGGAATCACACAAGACTATATGACGATCTCGGTTCTACAGACTAACCTGTACCAGTGTCACCAGAGAACTGCCATCTGACATGGGGTATAATACCATCTGGGAGTTCTCAGCGAGTCCATCCAGTGTACCCAGTCTCTACTGAGCACCCGTATACCTTCTTTGATGTCAAATACCAATGGATATGAGATCACCCATCGCCCATCATATGGGTCAAGAAGTGCATACGCTAGTCTACTCTGGAGTATCGATGTCCTATCTCGGTACTCCCACGACTAGGAACATTTGAAGGATGTACTTGGCGACTACACTGTCCCCACTAGTATGATCTGCATCATAGTCCTGGTAGTCAAGTACTCATCCTAAGGGCTTTATCAACATGTAACATAGAGACAATCAGAGTACATGTTAAGATAAACAGTAACCAGATAGCATACTATCATGTCGAGCAAGAAAGTCCTCCCTATATATGTCCCAGCATCCACTACAATATACAACGCATGTACAGTAATGGCCTCTAGGGCATACATATAACTAACAATCACCTACTTGCACTAGGGCCATCTGTTGTAGTATCTCATACCCAACAATAAGCTGTGGTTGAAGTATCTCATACTCAACCATCCCATAAAAGTCTCTACTGGGAAATAGTCCTTTGTGAGTGGATCCGCACTGTTGTCCTCTGTGTCTACTCTCCTAACCTCGATCTACTTGGAGATCAACCATCTCTATGATCATGTGATACTGCCTAAGAATATGTCTGGATCTCTGATGGGACGGGGGTTCCTTGGCATAAGCCACAACTCCATTGCCACACAATGGCAGGAACGAAGTTCATCCCATGAACTTAAATATATCCAGACTGCCTCTTTGGTAGCATCCTTGGTAACGACGTATCTTGCCTTTAATCGTTTAGTAAGTCACGGTATCTAGCTTGGAACTCTTCCAACATACCGTCCCTCCACTGAGGGTAAAGACAATGCCTGCGACTGACATTCAGTCATTCTTATCACCCTGGAACCTTTTCCAGTGATTCTCCCCAGGATCGATTGATACCATCTCACTACAACTAGTTAGAATCCTAACATCCAATTAGATCTATCTCATAGATCCATAACCCAGGATTTAGGAAGTATCACCTTGATCGTATATGGAGAATCTTTGTGATAAGAGGAGATTGACCGAGCGTAGCATAGGAAACTTCTTCCCTATCAAGAGTATGTCATTCACGTACTCTACGAGGATCACCACCATACTCTCTACCACCTTTTTGTATATACAAGGTTCATCTACCATTTTGATGAAGTCAAACTCTTTGACTTCCACATCAAAACAGATGTTCCAATTCCGCGATGCCTGCTTTATCCTATAAAGCATCTTGCATACGTTTCCGCTGCTCTCACTGTCTACGAAGCCCTCTGGCTGTGTACTTATAGACGCTCTCTTCTAAAACCTCATTTAGAAAAGCTGTCATGACACCCAACCGCCAGAAATCGTAGTCATGGTATGTAGCAATGTCAAGTAGGATATGAATGGACTTAAGCATAGCTTTGGAAATCTCAATTTTTCCATGTACACCAAGTAATCTTCTCAAGATATACTTGCTCCTGATGGGGATTTAACCCTTCAGATAAAGCAACCAAAATCCATACTTTGTTGGTGTATATGGATTCCATATCAGATCACTAAGCATCCAGCCATTCTTACAGAGTCCCACTCCTGATGGCCTACTCGAAACTAGTTAGGTCATCATCTCATGATGCAATCCTTGCTCCCACTGTCATAGAGAAACTAAAGTATCTTTCAGGTGGGTGAGGAACCCTATTAGATCGGTGGAGAGGCTGAGGTTCGTTGGAAACTATTGAATCCTTTGGTTCTACCAAATCATCTGCTGCAGTTTGTATAGCTGGAACTGCTTCCAGTTCTACAAAACTGACCTTGCCTCGAGCTTGTCCGGATTTTGCTTTTAGACATAGGCCGGACAACCCCAAATCTTAATATGCTTAAGAGATGGGCTCTTCCCATACCATATCATATATGGAGTGGTAGGCTTCTGATTTGATTAGAACCCTATTCAATAGGTATGCAGCTTCACAAGTGCATAATATCTAAAAGGAAATAGGCAACTCAGTAGTACTCATCATAAAGCACACCATATTACATAGGGTGTGATTGCTCTGCCCCGATACACCGATGTGCTGTGGTGTATTCGGAGGAGTAATGCTGAGAGAGAATCTCATTCTCCTTTAGAATAGTCCAGGAATCCCGTGCTCAAGTATTCTCCTCCCTGATCACATCAAAGGAAATAATACTTATGCCCGTTATGGTTCTCTACTTCTAACTCATATTCATTGAATTTCTCAAAAGGTTCAGACTTGTGTTTCAACAGGAACACATGTACGAATCTTGAGAGACCATCAGTGAATATAATAAAGTACAAAGAACCGGTCCTGGCATGTGTAGACAGGGGACTTACATATATCATCATGTATCAATCCTAAGAGTTTACTAACTCTTTCTCTGTTTCCAATAAACAGAGCTGTGGTCATCTTATCTTTGTGACATGACCGGCAAGTTTCACAAGATGTAAATTCAAACAGATTTAAATATGCATCTAAATGTAACTTCATCTAGTCAGGTCACATTGATATGACCTAGTCTACAATATCTCAAGAAGGATTTGTTCATTTCTGAACTCTTCCTCTTGTGTGTGTTCTGTATACTAAGAACTGTAGTTTGATTTAGAACGTTAATGCTTTTAGATAATGTGCCTGAACCTATCAACACTTGATATATGAAATGTTCAAAACATTATCCAACTATACAAAATTATATCCTTCTTTACTAATAAAGAGACCGATATGATGTTGTATATCAGGTTCGGTATCTAATAACAGTCGTTTAGAATCAATGTATTTGTTAATACAGGGTGATAACTACCAACAGACTTGGCTGCAACACTTGCACCGTTTCTATCTCATGAAACTTGTCACCCGTTCTCAGTTCTCTACCTATCTGTAGCCCATGTAACAAATTACATATTGTGGGATCCTGATCCGGTATCTCATACCCAGGAAGTAAAGGATACTGAGAAACAGTTCTTTGTAATGAACACACTCGAAGAAGATGTATCAGCATGCACTTTCTTCGTTTGGGCGGCACGGAAATTCCGGTAATTCCCTATTTTCTGCTCTGTCTTATAACAATTATAAGTTGGAGCGGGACCAACGTTCCCCAGCTCAGTATAACAAGCGGGTTCAATCAATACATCTGTATTATTATCTTGATTAAGGCGTGATATGGTCGCTACCTGGAGAGAGAGAGAAGAAAACACTCAGCGTATACTCTTGCAAGATTATATTGGTTATTAATATACCTAATCAGGATGTCTCCCACTGTTTTAGTCAAATCTTCCTTCAAACCCTAAAAGGAAAGACTAGCCGGGATTAATTATACTCTACAAGTTCGCCAATCTTTTAGCCAGGCCAGTGCCGGTACTTTGAAGGAGGTTCCCCGCGCTTTCGCATGGACCTAATTAAAATAAACCTCGTTTTCCTAGGGGTGTAACCCCGTTGACACCTTTCTAGACACCTACTTGATCGGCTAATTGTAATGTGTAAAACTCTCCCAGGAGTAACTCTTACTCGTAGCGGGTATCGGGATCCAACTATCTCATAGAAGGTATGCAATCTCATTGCAAATTTCAACACTTGAAATTCCCGATAATATTTTACCCCTAGCAACTTATGGCCTTGGTTAAGGTCAACAAATCATGAGGGCTAGCCAAGTTCAACCCGTCATTTCCCGATTGAATTAAACCCACCCGCACGACCCTTGGCTAAGGTCAACAAAGTCGCACGACTACCCTAACTCAATCGCATCATATGCTTATACAGATAAGCACCAATTAGCTACCGCACACTACGCCTTGACTAAGGTCAACAAACGTAGTACGAATACTAAGTAGTACTTATCTGAAATGACGGAGGGCTACGACAGGTTTTTAAGAAAACCCTTTGCGTAATGAACTTGATATCGTTGTAGAATCGAGTGATTTTAATTGGAATGTTTTTTAGAACTTTTCTAGTTTTGCTAAAGAGCTCACTCCCGGTGAAGGGATCGTCGGCTCTTTCCTCATCGAATAAGGTGCAGGATATTTCACAAATACCACTATGCAAAAGAAAAACTATAGAAACAATCAAAAGACAAACCGAGTTTGTAGCATCTGCCAGTTTCGCTAAAGAGGTCACTCCCGGTGAAGAGATCTCGGCTCTTTCCTTCTCGAATAAGGTGCTGGATGTTCTACAAGGAACACCGCTATACAAAGCAAGAACTAGAGCTACCTATTTTTGAGACAAGTTTCTACAATATCTTTAGATTTCTTTTAGTTTCATTAATCTCATTAATGAAGTCCCATTTTATTATGCTTCACAAGCATCACATTTGAAACGAAATCAGCAATATAACATATATATCATATATATAATATAAACATTCTTCTCAGGCAGTAATATGATCTCATCACAGAACATTGCAGCAGAAGATAACATATGAAATATTGGATATACTAGGATTTCTGTGTTTTATGCGAGCCTGTATAAAACGCGGATTTCACGGTCGCGATGAATAGCCAAACCCACATCCCTAGACCCCTACGGGAGCGGCAAGTAACCCTGCCAGTTCTAGAGTTAGGAGACCCGGTCTTGACTCCTCGAGATGGTCTCCCACTGTACCCTAGAACCCGGTTACTTGTGCTCCCCGCCTTGGGTCTATCCTAATACGGAAAAGTAAATAATATACAATGGTGACATCATCCTCAGCCCGGAAGTGCCCCAATAAAAGAATATTACATACAAATTGAATTTTACATGAATGAAAAAGAAAAACTCTCATCTCATATAAAACCCCTGGCTATTCAAAACACGACGATCCAATATAACATATCACAGCAACACATAATATCACATATCATCAACGTAAGTAAATATGCGTCCCAATTGTCGTTGATTTATTGCAACAAAACCGGCGATACACCACATATTACACTTACGGTCGCAGAAAAGAAAGTGTAAAACTACAACAGTTGGAATCCGCAACCTCCTTAGACATCGCATGCCTAACCAAATGAATTCCTTAGACATCGCATGCCTAATAATTATAAACCCCGCATTTTAGTCTCTATATCGAAAACACTTTTCAATATTTAGTCGGGCAATTCAACAAGATTCTCGAAAACTTGATCGAATGCTCGTCGAAAACTTTAGTAGACGGCCGCACCCCCGATGCCGTCGACGAAGTGCACTAAGGTGGAACACCGCTGCCGCGAGCACCCGAACGGATGCTTTTGGCGACGGGGTTCTCCTACAGTCACTTGGTCGGGGCTATGGGGCATGGCTGTCTATTAAGTTTACCCGGCGAGTATCCGCGTACGCTACGTGATTGTGATGGACTTTTGATCACATCAAAATCCCGTGCAACCGATCAAATGAGACTAAACTGCTAGATTTATAACATTCAAATTAGTTATCTCATAACTACTTGTGTATTCCAAATATTTTATCACACTCCAGATAAATAGACAATGTTAAACTTTCCAATCGAATAAACAAACACCAAAGATTTTCCAAATAGTTCTCAACACTTGAAATTAGTTTAAAAGCATCCATCACATGCCACAGTACCAATGGTCCAGCCGTAGAAGGGTCAAACCAACACCTCACATGCGGCAACGCCGTACTGCCCCAAACCCTAAGGTTTAGAGGCGGTTCAGACGGTCACATAATCGAGTTAAGGTTTGTGTTCTTCTAGAGGGTCCACAGCGTTACTTGCACGACTAAGAACGTTCTTAAACTACGGAAAAATCCAACACTTGGAAATTTTCCGGCAGGGGAAAAAGTGAGTTATTGATATCCGTTCGAACTTTTTAACACATTCTAAATTACCCAGAAAAATTAAACGAAGTTAAACTTTCCGATCGAAATAATGAGTTCCCAATAACTTCCAGAAGGCTCAACACTTGAGTAGAATTAAAAATTCCCAGAATTATGAAAAAGGTCCTAAGAATAAATACCTGAAGTAGTGGGCCCCAACTCCAAATTTTGGCGCGGAACCGCCGCCAAACGCGTGGTTTGGCCGCGATTCCGCGGTCACGTGAGGGAGTTGGTGGTCCGTACTTCACAGTAATTCTTATATTTCCCTGTTTGATTTTCTGAGTATTTTTAATATGAAAAATGTCAACTTTTGAATTTTTTTCCAGAAACTAGGTTTTATCGGGTATTCGGAGTTCGATCGGACTTTAAACTTCGCCTAAAACTCTAGTTTGGCTCTGATACCACTGTAGGGTTACTAGGCACTCTCACAAGGTTCTACAAGGCATCAACCATGCCCGATTTAAATTTTAGACGTGCCGAACAACCCTAACCAAGATCTTAAACTAGAGATTAGGCGAAACAAAGCAAGTAAACAACTTTACTTCTAAGAGTTTGGGATTACAACCTTTGTAGTCCGGTCCTTCACTTCTAAAGCTCCGTGTTAAGGTCCCTTCGCTGCGATCATCGAATATCCGGACTCTAGAGAGGCTCCACAAAAGAAAGATGCAAGCTTGCTTCCGATCTTCGATAACAAAGATGATCTACCTTGAAGAAACTCAAACCCAAGCTCTTGCTTTGCTAATCAAGTATTAGCAAAACAAACACCCTAATCTAAGTGGCTAGAATAGATGGGAATGATGAAGTAGGAATTTAGCTCTCATTTATTTTCTTAATCTCACTCATTTTCATCACTAAACTCAAAGCTAGAAAGCTTTGCAAGGAGGAAGAAGAAGATGAATTATTTTGTGATGAATAATGAATTATAGTGAGGTTAGAAATGCAACCATGGGTTAAGTATGATAACTTAACCCATGTAGAGATTTAACCATGGTGAAGGGTTGGGTTGGGTTAACAAATATCAACCAAAATATCTTTAAAAAATATCTTTAGTTAAAAACAAAAGCAAAACTTCTAGAAAAGATTAACCCAAATCAAACCCTAATCATGTTTAATCTCCACAAAACATGTTGCATTTATAACCCTAACTTGTTACAATATTATATATCACATATACAATATTTATTGTAACAAAATAAAATAATACAATTAACATATATCACATATATATCAATGTATTACCCGAGTGAGAAAAAGAATCTTTTAGTGAGTTTATATTAGTTAATGTAATTTAATATATCAAATATATAATTATACATTAAATTATCGAATCAACTCTTGATCCGACAATCCGGCTATTTCACAAATAATCGATTAATAGAATCTGTATCAGTTCATCGAATCAACACTTGATCCGATGACCCGGCTATATCACATATACCCAGCCGATATCACATATCACGAGAATCTAATACGGTATCATATACACGTATTGTTCTTGGTACCGCACATATCATATATGTGCTCCTACTCCGTTTTTCCTGAGTCAGGAAATCTCTGTGTAGGACTCTAAAGAATCGTCAATACGCCGGCAGTACGTGATGATCATATCAAACACCCACAAGCTGCAAGCGGTCAGCTAAACGTAACAGCCACCCAGGTATTGAGCGATCAGAAGATCAACAAGCAAGCCTGTACATTCTCCTGTGAATCCAATCAGTAACACTCCCGTACAGTCCGGTCTCTTCGTCTGATATGTCGCATATCCCGCCTAGGGGTGGTAAACGTCAGACCCCAGTAGCTTGATAAGTCGTGTCGATATGAGGTCCATAACAGTTCGAGAAACTACTGATAACTCTTATCAGTAAATCTCAGCAACCCTGGCCAGGGATTTCTAGTTATAGCCAATCGAACACAGCACAACATCAACTCCCTATACCGGGAGAGACGAAACCCCTCCTATCGCTCATTGCCTCCATGCGATTCGGGACTGTACCCAAAAGCCACCTTTTTGCACGCCCTCTTGGACGTGGTATGATGGAAATCAAAGCACAGTGGGAATCACACAAGACTCTATGACGATCTCGGGTCTACAGACTAACCTGTACCAGTGTCACCAGAGAACTGCCATCTGACGTGAGGTATAATACCATCTGGGAGTTCTCAGCGAGTCCGTCCAGTGTACCCAGTCTCTACTGAGCACCCGTATACCTTCTTTGATGTCAAACACCAATGGATATGAGATAATCCATCGCCCATCATATGGGTCAAGAAGCGCATACGCTAGTCTACTCTGGAGTATCGATGCCCTATCTCGGTACTCCCACGACTAGGAACATTTGAAGGATGTACTTGGCGACTAAACTGTCCCCACTAGTATGATCTGTGTCATAGTCCTGGTAGTCAAGTACTCATCCTAAGGGCTTTATCAACATATAACATAGAAACAATCAGAGTACATGTTAAGATAAACAGTAACCAGATAACATACTATCATGTCGAGCAAGAAAGTCCTCCCTATATATGTCCCAGCATCCACTACAATATACAACGCTTGTACAGTAATGGCCTCTAGGGCATACATATAACTAACACTCCGGCGTTAGGCCCATCACCACCGGCTTGGTGGCAAAGATGTATTCATCCGGAGGAAGCAGCTCCTCATAGTGCTCCCCCCTCACCGGCAGACCGGAAACCTCAGCAAATTCTTCTAAGGAGATGGAGACTTCTCTGTCCAGTAGAAGAAAGGTATGGGTTGGGATGTTCCATTACTCCAGGAACGCCTTAATCCACCATGTCGTAGGAGCAGAATATTGGAACAGCGAAGCATAAACCGCAGGGTATAGACCGATCTTCAGTAGGTGCGTCTCCTTCGCCGACAAAATGTACCTGGCCCACTGCAAATACCCGGCCGAATGTCAGGGGGTCAACCCGATGTTGTAGGGTTGTCCCCAAGGGCGCGACTCGCTCTGGCATATGCACCGCCCCAAAGTATCCAAAGCTGCCGGCAGTTGCATGGGTATGGCGGCAATCGAAGGTTGAAGAAGACCCTCCGAAATCCAATTGACAACCTTCACGGCATAGTTCACTGGGGTGCATCTTTATACGAAATCAATGAGATCGGATCCGACGGCGTCGCACAAGAGAAGCTTCGGTGACCTTTGATAATCTGGTCGTACCACCTACCCTACAGGTGAAGGTTTTTGTGTTTCGGGTCATAGTCTCTAATGAGCGCAAGAACCTCCCGGTCCACCGGTGCCTCAGGGAATCCTCCCTCTGAATGGAAAAACGGGAAAGAAAGATCGGAAGACATGTCTCCTGCGAGAAAGAACGAAATTTAATTATCAGTATTATAATTTAATTTTAAAAATCCCGACGCTCGGCACTTTAAAATTTGTACCGCACTGCAATGCAGTGGAAAGGGGACCAAAGGTGGAACCACAAAATCCAGATGACAATGCATCAATTAATAAAACAGCCTCATCATTGGAAGAGGCAGTCAATTAATGAGGAAATCCTCAAGGAATATTCTCATTGAATGAGAAATCCCTTGGGAAGAGGAGAAAATCTCCTTTTGAGAGCAAAGCTCTGTAACAGAGTGACACTTGTCAAACCCTGGTCATGAAGGAATAAAATTCCTTAAAGAGCCTAGCTCTGTAATGATGATGGAAAATCCATCAAAGATTAAGTAAAATTAAAATTAATTCTTGAGAATTAAAAATTCTGGGATCTTCAAGATCCGTGAAAAAACTCTTAAGAGTTCTTCATCAAGTGATCGAAAGATCTACATATTATCAAAAGAGCAGAGCTCTGATCTGTTTAGATCTATAGATTCTTGAGAGCAAGGCTCTGTTTATGAAACCCTAAAGGGGTTTTCTTTAGATCAAGGATCTATAGAGAGCAAGGCTCTGTTAATGGGTAAAAACCCTAATTTATTAAGATTAATTTAATTTTACCTAAGTTTGGTAGAGTTCTAACTCTTGAAAGTTCTTGAACAGAAGAGCAAGGCTCTGAATAAAAATCCTTGAGAAAAAGATGATAATCATCTGAGGACCAAAGGTCCTATTTATAGGCGATGAACCGCCTCTTCAACTTCTGAGTTGATCCAAGGGCTCAGATGTTGCCACCGCTGCACTCACGTGTGCGCCACGTGAGCGCCACGGTGGGGGGCATTTGTTTCTCCCAATCAGAGCAAAGCTCTGTTTTGATTTTCAAAATTCAAAAATTGAAGCAACGCTTCAGATCCCGTGCGCTGCGCTCTGCGTGCCACGTGTCAAGCACAGGTGCGCTAGCGCCAGGTGCGCTGCGCCCTAGGCAGCGCACCCCCAATCAAAGAAAATCTCTATTTCAAAATTCAAAATTTAAAAATTGAAGCAATGCTTCAGATCCTATGCGCTGCGCGTTGCGTGCCACGTGTCCAACACGGGTGCGCTAGCGCAGTTGCGCTGCGCTCTGCGCTGCGCGCCACGTGTCCAACACGGGTGCGCTAGCGCAGTTGCGCTGTGCGCCACGTGTCGAACGTGGGTGCGCTCGCGCAGTTGCGCCAGCGCTGGGATTAAAAATTCCCCACAGTCAGATCAAGAGATCTACTAATAATAAATTATTAATTAATCAGGACTAAAATTCTGTTATGGAAAGATTTTTCAATCTTATTAAAACACGAAGATTATCTTCTGTAAAACAGAAGCCTTAGGATCAAAGATCCAATGGTGGGAAATATTCCAAATCAATCAGAGAAAGATCTCTCAAAACTGATTTAACAAATCATTTGGCCCTATATAAAGGACCCTAGACTTCAAGTCTAAAATATACAGAATATAGAAAAGAGAGAGAAAAACCCTCTGCTAAAGAAGAGAGAGAGCTCTCAGAAAAAAGAAGATTTTTCTTCATCTTCAAGGTAAAAAGAACTATGTTCTTGAATAATAGAGATGAAAACATCTCGTAAAGAGAAGAACCATCTTCTAAAAAGATCAGAGATCTAAGAAAAAGACCAAGGTCTTTAATAAAAAAGAAAAGATCAAAGATTTAATCATAAAATAATAAAAAAGAAGTATTTTACTTCATTCACATATCTTTTGATCTATAAAGGCAGAGCCTTTTATAAAAAAAACAAGAACTTTTGTTCTTGGATCTTGAGGAAGAAGCCTCCTTTGAAGAATATAAATTTGTTCTTTAATCTTAAAATTGATCAGATGCACTTTGCGCTAATGAATAGTGCCTTGCACTCATGAATTGCGCTCTTGCGCTCATTGGACCGGCGCTCAGCGCCAAAACCTGCCACGTGTCAACCAGAGACACAATTTGCGCTTTGCGCTTCTAAAACAGAGCACTGCGCTCATGGGGTGGCGCTCAGTGCCAAGCGCGCCACGTTTCATTCACTGGTGCGCCAACAAACTAGCGCAATGCGCTCATGAATTAAAAGCTCAATGCGCTAACAAACTAGCGCTTAGCGCTAAGCGCGACATGTGTCATCTTCGTGTATGCTACCTGACAGAAGCGCAATGTGCTTTTTGATTGGCGCAAAGCGCCTGGCGCGCCACGTGGCGCACTGTCAGAACACAACTTGTTCTGATGAAGACAAAAAAATGTCAGAGACCAATGCTTAGCATTATTAAAAGGGCAGAACCCAAATAAAGGCCTAATGGCCAGAACAAAAATAAAATGTTAACATTTTTAACTGGACTTAGCCCAATTCTGGCCATAAGTCCTCAACTTGTATTGAACTGAGCACATCTGCTCTTTCAACCAACTCATCCTGGTTCAAGGGTACATCTCTTCACTCCTTTGATATTTGTTGTTATAATTCCTCAACGTCTTCAAAGAGGTGACGGGTCCCAACAACTACACATTTCATAGACTGTGAGGTCCTTAAACTCATGGACTATGATGTCCTTAACCTCGACCATGATGTCTTAAAACTAACATCGGACTGTGAGGTCCTTAAACTCACGGACTATGATGTCCTTAACCTCGATCGTGATGTCTTAAAACTAACATCGGACTATGAGGTCCTTAAACTCACGGACTATGATGTCCTTAACCTCGACCGTGATGTCTTAAAACTAACATCGGACTGTGAGGTCCTTAAACTCACGGACTATGATGTCCTTAACCTTGACCGCGATGTCTTTAAACTAATATTGGACCGAGATGTCCTTAAACTACCAATGGACCGTAATGTCCTTAAACTAATCGACCGCAATGTCACTAAACTAAACAATAGAGTCCAAATGCTCTCTTGTTGGATCTAAATGATCCCGTTAAGTTGATCTTAGTCTAAAATTAGACTAACGTATCCTTAACAAACGTTTAAGTTGATCTTAGTCTCAAAAGATTCTAACGTATCCTTAAAACCAAACCCCCAAACCCAAATCTAAGAAAGATACGGATTTGGACTAGTCCACTTCTACGGGCGACAACATAATTTAGTCTCCGTATACAATCCACGGGCAACCTAACACAAAACAAACACCCACGACATGAAGTGACCATCTGGAGAAGGAGAAAGTTGTTACCACGATGCGGTAGCGTGATTAACTGCAGGGGCTTGCACCTGCAGGGAAGAGCGTCCCCACAATAAAAAACCCCTCAAATGAGGGGGAATCTGACGAAGTCTGCTACATCGGCCGCATCCGTTTAAACCTTCGATATATTATGCCATAAATCAACTTGGCATCTTCAGAGAGGTGGACGGATAGCACCAATTAGCATCTGCCCCGAATTTCAGGCGAGACGTCCGCCGCGTCTTTCGGAGGGGACCATCCACAGATACCTCGGAGGAAGACATCTAACCTGATTCAAGGAAAGGGTTTGTCGAGGAAAATTCAGCGGAAAATCCGACCTAAGTGGAGGTGTGCCGAGCAATCTTCAAACAACGAGAGACAATTAAGGCAAAGTGTCAGCCCTGGGATTGCCCCCTCCTATTTATACGCTCCAAAGAGGACATCCTACGGCCCAAATCGATTCCCGCCAAAACGAAGCGTCGCACCTAGCGGCCGTTAAGGCTCCACGTGGCGATCGGCCATTGGAAACATCCTCTCATGACAGGATTCGGTGATGGCCTCTCGCTCCCCGCCAACCAATATTGGGCACGTGGCGCGTAGCCTAACCGACGATTGAGCGAAACGGTGCTCCCTTTTTAAAAGCGTGATCATTTCGCCGATCCACTGACGTCACCAAAAATACACGCGATAGCTAAGGCATTCCATGAGCCACCACGTGGGCCTAGTGATCTGAGAGGAGTAGCCGCCAAATGTCCCGCCGTCGTCAGACGGCACGGGAATTCTAGGCTGAACCGTTATGAACTGGGCTTACTACTGTTTACCGCCGAAAACCGGGAAGTCAAATGTCTTGCCTGAATTTTGGGGCAGATGCTATTTGGGTTTATCCGTCCATCTCTCCGAAGATGCTAAGCTGATTTATGGTACCGTGCATCAGAGGTTTGGATGGATGCGACCGTTGTAGCAGACTTCGTCAGATTTGCCTTCGTTTGTGAGGGTTTTTTTGATTGTGGGGACGCTCTTCCCTGCAAGCGCAAGCCCCTGCAGTTAATTACGTTACCACATCGCGGTAACCACTTTCTCCTGCTCTAAAAGGTCACTTCGTGTCGTATGTGTTTGTTTTATTTTTGGTTGCCCGTAGATTGTATACGGAGACTAATTTATGTTGTCGCCCGTAGGGCGTGGATTAGTCCAAATCCGTATCTCCTTAGATTTAGATTTGGTTTGATTTAAGGATCGTTAATCTCGTTTGGGATTAAGATCAACTTAAATGTTTGTTGAGGATATGTTAGTTTAATTTTAGACTAAGATCTACTCAACAGAATTTTTGGGATCATTCAGACCCAACAAAAGAGCATTTAGGCTCTACTGTCTTAGTTTAAGGACGTTACGGTCTGTTGTTAGTTTAATGACGTTGCGCTTCATTATGTTGTTGGTTGTCGGGACCCGCCACCTCTCTGAAGACGTTGAAGAATTATAATGACATATATCAGAGGTGTGGGGAGATGTACCCTTGAACCAATGAATATTCGTCAGAAGCTCGGTAGTCTTGTTTAGGACTAAGACCATGTTCATATCAGAATTTTGCATTATTATATTCCCCATTCTTAATCATATCGCAAATAAATAGGTGCTTTTGATCCATATCTGCTAAATAGTTGAAGGTTACAGGTTCTCGGAACAATACAGTGAAAATGGTGAAAAGACGCTACAAATGTGAGACTACGACCAACAAATAGATGAATCTGCAAGATGCCGCCTACCAGTTTGAGGAAAAAATGAAGATCAGCAAACAGTTCAATATACAAAGTACAAGGGCAGTATAAGATTCAAGATTTCAACGCGAAACTAACGGTAAAAGTCCACATATTCTGCACTGTTGAAAATCTGGAAGAAAGTAGAAAAGATTCTGAGGAACCAAGTGAAGAAAATAGATGGAAAAAGCAACTTGAAGCATCACTGAAGAAATGAGCCTAAGAGCCCATCAAACGGCCGCGAGACCGCGGCTAAACAAGGCTTCTGGCCGCGGATCCGCGGCCGTGCAGAGCACGTGTCGATGCGTGTCGGTGGGAGTCGGTGCATTGACCCGGTTTTCTTATGGTAGTATTGTAATTTCAGATGTGGATCAGATGTAAACCCCAGGGTTTCTCCTATCTATAAATAGGAAAGCCTATAGCTCTTTTGGGGGCATGCCTCTTTTTAATTCTAGATTAATTTTTAATTCCAGATTAATTTTTAATTCCCTTGTAATCGTCAAGAGTGCATCAATAAAAGTAAGTTTTTTATTTTGAATTTTTCTTATTTGCAATTTAATTTCTGCAATTTTCGTATCTGTCTTTTATTATCTGCATGTTAATTAGGGAATTAAAAAGAAAATTAAAAAAATGAACTCCATTGTTAATACCCTAATAAGTGAGTAGTTCCTCACTTGTTAGGGTTAGGATTGGATAGGTTTGAGAGATGGAAATCTCTCACTTCTTTCCTGCCCTCATAACTTTATAAATTAGGACTCTATGTAAAACAAACACCCACCGCTCACTACGACACCCTATCCTACGAGATAGCGGTGATTTCCTAGTTAGACCGGTAGTGGTTGATTTACATAGAGATTAGGGATAAGAGTTAAGAAAGGACGGACAAGGACCAAAGGGAAGAAACTACGTTTCTTCCTAGTCGTGCTAATCCCCTTTGTTAACTATTACCTTAACACCTAAGTTCTTAATTAGGGCTAAGGAAGCTGTGAGTAGAATTAACTTTCCAAACTTACCTAATCCTAATCCTAGCAAGGTTTTAATCCAAATCAACTTCAATCTTAGTTTTTATAAAAATCAAAACCTACCACAAATAGAATTGACTCGTTAGAACAATTAGAAAAGAACACGTTTTCCCTGTGGACCGACCCGTACTCAACCGGCTAGCTACCAAGCGACACCGTCTTGATTGCGGTATATTCTATTCTTTGATTTTAAAGCCACACCATCGCGAAATCTCTCTCAATCAGACCACTCTGGAAAATAAAGAGCACATGGGCTCGGTTGATTAGGAGTTTGGCCAAACTTGGGCTCAGCCCAGTCATTTCATTTTTGAATAAAGTGTTAAACACTTGCTTGGACTTGGTCCCCTTTCTATGGCAACAATGCTGAGTATTCATATAGGTTCTGACGCCCACACATTATCTTGCTTTTCCCCTTTTTTTGTTATTTTATGGAGTGTTAAACACTCTTTATGGCGCCCACGTGTGGAGCACGTGAGACGCTTGGTGCAAGGCGTCGGGCGTCAGGCGTTGGACACTGGTTGATGAGTGCAGAGCACTTTATGCTGAATAGCGCCCACGTGAGGGGCACGTGGGGCGCTTGACGCCGAGCGCCAACCACTGAGTGCTAAGCACTCTTTATTAAGCAGCACCCACGTGAGGGGCACGTGAGGCGCTTGGCGCTGAGCGCTAACCACTGAGTGCTAAGCACTCTTTATTGAGAAGCGCCCATGTGAGGGGCACGTGAGGCGCTTGGCGCTGATTTTTCTTTATATATTATATTCTGAAGAGTTCAATTCTCTGTTCTTCTCTGGATCTTCAATCCCTAAGAACAAATTCATCCCCATGAGAATTAAATTCTCATTTGTGGGATACTTGTCTCATGGATCTCAAGTCCAGGGAAAGAACCATGTTCTTTTATGAGGGTTAAACCCTTAGATATGTAGATGAGAAGCTCTGATCTCTACTACTTTTTATTTACCTTGAAGAAAGTTCTTCTTCTTTCTTCTCTCTTAAACTTTCTTTTTTTGCTTGCTTTTCTTTTTGAACTTAAAGTTTATGGTGGGGGGGGGGGGGTGTTTCTCTCCAAGACTTGAAGTATTGGGTCCTTTATATAGTAAAGGCAGATTTGTTGATTTAGTTAAGGAAATCTCTCATTGAGAGATTTTTAATTGATTTAGGAATTTTATCCACCGTTAGATCTTTGATCCAAGGACTTCCATTTTACAGAAGATATTTTTCTTGTTTTTAACAAGATTGGGGAAATATTTTCCCATACAGAGCTTATTCTGTAGCTTGCTGATTTTTCATCACCATTGGATTTTTATCCAACGGTGCTCTGTTTTACAGAGAGTAATCTTTCTCGTTTAGAAAGATTTGAGGAATATTTCCTCAACATAATTTAATTCTGTATTTTGATGATTTACCATCTCCGTTGGATCCTTGATCCAATGACACAGAACTTTTAGTTCTGGCGCTGGCGCCCTCATGCAAGGCACGTGAGGCGCTGCCTCAGAGTTTTTGACTCTTGGCGCTGACGCCCTCGTGCAAGGCACATGAGGCGCTGCCTCAGAGTTTTTGACTCTTGCCTCTTTCAAATTTTGAACAGGGCTTTGTTCTTTTATTGGGGGGAAACAAATGCCCCTCCACCGTTGCGCTCACGTGGCTTACACGTGAGTGCAGCGGTGGCAGCTCTTCCACCGTTGGATCTTCTTGGAAGTTGAATCGTCTTCCCATGCCTATAAGTAGGGCCTTTGGCCCTTGAGATGACTGATATTCATCTTCTTTTGTTCTTCTTTCTTCTAAGAATTTAATTCTCCTTTTAGAGCTTAGATCTCTACCCAAAGAAATCCTCTATAGAGTTAGAACTCTACCCAAAATTTTGGTAAGATCATAATCAAACCCATTAATCAGAGTTTTGCTCTTCTTAGATCACAGATCTTTAAGATGTATTTTTAGGGTTATTTAACCCATTAATTAGAACACTGTTCATCTTCCATGAAGAACTCTTAGAGTTTGTTTTGCAGATCTTAAAGATCTTGGGATTTTACTCTGTAAAAAGCTTTGCTTTTGAGGGTTCTGGTAGATTATACCATTGTTTTTACAGAGCATAGCTCTTTAGAATTTTTTTTGGGGGAATTTTATTCCCCTCTTAATTGAAATTGACAGATGTGAACTCTGTTTGTAGAGCACAGCTTTCGAGAGAGTTTAACTTCTTGGTCCAATGAGATTTCTCATTAAATGAGAATCCTCTTAGGATTCCATCCTTAATGAGTGATTGCCCCATCAATTATGGAATGCCACCACTGTTTTTTATTTTAGTCTTTAAGAATCTTGATATTTAATTGCTAGTCTTTTACTGAATTTTCTTTCTCGATACTATGGCTGTTTATCTGTATGATCTTGACGAGATTATCTCCTATGAAGACATTCGCGTCCAAGGTCGCTGTCAAGGCCAGGAGTTTACGAATGCCCAATGCGCTGAGGTGATGCGTCGCTTCAATGAATACAATGGCCGACTACTCCCCCGTCGTTTCGCTCTTTTGAAAATTATCGTGGGGGCGATTTGGGAAGCACTTCCTGAATTTAATGAGGCCATGCCGCTTGAGGCACTTGATGATGCCGAAGACAAGGTGCACTCAGTATATCTGATGGGCTTGATCTCGAAGAGGCGGCGAGATGATCTTGTCGATATTTTGCATCAGGTCTTCCAACAGACGACGATAATCTCTGTCTACCAGAGGACGGACGATATCAGCGGGAATCCCGACGCTTGCATTCATGAGAAAATGCATAAGAAAATGGTCAGAGAAGCCAGAAGCATTTTACTCGGTCTTACTTCTAAATTCCTAAATCCATGTCCTGGATCAGTGTCTTGCCATTGCAAACAATTTGATGATATTTTGTTTGTTGTTATCACCAATGTATAAATTTTTCCAAGTATGAATGGCAAAACTTCCCTTTCTTTTATACCACTGCTCATAGGTGCCTCATGTGAAGTAGTTACTCATATATATATATATATATAATGCCGTTATACGTCATGCAAAACATTTCTGTGCTTCTGAAGGTATCTTTTCACCTTCTTTCTCTGCTTTTTCTAAGTCAAACTTCTCTTTTCCAATACCTTCTTTTAACAGAGCTTGGAAATAATCCATCATGCACAACATTTTCTGTGCCTAGACTTAAATTCTCCTTTCATAATCTGAAGCAATACTTCTCTTCTCTCTCACTTTCAGAGAATCATTTTAACAGAGAAGAGCTATGGCTTGTAATCGTCCACGTGCTCATCGGCAGCCATGGGAGGTGCCTATTGAGAAAATTGTTCATCGTTTTGCTGCACGCTTGGTGAACCCTACTCTTACCGATGACTAATGTGATACGGTGCTGCACGAGCTCTCGACTTGTAGAGGATCTCTTCTCCCCATCGGCTCCAGATGGTCTTCTTGTTCGTGATCGATGATATTCCTCGATACGTACTTTTGTTGTTTGAGTAGCCCTGCGACTGTCATGTCTCGGATCCCTTCGGGGCTGGACAAGATGTCCTCAGATAATCTCCTAGGTTATATTACCGTCGGGAGAGCATATTCTCCTCAGAAATCGTGAGGATTTCTAAGTGTTCATCGCCTCCGTGAGCTGCAAGGATCTCATTCGCATCGTGAGGACCCGTAAGTAACTTCTTTATTCCAGTGGCATGTAACTCTGGTGAATGTGGCCCGTAGATAGTCCATCTTGACTTCCTTGTAGGGCAGCGATGGTTCAGGAAACAGGTTCAGATCTGCCGCCTAAGACTTTTCAACTTTATGAGTCTTGAGGGTCTCATAAAAAATTTTCTCCCTACGAGTCGAGAGGATCCCGCAGGTGTATTTTCTCCTTAGGAGTCGTGAGGATTCCTAAGTGCGTTTTCTCTTGAGAGTCGTAAGGATCTCACAAGAGAATTTTCCCTCGTTACAAGTCGAGAGGACTCGTATGTAGTTTTTTCCCTCTTTGTCGATATTCGACTTTGGAGAGTGTGGCCCGTGGATAGTATACAATAGTCCATATTGGACTTACTTGCAGGACCCCAGTGCTTAGGAAACAGGTTGATATCCCCATAGCCTAAGGTTTTTCCCTACGAGTCGAGAAGAGTTGAGAAGTTCTCGCAGGAACATTGTTTTCCCTACGAGTTGAGATGAATCGAGAAGTTCTCGCAAGGATGTCCTAACGTCACAGTTAACCTCTGCTGATAGAAGTCCGTTAGGGTCTGTGGTACTAGGTTTTTGTCCGTCGTACCGTCGCGTTGGCCGATGTTTCCCTGATACGCAATCTTGTTGTTCGAGTAGCCCCGCGACTATCGTGTCTCTGATCCCTTCGGGGGCTGGACAAGACGTCTTCAAGTAACCTTCCAGGTGATATTACCATCGGAAGAGCAGGCGTTAGGGATATTCCATGCCGCTTTTTACTTGAGGTTAGGCTCAGTTTGGGAGCCCCGATGAGTCATGACCACTCCGCGCTGGTGTGGGATGATCTTCGATAGTCTTTCAGGTCTCATTTGAGGTGTCGTCAAGACCCTGAAGCTAGGGATCTTCCTTTGTTTCATTTGTTGACATTGTGTCTGCAATATTGTGACGAATGTCGAGATTGCCTCTAGGTTGTCTGTGAACCGTTGAGTCTTGGAACCAGAGACTTTGCCATGGCTCCGCTGTTTTGACCCCGGGGTCGGTCGTTGACGTCGTATCTGCATCCTGTTAGAGTGAGGAGAAACGCCGTTGTTGATCTCTAGGCTATAGATGTTGCCGTCGAGACCCTGAAGCTAGGGATCTTCCTTTGCTTCATTTGTCGACATTGTGTCTGCCATATTGTGACGAATGTCAAGGTTGTCTCTAGGTTGTCTGTGAACCGTCGAGTCTTGGAACTAGGGACTTTGCCATGGCTCCGTTGTTTTGATCCTGGGGTCGGTTGTTGACGTCGCATTTGCATCCTTCTGGAGTGAGGAGAAATGCCGTTGTTAATCTCTAGGCTGTAGATGTTGCTGATTGGAAGAATTAAAGTTAACCGCAATCAAGACGGTGTCGCTATGCAGCAAGCCGGTTGAGCACGGGTCGATCCACAGGGAGATGGTTGTATGTCCTTTCTTGTTTTAGACGAGTCAATAAAGAATGAGTATGAGTTTGTTCAAGCTAACCTATGTGTATTTATTTGCAAGTATGGAGTTGTTAAGAAAATATACGAAAGTGTAAGCTAAAGATATCCGTACTCAAAACCTTTAAGCCGAGTCTTGACCGATTGAAGCTAGAGCAATCGGCAACAACGTGGATTAGGGGATTTAAGCGCGGTATTCATGGAATCCGGCTTATTTACCCTTGTCCTTCCGTTCTTGTCTCTTGCTTTCGCCTCCGGCCAAACCGAACGCAACCGGTCGCGGTTAGGAATCACCGCTACCTTGTCAGGGTAGGGTGCCTAACGGAGCGCTTGCGTATGGTTCGGGCGGAGTTCAATGGAAAATAACGGGAAAAGGAAATGAGAAAAGAAAATCTTAACTTACAATACCGTATTTATTCTTAACAACGATAATTACATTCATTCACAAAAGGAACCAAAAAGAGAGCAAAAGAAAAGAACAAAGAAAAGAAAAGATTACAAGTAATTAAGTGCATGAATATAAATTGCAAGAAAGTAAAGCGAGATAATAATAAGCAAGTAATAAAAAGCGATAAAAAGAACAAGAAACTAGAACTCAAGACAAGCATGTGATCAATAGCCAACCCTTAAACTTGCAAGCTCAATCAAGAGGTTGCAAGATCAAGGGAAGGGTAGAGAACGCATGTGAAATGAAGTGCTAATTCCATAAGAAAATACGACCTTTGAGATCAATAACTAACCCTTAACCATTCAAGCTCAATGAATAGGTTGAATGATCAAGAGAAAGCAAAAATCTCAAGGGGAAGAAGAAACAAAAGAGAATGATACAAAAACCTTCATCTTCATTGATCTTCCACTCAAAAAGCTCTCACTACAATTTTCATGGAGAAAGAATGAAGAAGAAGAAGAAGAACTACACAAAAACCTACAAAAGAGGAACAAAGAATGAACACCTAAGCTTGGCAAGTTCTGGGGTATTTATAGGAGGTGAACTGAAAACCTAGGGCAACAATCTGCCTCAACATGAAGTCCCAAAAGTACCCCCAAAAGACGACAGAGTGAGGAGCTCACATGGCCGCGGATCCGCGGCCAAGACCCCCCTTTGGCCGCGGATCCGCGGCCGTATTGGTGAGTTGGACTGTGTGGTTTTGGGAATTTTCCTGGTTTGTTGTCCTCTTCAGTGTGGTATGTGACTTTTCTCAGAAACTCTTAACAATTATTCCAGAATTTTAGTAGAACAAAAAGGTGATGTGATGTGGATCTTTTGCCATGATTTCCTCGAGCTCCGCGTAGATTTCTTGGATCTTGTGTTGACCTAGAGCTTTGTGCATGACATGACAATCGATTTGCCATTTTGTCCCTTAACTGGTATGTGGCAACACACGGATAGAGAGCGGAGACCGTGTTTTATCAGTTGTTGGCAGTAATCCGGAATTTGTCGTACTTTTCCATGATATTCACTGTTCAGAGCCGAGAACCTGTATTCTGCAAATATGTAGCAAACACTGATCAAAAGTACCTACCTATAAACACACGAGCGTAAGAATGGGCGGTATAAAATACAATATTCTGATATGAACAAATACCCCCAAACTTAACTTTTGCTCGTCCTGAGCAAAACCAATTATTCATAAAAATAAAATGATAACCGCACTTTCACAGGGAACGCGATTGCACTGAGCGCGTGCAACAAGCCGTTAAACCTCTAGGTGTCCCTAGTAGGAGGAGTGTTGTCTCCTGAGGGTTTTCAGCGGATTACACCCACAAAATCCCGTCAAGCTAGTGCCATAAGTTAACATCGATTCTATTCTTATAGTTTAGTATTTACGTTAGAAACTCTATTATCCTAAGTTAGAAATATCCAACCCTTATGCTTCACACCTCTAATCTATTTATCCTTAGATCATATACGTTCCAAAAAAGATGTTGGTTCTCCTGAGTTTTCCTTCTAAAGCGCGGCCTCAAATCAGGGATTTTTATCAACTTTACAGAAAACACAAGTCTTATTCTTTATTTCTATCTTTTATTCAAACATCGATTGTATACCCCTACGTGTGTGTAAATTTGCACCCCTACACTTGATAATTCAATTCAAGCTATAATACCCTTGCCCTAATACCTAATACTACTTCTTTTCATTAAGGATGGACGGATTTGCTCACACACCTTTCATGCGACTATTAATGCTTCTTGAGGCACTAACAGCCGATTACTGAATGTGTGAGCTTAAAGCGTAAATAGCAGTTTCCAGGTCTTGACTTTATTCTATTTTTTCTTTTTCTTTTTCATTTTTTTTTTTCAAGACCGGATATATTTTTCACATGCTCTTTTGGTGTTTAGCTTTAAATACTGTTTTTTCTTTCATACTAGGCTTTCAGGCAAGAGTATTTCTAGGTATCCTCTACTATCCCAAGTTTCAAGGTGCGTGTAAGTGCAGTTTGTAGGGTATATACTTTCTAAATTTAAACTCAAGAAAAGAAACTATTTTTCAGACTTATCCTCCGGTAAAGCTTCAATACTTTCCCTTCATCTTGACTTTAACTAAAGAACTGAACTCAAGATTACTTATTTCTCAAAAAAAAACTGTAAGGACGTATACTTACCAAGTTTAAACAGAATGAGGGTTATTTTTAGGGTTTTCAATTCCTAAGCCTAGAATTTAGTTATTTCTATCATATCAACTAAACTTTCGGAATAAAGATCTAAGTTACCCTATTAGCTAACTTGACGACAAAGTTTTTATATTTTTTGGAAAATTTTCAATTTTTGTGGGTTTTTAATAAGGTATGCAAATGCAAAATATACAAATGAATGCGAAGGAAGAAAGCTTACCGAGCACACCCCCAAACTTAAACTTGACAGTGCCCTCACTGTCAGGCTATACCAAGAGGGTCAAAATTGTCGGCGCTCCCTAAAAACAAATTATATACAAAACAAAAAAGGAAAACAAAAAATATATACAAAAAAGATGTCCCCCCCAAACTTAAGTAAAACAGTGTTTCCACTATTAAGCGTTGCAGTTTAGGATTAGGAGGGAAAGAGAATAGTATTAATCTATACAAGGCCTTACTCATGCCAAAAGTGAGCACCAACCATTCAAAGATTTTATCATGGTAAAGCAGTGGTTGGTGAAAGAAGGTGAAGAGGTAAGAAATGGAGAATACGCGAGACCGTATGGAGATAGAAGAGGGATACGGTCGCGGTATATCAGAAGAAGAATGGCGGAAGGGAAAAAGAAGTGGAGTACGAGCTTGAGGGTGCAAATAGAGTAAATAGATTAGTACAATTTGTGATGAGCTATGTGTAAACAGCGATTGTGCTAATCTATTAACCCGGCGAGAGATTGGGTCAAATCCCTCAAGATTCGTAAGAAACCATGGGTACGCCGAACTCGGTAAACCAGACATAGGAAGTGAAAATGATACGGTTTCTTGCAAGGTCGGAACGATGGAAAGAATGGAGGGAAGTGATCGAGGAGGGGTATCGGTTAAAGGTTCAGGAGGGTGTACATAGTCAATGATAGGGACAAGATGAATGGGAAAATCCGACTCATCAATTAAAATTGGTTCGTCCTCAAAACTATCCTCAATATTCTCCTCAAAATTTAGCACATCCATGCACTTCTCTTCAAAATCCAGACGCATATGGGGTTCGGGAAAAACATTTAATGACTCGGGATGATGATTTGAAGAGAAAAACTCAGCCAAATCTATGGGTTCATCATCCAAAATATTCCCAGCGTCAATATCCTCAATCAAGTGAAAATCAATATTCTCAGACACCTCAACAAAAGCATGGATTTCAATCGATTCGGGTTCTAGAGTGGAGGTGTAGAGGTCAAAAGGTTTAGGATTGGTTTCACTTGGAAGGGACCCTTCACAATCAGGTAAATCAAACCCTACAAAGTCGCACAACTCATTAAACATTCTATCTTCAATTGATAATTCAGTTGGGACACTTGATAGACTTTCAACACAGGAGTTGTGGGTTTCAATTTGAAACGGGTAGGTTTGATTTGGAAGGGGGTACAGCTCACTCTCTCCACTCAAATTCACAGCCTGTCCGACCGCCTCTTCATACATTGGAAAATTTGGAGCTAGCTGAAAACTAGCTACCGGGTCACTAGGTTGCATGAGGGCGGCCATGGACGCATTCAAATCCATCATCTGTTGGCTTGACGCTACCCTAAAGTCTTCCAACGACTGTTCCAGACTAGACATGGGTTGTGAAGGGGTTTCAGTAAAAGATTCAAAGTCGTTTGGATACTGAAAACTCCCAAATGGCGGTTCTGAAGCAATATCTAGGGAAGGTGCAAAAGTAGGGTAGGACTGGTAGGAATTGAATGGTTGGACAGGGGTAGGATCAACCGTTGGATAAGAAGGTGAATGAAATTTTTGATCCCAAGAATTTGAAATGGTGAAAGGAGTGAAAGATCGGCTACGGGATTGTTCAATACGTTCAGCGATGGACAAAGGACGACTTGCAGAAGGGGTATCAACATAAGCGGGTGCGGGAGGTTGAAAAGGTTGATACAAAGTGGAATGAGGAGTGCAAGTGTTTGTCCTAGACGCTGCTATACGATCTTTCAGTGAAACTTTGGGCATGGAGGGATCGTTCGACGTTCGGCCAAAGCAAGAACCGTAAGAAGTAATGTCTGGTTGTGGGTACCAAAGTTCGGCAAGAGTTTTGCGAGGTGGAGTACCCATGATATGAAGAGAGAAAGAAAGAAAGGCAGAGAAAAGGAGGGGAAAAAGGATGTGATATTTTTTATTTTTTATTTTTTTTATTTTTTTATATATATATTAACAGAAGAATGAAATATACACAAAAAAAGAATATGGACAAAAACAATCACGACACAAAAATACTACACACCTAATCGTTCTAGGGTTCACCTAGGTAAACTAGACCTGCTCCAGAACTTGATTGTCGAAGTAAAACTGTGTCGAGAAACAGGCTCAAGATACACTGATCACGAGGCCATGTAAGTGCAGAGATAAGGGGAGGTTTTCCAACGCTTTCGCGAAGTTCCTTAATTAAATAACCCTTTCTCTTTTGGCGGTTGCGCCGTTAACACTTTCCTAGACACCCCGTGAACAATATACCGTTAAGCGAGGTTCTAAACACAGTTAACTTCTCCTAGTGAGCGCGAAGTCCTTAAGGCTTAAAGTCTAATTTCTTTTAAAATTTGTGCGGGTAAACGTTATGCTCAAGTTCGTGATTTGTGGGCCACGGAAAAGGTGATGAAATCCTTTACCGTATGTTGTGGGGTTCGCTTGCCCTTAAGTCCGTATTAATGTATGCAATGCGCAATTCAATAAAAATTCTATAAAGAATCAAACAATCGTTTTTTAGTTTAAGCGCGGCACTGCAACAAATACGGGTTAGTCAATTTTTAGCGTTTGCTAGCGAACTTGCAAAGAATCCTGCAAAGAATAGTATATTGGATGCGTCGGATTTGAGAAGAAGGTGTTAATAAAGTACGTACCGTTAAGTTTTTGGGTTTGGAAACCCCCGTTGAATCAAATCCGGTAAGCTTGAAAAGTTCGCTTGCGCGGGTCAAACTACCCGGATCTTTGGCACTGTACTTCGTAATCACCTTAACCTTGAACGTACACTTTGCTCCCCACAATTGCAGTTTGCAAATACGCAAAAAGCTGCACACTTGCCCACAAAAATTATCAAAAAAACCAAAAAGATTTTTTTTTTATATATACAAAAAGAATATTAACCCAAATAACAAGAAAGAAAATACACTACCGTCTCCCCGGCAACGGCGCCATTTGATTGGAAGAATTAAAGTTAACCGCAATCAAGACGGTGTCGCTATGCAGCTAGCCGGTTGAGCATGGGTCGATCCACAGGGAGATGGTTGTATGTCCTTTCTTGTTTTAGACGAGTCAATAAAGAATGAGTATGAGTTTGTTCAAGCTAACCTATGTGTATTTATTTGCAAGTATGAAGTTGTTAAGAAAATATACGAAAGTGTAAGCTAAAGATATCCGTACTCAAAACCTTTGAGCCGAGTCTTGACCGATTGAAGCTAGAGCAATCAGCAACAACGTGGATTAGGGGATTTAAGCGCGGTATTCGTGGAATCCGGCTTATTTACCCTTGTCCTTCCGTTCTTGTCTCTTGCTTTCGCCTCCGGCCAAACCGAACGCAACCGGTCGCGGTTAGGAATCACCGCTACCTTGTCAGGGTAGGGTGCCTAACGGAGCGCTTGCGTATGGTTCGGGCGGAGTTCAATGGAAAATAACGGGAAAAGGAAATGAGAAAAGAAAATCTTAACTTACAATACCGTATTTATTCTTAACAACGATAATTACATTCATTCACAAAAGGAACCAAAAAGAGAGCAAAAGAAAAGAACAAAGAAAAGAAAAGATTACAAGTAATTAAGTGCATGAATATAAATTGCAAGAAAGTAAAGCGAGATAATAATAAGCAAGTAATAAAAAGCGATAAAAAGAACAAGAAACTAGAACTCAAGACAAGCATGTGATCAATAGCCAACCCTTAAACTTGCAAGCTCAATCAAGAGGTTGCAAGATCAAGGGAAGGGTAGAGAACGCATGTGAAATGAAGTGCTAATTCCATAAGAAAATACGACCTTTGAGATCAATAACTAACCCTTAACCATTCAAGCTCAATGAAGAGGTTGAATGATCAAGAGAAAGCAAAAATCTCAAGGGGAAGAAGAAACAAAAGAGAATGATACAAAAACCTTCATCTTCATTGATCTTCCACTCAAAAAGCTCTCACTACAATTTTCATAGAAAAAGAATGAAGAAGAAGAAGAAGAACTACACAAAAACCTACAAAAGAGGAACAAAGAATGAACACCTAAGCTTGGCAAGTTCTGGGGTATTTATAGGAGGTGAACTGAAAACCTAGAGCAACAATCTGCCTCAACATGAAGTCCCAAAAGTACCCCCAAAAGACGACAGAGTGAGGAGCTCACATGGCCGCGGATCCGCGGCCAAGACCCCCCTTTGGCCGCGGATCCGCGGCCGTATTGGTGAGTTGGACTGTGGGGTTTTGGGAATTTTCCTGGTTTGTTGTCCTCTTCAGTGTGGTATGTGACTTTTCTCAGAAACTCTTCACAATTATTCCAGAATTTTAGTAGAACAAAAAGGTGATGTGATGTGGATCTTTTGCCATGATTTCCTCGAGCTCCGCGTAAATTTCTTGGATCTTGTGTTGACCTAGAGCTTTGTGTATGACATGACAATCGATTTGCCATTTTGTCCCTTAACTGGTATGTGGCAACACACGGATAGAGAGCGGAGACCGTGTTTTATCAGTTGTTGGCAGTAATCCGGAATTTGTCGTACTTTTCCATGATATTCACTGTTCAGAGCCGAGAACCTGTATTATGCAAATATGTAGCAAACACTGATCAAAAGTACCTACCTATAAACACACGAGCGTAAGAATGGGCGGTATAAAATGCAATATTCTGATATGAACAGTTGCCGTCGAGACCTGGCTCTCCTTCTGATGGAGCCTGGTGGGAAAATGTAGTTCCCTTTTTCGTTTGCGCCCATGGATTATATACAAGGGTCGATGTGGACTCGCCTGCAGGGCAGAATTTTCATTTCAGCTTATTTCTTTCCGCAATGCTCTATCATTTCAGCTTTTTATATCGCGAAAGTCGCGATTGCCCAATCATTTCGGCTATTTTTCACGGTGCCCAATCATTTCGGCTGTTTTTTTCTTTTTACTCGCTGCTTTTTTTTATTGCGAGTTGCCCAAACTTTTCGACTGTTTTTGTATGCATATATTTTACTCGCTGGTTTTTATTGCTTGTTGCCCCATCATTTTGGCTTTTTCATATGCATTTTTTGCTCGCTGATTTTTGTTGCGAGTATAGAACTTAAGATCTGATACCAATCTTAGCATCAGTATCGCTGCGACTGGAATATGGCCAGAAGTGAATCATCATTTGCTTCGAGAAGACTTGGAATTTGCTACCAATTTACGCATCAGCATCGATACCACTAGAATGTTGCCAGGAGTGAATCATCATGTGCCTTTGCTGGTCTGAGCAAAGGTGGCTTAGCAAACAGGGTTAGGATCTCGTCGACTAAGGCTTTTGACTTCATGAGCCGTAAGGGTTTCATAAAGGTATTTCTCCCTACGAGTCATGAGGATCTCGTAAGTGTATTTTCTCCTTAGGATTCGTGAGGATTCCAAAGTGATATCTTATCTTGTAAGTCCTAAGGATCTCACAAGAGTATTTTCTCTGTTCCCCTCTGAATCACGGAGACGCGACCGCGTAGGTCCGTCTTGCCTGAAATTCGGGGCAGATGCTAATTGGTGCTATCCGTCCACCTCTCCAAAGATGCCAAGTTGATTTATGGCACCATGTATCGAAGGTTTAAACGGATGCGGCCGATGTAGCAGACTTCGTCAGATTCCCCCTCATTTGAGAGGTTTTTGATTGTGGGGACGCTCTTCCCTGCAGGCGCAAACCCCTGCAGTTAATTACGCTACCGCATCGCGGTAACAACTTTCTCCTTCTCCAGATGGTCATTTCGTGTCATGGGTGTTTGTTTTGTGTTTGGTTGCCCGTGGATTGTATACGGAGACTGAGTTATGTTGTCGCCCGTAGGGCGTGGACTAGTCCAAATCCGTATCTTTCTTAGATTTGGGTTTTGAGGGTTTGGGTTTAAGGATACGTTAGGCTTATTTGAGACTAAGATCAACTTAAACGTTTGTTAAGGATAAGTTAATCTAATTTTAGACTAAGATCAACTTAACGAGATCGTTTAGATCCGACAAGAGAGCAATTAGGCTCTGTTGTTTAGTTTAGTGACATTGCGGTCGGTTGTTAGTTTAAGGACATTACGGTCCATTATTAGTTTAAAAACATCGCGGTCGAGGTTAAGGACATCATAGTCCGTGGATTTAAGGACTCCACAGTCTGATATTAGTTTTAAGACATCACGGCCGAGGTTAAGGACATCATAGTCCGTGAGCTTAAGGACCTCACAGTCCGATATTAGTTTTAAGACATCACGGTCGAGGTTAAGGACATCATAGTCCATGAGTTTAAGGACCTCACAGTCCGATGTTAGTTTTAAGACATCACAGTCGAGGTTAAGGACATCATAGTCCGTGAGTTTAAGGACCTCACAGCCCGATGTTAGTTTTAAAACATCACGGTCGAGGTTAAGGACATCATAGTCCGTGAGTTTAAGGACCTCACAGCCCGATGTTAGTTTTAAGACATCACGGTCGAGGTTAAGGACATCATAGTCCGTGAGTTTAAGGACCTCACAGCCCGATGTTAGTTTTAAGACATCACGGTCGAGGTTAAGGACATCATAGTCCATGAGTTTAAGGACCTCACAGTCCGATGTTAGTTTAAAGACATCGCGGTCGAGATTAAGGACATCATAGTCCGTGAGTTTAAGGACCTCACAGTCTGATGTTAGTTTTAAGACATCACGGTCGAGGTTAAGGACATCATAGTCTGTGAGTTTAAGGACCTCACAGTCCGATGTTAGTTTTAAGACATCACGGTCGAGGTTAAGGACATTATAGTCCGTGAGTTTAAGGACCTCACAGTCCGATGTTAGTTTTAAGACATCACGGTCGAGGCTAAGGATATCATAGTCTATGAGCTTAAGGACCTCACAGTCCGATGTTAGTTTTAAGACATCACGGTCGAGGCTAAGGACATCATAGTCCATGAGCTTAAGGACCTCACAGTCCGATGTTAGTTTTAAGACATCACGGTCGAGGTTAAGGACATCACAGTCCATGGGTTTAGGGACCTCACAGTCCGATGTTAGTTTTAAGACATCACGGTCGAGGTTAAGGACATCATAGTCCATGGGTTTAGGGACTCCACAGTCCGATGTTAGTTTAAAGACGTCACGGTCGAGGTTAAGGACATCATAGTCCATGAGTTAAGGACCCCATAGTCCGTGAAATGTATGATTGTCGGGACCCGTCACCTCTTTGAAGACGTTGAGGAATTACAACGACAAATATCAAAGGAGTGAAGAGATGTACCCTTGAACCAAGGTGAGTTGGTTGAAAGAGCAAATGTGCTCAATTTAAGATAGGTTGAGGACTTATGGCCAGAATTGGGCTAAGTCCAATTAAAATGTTTTAACATTTTTTGTTCTGGCTATTAAGCCTTTATTTGGGTTCAACCCTTTTAATAATGCTAAGTATTGGGTTCTGACATGTTTTGTCTTCATCAGAACAAAGTGTGTTCTGATAGTGCGCCACGTGGCTCGTCAGGTGCTTTGCGCCAATTGAAGAGCGCACCGCGCTTCTGTCAGGTAGCGCACACGAAGATGACACGTGTCGCGCTTAGCGCTAAGCACTAGTTTATTAGCGCATTGCGCTTTTAATTTATGAGCGCTTTGTGCTGATTTAAAGGTGCACCAGTGAGTGACACGTGGCGCGCTTGGCGCTGAGCGCCAGATGATGAGCGCATTGCGCTTCTGCATGAGTATAGCATACGTGAGTGACACGTGGCGCGCTTTGCGCCAGATGATGAGCGCAGTGCGCTATTTCAGAAGTGCAAAGCGGAAGTTGCATACGTGGTTGACACGTGGCGCGTTTTGGCGCTGAGCGCCGGTCCAAGGAGCGCAGAAGCGCAGTTCATGAGTGCAAGGCACTAATCAATAGCGCAAAGCGCATCTGATCAATTTTAAGATCAAAGAACAAATTTATGTTCTTCAAAGGAGGCTTTGCCTCAAGATCCAAGAACAAAAGTTCTTGTTTTTCATAAAAGGCACTGCTTTTTATAGATAAAAAATCTGTAAATGAAGTAAAATTACTTTTTTTATTATTATTTTCTTTATGATTAGATCTTTTTCTTTTAAATCAAAGATCTTGGTCTTTTTATAGATCTAAGATCTTTTTAGAAGATGGTTCTTCTTTTTACGAGATGGTTTCATCTCTGTTGTTCAAGAACATAGTTCTTTACCTTGAATATGAAGAAATGATCTTCTTTTTTTTCTAGAGCTTGCTCTTCTTTTTCTCAAAGTTTGCAGAGGGCTTTTTTCTCTCTTTTCTGTATATTATGACTTGAAATCTAGGGTCCTTTATATAGGGCCAAATGATTTGTTAAATCAATTTTAAAAGATCTTTCTCTGCTTGATTTGGGAATATTTCCTACCGTTGGATCTTTGATCCTAAGGTTTCTGTTTTACAAAAGATAATCTTCTTGTTTTAATAAGATTGAAAAATCTTTGCATAACAGAATTTTAGTTCTGATTAATTAATAATTTATTATTAGTAGATCTTTTGATCTGACGGTGGGGAATTTTTAATCCCGGCGCTGGCGCACCTTGCGCTAGCGCACCTACGTTCGACACGTGGCGCGCAGCGCAGAGCGCAGCGCAACTGCGCTAGCGCACCTGTGTTTGACACGTGGCGCTGATCTGAAGCGTTGCTTAAACTTTTAAATTTTGAATTTTGAAACAGAGCTTTGCTCTGATTGGGGGTGCGTTGCCTAGGGTGCAACGCACCTGGCGCTAGCGCGTTCGCGCTTGACACGTGGCACGCAGCGCGCAGCGCACGGGATCTGAAGCGTTGCTTCAATTTTTGAATTTTGAAATTCAAAACAGAGCTTTGCTTTGATTGGGGAAACAAATGCCCCTCCACCGTTGCGCTCATGTGGCGCACACGTGAGTGCAGCGGTGGCAAGATCTGAGCCCTTCGATCAACTCAGAAGTTGAAGAGGCGGTTCAGTGCCTATAAATAGGACCTTTGGTCCTCAGATGATTATCATCTTTTTCTCAAGAATTTTTTATTCAGAGTCTTGCTCTTCTGTTCAAGAACTTTCAAGAGTTAGAACTCTACCAAACTTAGGTAAAATTAAATTAATTTTAATAAATTAGGGTTTTTACCCATTAACAGAGCCTTGCTCTCCATAGATCCTTGATCTAAAGAAAACTCCTTTAGGGTTTCATAAACAGAGCCTTGCTCTCAAGAATCCGTAGATCTAAACAGATCTTTTTTTGGGGTTTCTTATCCCATGCATCAGAGCTCTGCTCTTTTGATAATATGTAGATCTTTCGATCTCTTGATGAAGAACTCTTAAGAGTTTTTTCATGGATCTTGAAGATCCCAGAATTTTTAATTCTCAAGAATTAATTTTAATTTTACTTAATCTTTGATGGATTTTCCATCATCATTACAGAGCTAGGCTCTTTAAGGAATTTTATTCCTTCATTACCAAAGTTTGACAAGTGTCACCCTGTTACAGCGCTTTGCTTTCAAAGGGAGATTTTCTCCTTTTTCCGAGGGATTTCTCATTCAATGAGAAAATTCCTTGAGGATTTCCTCATTAATTGACAGTCTCATCCAATGATGAGACTGTTTTATTAATTGATGCATTGTCATATGGATTTTGTGGGTCCACCTTTGGTCCCCTTTCCACTGCATTGCAGTGTGGTACAAATTTTAAAGTACCGAGTGTCAGAAATTAAAAATTAAATTACAACACCAATAGTTGATTTCTGTCCCTCTTTTTGCAGGCAACATGTCTTTCGATACTTCGTTCCCGTTCGTTCGCTCAGAGGGAGGATTTCCTGGAGCACCCATAGACCGGGAGGTCCTAGCTTTGATTAGAGACCATAATCCGGAACATAAGAATCTTCACCTTTGGGGGTCATGGTACAATCAGATTATCAGGGGTCGACAAAACTTTTCATGTGCGGTACCTTCGGAGCCCATCACAGCGATCCATTACGCCAACTCACCCCCGGTGAACTACGCCGTGGAGATGGTCAATTGGACTTCAGAAGGCCTTCTTCAGCCTGCTATAGCTTCGATTCCCGTTCAGCCTCCCATGGTTTTAGATACCTTGGGACGCCGTATTTGTCAAGGCGAGGCACGGCCGTGGGGGCAACCATATAACATAGGTCTGATTTCTCGTCATCCGACCGGTTATCTGCAATGGGCCCGCTACATTCTGTCAGCGAAAAGGTCGCAGTTGATGAGGCTTGGGTTGTATACCACCGTTTATGCTTCTCTTTTCCAGTATCCTACGCTTCCTACCTGGTGGGTTAAGGCCTTTTTGGAGCAGTGGAATATCCCTACTCACATCTTCCTCTCGCTGGATCGAGAAGTATCAATCTCTTCAGAGGAATTTGCAGAAGTTTCTGGCTTACCGGTCATAGGGGAGCATTATGAGGAGCTACTTCCCACGGACGAATATGTTTTTGGTGCCAAGTCGGTGATAATAGGCCTTACCCCGGTGAATACTGTTCAACACTAGTTTCCTAGTTTGATTAAAGTTTTGAATATCTACGAGGGCCTTTTTCTCGAATCTGGGAGCCGCGGGGTTAGTTTCGAGGATTTCATTGCTCGCTTCCTTCACCCACAAGTCTTCTTGAAGGAGGCCGTTAAATTCGCCACGCTTGACGACCCTTTCGGCTTAGGTTTGGACAACCTGCCAGCGATGGAGGTAAATCAGAAGGGTTTCTTCCTTCCCAACTCTCTGGTTGTTTCTTTTGCGGAGATTGCAGTCCCTGGGATGGACGAGGAAGCATTCTTTTTGGGATTCCTTGGGCTATGGTTGAGCTGGTTCGCGCTCCCAATGCACCTTCACCGTATGAGGCCATCTGTCTTTTACCCGGCTCACCGGATGACTATTGGGGTGAAAGTGGCTGTCGGGGTCGCTGGCTTAGCCCATCTGTATTATGGCCTTAGTCAAGCGGCGGATACTATTGAACCTAGAGTACAACATGTGAACTTCTCGATGCATTACTTCATGTCATGGCTCGAGCTACATGCACTTGGCGTTTTTGGTATCCATAGAAGGCCTTCATTCTATGACAGGTGCAGCTTCCCCCGGATTATGCGATTAGTCGGCGCCTCAATTGTAAATCTATCACCGCGGGCTGCTAGAGGTTTGCTCCTTCGCCCCCGCACGGTTGGAGACGGTATGACCTTTACCGACAAGGTGTTAACCATCGGAAAAGAGTCTACTACAACGGTGCGGTTATTGCAGGATATTTTCAAAGACGGAGCCTCAGTTCTGACAGCTCGGGAGACCCTCCATTTATATTCTATCAGGCCGGGCTTCCTGGTGTTTAGGCAAAATGATGCGGCACTTTTCATGAGATATAATCTGCATCGTTTTGCTCAACAATTGAGCTATAACCAAGGAGTGCCGCTGGAGGCTTTTTTTGATGGAACCCACTGCTACTGAAGAGGGGATACGGAGCGCGCTGCATCACTTCATGCGTTTGAATACGGGCTCTCACTTCTTTATCAGCGAGCCAAGTTGTGTCCCACGGATCCTTAATGCATATACGGCATGGTACCAGCATTCGACGGGCGCCGTTATTAAGGAAGAAAGGCGGTTGCTGCTTGACCGCAAAAGTGCACCTCCTGCTAGTGATCGCAAGGTCCCTTTGAGGCGACGGACCATTGTCCCCCCTTCGCTAAGAGAAGTCGCTGCAGTTGAGCCTCCACGTGTGTTAAGCCCCACGCGCGGATTACCCCATGCTCCAGTAGAGACGGTGGATGTGCCATCGGTGCCCCATGCTCCCGTGGAGACGGTAAATGTAGTTTCACCCGAATCGGGCGTGGAATCGGACATTGGGACTTGCCGTCCCAAAGTGGCCACTAAACGCAAGCTGGTACTAGCTGTGACCGGAGATCGCGCACAGAAGAAGATGAAATCGGTCCTCTCTCTTGATGCCGTACTCGGCCTAGAGCCTGAGGCTCCTTATAACGCGGGCATAAGTGAGTATGGGACCAATGAGGATTTCGTCATAGCGACAGAAGACACTGATCTCGAGACCTCTATTGCAGCTTCTGTGCGCTCTGCCACTCTTTAAACAGAAATAGCCGCTCTCGTGCAATCAAGTAAACGTTAGTCGCGTCTTGTTATTGCATTATACCTTCCTTCTTATTATCATGTTTTGATTGACATTTCTCCTTTTGTAGCAGGCTTTACCACTGAAGAGATTCTGGCGACTTCCCTCAGGTCCTTCGAAGAGGAGGAGAGGAATCGCGCTTTATTGGGCGTTGGTATGTCTCGGCTCATTGAGTCTTCATTCTCTTTTTTATGGACAATCTAACCCTTTCTTTATCTCATCGCAGGGACCACAATGCCGGTCCCGCAAGGTGATGCGGAAACTTTTCCTGGGCCAGCCACCGAAGTCCCGGCCTCTTCGGTATTACCAAAAGAGGCTTTATTCAAACAACCGATGATGGAAGCCTTGACGGCTCCAAAGGTAACCCTGGGTGCGGATGATGACGCTCTGTTGAGGGAGGCTTCTAGAAGGTCTGCTTTGACAGCCTGGGAGGAAAAGAAGCGCCAGAGGCGCGCAGCAAGGGAGCGTAATGCTGCTCTAGCTGTAGGTGCGGATTCGAGCGCCGCTGCCCCTGCTGCTACTCCTTCAGAGGAGTCTCTGGTCGCCTTGTCTACTGCTTATAGACGGACGGCACATGCAGCTCGGGAAGCGAACGGTAAATCAACTCCAGGTAATGTGCCATGAGGTTCCGTTGTCAAAGTTTTAAGCTATCAGTTCTCATATACCTTATCTTGGGCCGAGCCTTCCCGAAGAAATGGCGGCGACCGCTGAGCCTGAGGGAGCGGTGGAGGAGGTGGCTGCTATTCCCGAACCCGAGGCGGTGGTAGGCGATGTGGCCGCAATTGCTGGGCTCGAAGTAGCGGCTGACGAGACAGTCACGATTGCTATGCCCGAGATAGCCATTACTGCCGAGCCTGAGGTGGCGGCGGGTGAGACGGCTACTACGGCCGAGCCTAAGGCAGCGGTGGATGAGACGGCTGCAATCACTGAGCCCGAGGTGGTGGCGAGCGAAACAGGTACAGTTGCTGGGCCCGAGATGGCCGCTCTTTCTCAAGAGTCGGGCACCGCTCCGATCATTGCTCTTCCTGCCTACGGTTCTTTGTCATCTCCCGGCGTCGCGAGTGTGACGATGGCTCTCGTGGAGTCAGGGGATGAGGCGACGGGAGGTGAGACCACCCCGATAGAGGAGGGAGACGCCGCCGTTGTATCAAGTGACGCCCTCGTCACGGCTCCGGCTGGCGACTCATCAGGTAAATTTTAGGTCACCGCCCTTCTTTTCATTCTGCAATCTTTCCTGACAGGGTTTATCTTGTCTCTAATGTAGGTGCGGCTAGTGCTGATGTCGCACTACCCGAGGCAGCGCCATCAGCTACCGCCTTGACGGTGGCATCTCCTCTACCCTCTCTCATACCATCTCAGATGTTGGAAGGTGCGGATTTGTGACTCATCAGTCTTATTTTTTTAAAGCTGTATAACTTACGTACTGATGTTGCACTACTGCGTCCTTGCAGGAGTCCTTTTTGACCAACTGTATCAGGTGCTGTACCCACACTTCTTCTTCTCGTCGGAGATTGCTTCATCCAGCGGCGCTGGTGAATACAACCTTCAATTAATGCTCTTTCTTTTTCCGATAATGAAATTATTTCTGATTCTTCTTTGCCTTGATTGCAGTACTACAGATTGAAGGAGGGGATGAGAGATTAGTTGCGCCACTGGTCTTCCCGGTTTTGCCACTTGCTGCAGCTGGTATAGTAAATCCCATTGTTATATTTCTTGATCCGTCATCTGATTGTGATTTATTTTGCAGCGGTCGCTTCGACTCCGGCCTCTTTCGAGTCTCACATTATGACGCCGGCAGGCTCCTTCTCCAGACGTCCATCCTCAAAGGGTGTTGTGACGAGTATGCGTATGGTGAGCGACTATATCGAGGAGCTCGACGTGGAGACTCCTACATCTGCCGTGGATTTTTCCGCGGAGGTTAACCTAATGCTGGCGATACTTGTAAACTTCCATAATGAAGGCGTCGTTGAGTCTTGGGTTAATCATTGCAGGAAGATTGAGGCCTGTCTGCATCAGCTTGAGCTTATGCGTCCTGCCCCTGAAACTCAGGCTTTGAACTCTCAGCGGGCCGCATGGGTTGAGCAAAGTGTTCCGTTCCTTCGCCATTTCGAACGAGAGACAACTCTTAAGTGAAAGGAAGCGAGGCGACTGCTGCTGAATCTGCCCGACTGCGCGCTGAGGTTGCAGATAATGCTGCCCAGCTGAACACCATTTTTGAAAGCCTTCAACGATGTATCTTTGACGGGCTGGTGTTGAGGAAGAAGCTTGATTTTAATGAGCAGGTCGCGCAGAGTCAGGAGGTTGCCCAGCAGGACGTTGATCAGAAACTCTCATCCTATTTGCAGCAACAGGCCCAAGTTGAAGCAGAGCTGGCCGCGGCAGCTGATCGTGAGGAAGAGATAAGAAAAGTGCGCGAGCAGCTAGCTGGTTTATTGAAGACGCTTCCTTCCCAGTAGTTGTTTTTGTATAGATTGAACACTTGTAATCTCTGAATAACATGTATCCATTTTTTTACTATTTTATACGATTTGCCTTGTACTCAATTGGATTCATGAATAAAAGATACACATTTTTTTGTTATACTGTTGCTTTCTTCTCCTTGCTGTGTTGTTGCCATGTGATTTTAGCAAGTGCGGTCTGTAGATAGCATATAGCCGTCAATCTTGGATTCTTTGTAGAGTGGTGATGGCTTAGGAAACAGGGTTAGGATCTGTCACCTAAGACTTTTCAATTTTATGATCCGTGAGGGTCTCATAAAGACTTTCTCCCTACGAGTCGTGAGGATCTCGCAGCTGTATTTTCTCCTTAGGAATTGAGAGGATTCCTAAGTGCGTTTTCCCTTATAAGTCGTAAGGATCTTATAAGAGAGTTTTTTTCCTTACGAGTCGAGAGGACCTGTAAGTGTTTAGTGGGACAGACATGTAGATGACGTACTTCCGAAACGGGGTCATATGGATGACGTATTTCCTTGACGGGGTCATACTGATGATGTTGTATATTTCTGCAGAGACACTGATTTCTCTGCGGGTCGGCGTGAATCGAGATGTTCTCGTCAAGGATGCTGATTTCCTTGGGTTGAGACGAATCGAGGTACTCCTGCAAAGACACTGATTTCCTTGCGGGTCGATGCGAATCGAAGTGCTATCGTCAAGGACGTTGATTTCCCTGAATCGAGGAGGTTGCCAAGGACACTGATTTCCTCGGGTTGAGACGAATCGATGTATTCCTGCAAAGACGCTGATTTCTCTGCGGGTCGACGCGAATCGAAGTGCTCTCGTCAAAGATGCTGATTTCCCTGAATCGAGGATGTTTCTAAGGACACTGATTTCCTCGGGTTGAGACGAATCGATGTATTCCTGCAAAGACGCTGATTTCTCTGCGGGTCGACGTGAATCGAAGTGCTCTCGTTAAGGACGCTGATTTCCCTGAATCGAGGAGGTTGCCAAGAACACTGATTTCCTCGGGTTGAGACGAATTGATGTATTCCTGCAAAGACGTTGATTTCTCTACGGGTCGACGCGAATCGAAGTGCTCTCATCAAGGACGCTGATTTCCCTGAATCGAGGAGGTTGCTAAGGATACTGATTTCCTCGTGTTGAGACGAATCGATGTATTCCTGCAAAGACGCTGATTTCTCTGCGGGTCGACGCGAATCGAAGTGCTCTCGTCAAGGATGCTGATTTCCCTGAATCGAGGAGGTTGCCAAGGACACTGATTTCCTCGGGTTGAGACGAATCGATGTATTCCTGCAAAGACGCTGATTTCTCTGCGGGTCGACGCGAATCGAAGTGCTCTCGTTAAGGACGCTGATTTCCCTGAATCGAGGAGGTTGCCAAGGACACTTATTTTCTCGGGTTGAGACGAATCGATGTATTCCTGCAAAGACGCTGATTTCTCTGCGGGTTGATGTGAATCGAAGTGCTCTCGTCAAGGACGCTGATTTCCTTGAATCGAGGAGGTTGCCAAGGACACTGATTTCCTCGGGTTGAAACGAATTGATGTATTCCTGCAAAGACGCTGATTTCTCTGCGGGTCGACACGAATCGAGGTGCTCTCGTCAAGGACGCTGATTTCCCTGAATCGAGGAGGTTGCCAAGGACACTGATTTCCCCGGAGTCGAAACGAATCGAGATATTCCTGCAAAGATGCTGATTTCTCTGTGGGTCGACGCGAATCGAGGTGCTCTCGTCAAGGACACTGATTTCCCTGAATTGAGGAGGTTGCTAAGGACACTGATTTCCCTGGGGTTGAGACGAATCGAGGTATTCCTGCAAAGACACTGATTTCTCTGTGGGTCGACGCGAATCTAGATGTTCTCATCAAGGACGCTGATTTCCCTGAATCGAGGTATTCGCCAAGGACACTGATTTCCCTGGAGTCGAAACGAATCGAGGTATTCCTGCAAAGACACTGATTTCTCTGCGGGTCGACGCGAATCGAGGTGCTTTCTTTAAGGATGCTGATTTCCCTGAATCGAGGAGGTTACCAAGGACACTGATTTCCCTGGAGTCGAAACGAATCGAGGTATTCCTGCAAAGACGCTGATTTCTCTGCGGGTCGACGCGAATCGAGGTGCTCTCGTCAAGGACGCTGATTTCCCTGAATCGAGGAGGTTGCCAAGGACACTGATTTCCCTGGGGTTGAGAGGAATCGAGGTATTCCTGCAAAGACGCTGATTTCTCTGTGGGTCGACGCGAATCGAGATGCTCTCGTCAAGGACGCTGATTTCCCTGAATCGAGGTATTTGCCAAGGATACTGATTTCCCCGGGGTTGTTTGACTTGTTTCCGAGACGGAGGGTTGATCCGGCAGGGAGATCATTGGTTGACTCCAGGTTGTCTGTGAACCGTAGAGTCTTGGAACTGGGAACTTTACCGTGGCTCCGATTGATGGTATAGCATCTGTGTCCTGCTGGAATGAGGAGGCACACCATTGTTGGTCTTCGGGCCGTAGATGTGGCCATTGAGATTTGGAACTAAGGACTTTGCCATGGCTCCGCTTCGTTGCGACTCTGAGGTCGGTTATTGACGTCCCGTCTGCATCCGGCTGGAGTAAGGAGAAACGCCGTTGGTGATCTCTAGGCTGTCTGTGAACCGTCGAGATTTGGAACTAGGGGACTTTGCCATGGTTCCATTGTTTTAACCCTGGGGTCGTTTGTTGACGTCGCATCTGCATCCTGCTGGAATGAGGAGGAACGCTGTCATGGGTCTTCAGGCTGTAGATGTGGCCGTTGAGACTTGGCTCTCTATCTGATAGAGCCTGGTGGGATGATATGGTTCCCTTTCTGTTTGTGCCCCTGGATTGTATACAGGGATCGATGTGATCTCACTTGTAGGGCAAAAGTTTCATTTCATATGTATATTTTTTGTTTTCTTTCCACGATGCTCTATCATTTCAGCTATTTGTTTTATTTACTCGCTGCTTTTTATTGCGAGTTGCCCAATCATTTCGGCTGTTTTTGTATGCATACATTTTTACTTGCTGATTTCGTTGCAAGTTGCCCCATCATTTCGGCTATTTCATATGCATTTTTGGCTCGCTGATTTTTTTATCGCGAGCGTAGAACTTGAAATCTGATGCCAATCTCAGCATCAGCATCGCTGCGACTGGAAAATATCCAGGAGCGAATCATCATTTGCCATGAAAGGACATGGAATTTGATACCGATTTAGGCATCAGTATCGCTACAACTGGGATATTTCCTGGAGCGAATTATCATTTCCCTCTGTCGATGTCGAACAAAGGTGGCTTAGCAAACAGGGTTAGGATCCCATCGACTAAGGCTTTTGACTTCATGAGCCGTAAGGGTCTCATAAAGGTGTTTCTCCCTACGAGTCGTGAGGATCTCGTAGGTGCTTTTTCTCCTTAGGAATCGTGAGGATTCCTAAGTGTGTGTTCTCTTATAAGTCGTAAGGATCTTACAAGAGTGATTTCTCCTTGCAAGTCGAGAGGACCTACAAGTGTTTGTTCACCGTGTGAGCATATCCCTAGTCGTTGGTAGGACTCTGTTAGGGAAATGTTCATTCGTGCCCGTGGATTGTATACAAGGGTCAATATTGAACCGCTTGTAGGGCAGCATTGGAGGTTGTGATGGCTTAAGAACAGGTTCAGATCCCTGTAGCTTAAGGCTTTTGAACCTTATGAGCCGTGAGGGTCTCAAAGGGGAATTCTACTTACGAGTCGTGAGGATCTCGTAAGCGTAGTTTCTCCTTAAGAATCATGAGGATTCCTAAGTATATTTCTCCTTTGTGAGTCGTAAGGATCTCACGCAGGTGGTTTCTCCTTACAGGGTCGAGAGGACCTTGCAAGTGTCTTTTAACGAGATTGCGCCCTTTCGGGTTTTCACAAAACTCGCTGGTAGTCCTGCTGTTTTTACTCACGGTGCCCTTTCGGGTTTTCATCCGTGCCCATTTTGCTTGTGCACATACCGTTTTTTTTTTGTTTTTTTATGAGTCAGCCCCCTTTCGGATTTTTACAAACATCGCCGGTAGTCCTGCTGTTTTTACTCATGGAGCCCTTTCGGATTTTCATCTGTGCCCATTTTGTTTGTGGACATACCCTTTTTTTTCTTTTTTCTTTTTTTTAACCACGTCAGCCTTGGGATGCTGCGGTCCGTAGTAGTTTATAGACGTCTCGGTCAGTTGCAAGTTTTAGGACATTGCGGTCCATCGTTAGTTTAGGGACGTTTCGGTCCGTTGCGAGTTTTAGGACATTGCGGTCCATCGTTAGTTTAGGGACATTTCGGTCCGCTGTAGCTTTGAGGAGAAGTTTCGCCAGATGCTTTATGAACAAGTAGGTTTCTCCTTGATAGACCTTGTCACATAATCCAAGGGTTTTGGCACTGCTCCTGCCCCCAGCTTCTCTACGTTATCTCCTAACGCCGAGTGAGCTGCTTTGTTACCTAGTGACAAATGACCGATCATGTGGCAACTTGCCACATAATCTTCGGATTCTTCTAACAAGTCGTCTCCCTCATCATTGTCATTATCTTCATTCTCAAGGATGTGATTGAGGAACTCTTGAAGCATGACTGGGGTTCGCGCCCTCTGGTTGTATTCTTTCAGCGCGTCAATATGCTTTTGCAGATCCATGCGCTTGTCGTTAGACTGCGCGGGCTTTTTGGTCTACTTTTTTTTCCCGAAGACTTTGATGGCTGAGCCTGAGTGTTTTGACCATTGCTATTAATTCCCGATGTTGGGCGTGGTTTCAGCATCCCGTCGATGATCTCAGGCTCTAGCGGGCTTTTCCACCTGATTGCCGGGCATGTGTGAAGATCCTTCAGCATTCTTTTCGTCTTGGCTGAAAGCGCAACCTCCCATGGAGCTTCTTCTATAAAAGAGCATGATGCCCCCGGTGTGTCCACTCTTTTAGGAGTGTGCTGTTGTGGCGGATTTACCTTCCAGTTTTCGGACAACGCGAACTTGCCCCGCTGATACTGGTCTTCAACCCAATTTTTGAAGATGTAGCAATCTTTGATCGGATGACCCAATACTCGATGGTAAGGGTAGTAATTGGGATCGTTGACGTCATTCGGTTACGGTGGGTGTCTCGACTCCGGTAGAGTGATGAGCCCATTGCGCACTGCCAGTTCGAACAGTCTCCTTGTTTTATCTTGAGGAAATGAGTAAGGACGTCTCAACTTCTCATCGAGGGATTGCCGCTTGTTACTTTGGCGAACAACCGCTCTCGGCCTACTCGGTTGTTGTTGAGCGTTGGCGATGAAGGTCGCTTTCCCTTTGCCCTTCTCATTTCGAGAGTCTGGCTTTAGAGGAGACGGTCTATGACCCATCTGGTCCATTTGGGCCAGTTTGTCGATCAGGGACTGGAAAGTGGTCGGCTTAAAGAACATCATGAACTGGGAGATAGTCGCATGAGGGTCCAGAGTGCCCACGAACATACCCACCCCCTGTGCTTCTTCGATGCGCTGTCCGCACTTCGACCATAGATTCCGCCATCGTATGGCGTATTAGACCCATGTCTCGCCTGGCTTTACCCTGGCATTGATCAATACCGTTATCTGGGTGCGTTCACTAGCACTTGCGAATCGCTGGGTGAATAACAGCTCCATTTCCGCAAAAGTCTTGACGGAGTCATTCGGGAGTTCGGAGTACCATTCGAAGGCCGTCTCCGACAAGCTGCCGACGAACTGACGAAGCAAAAGTTTATCATCACCACCGGTTTTGCCGCAAAGAGCTCTGAACTGGGCGACGTGCTGGTGAGGATTGCCTGTCCCCTTGTACACATGAAATTTAGGGATCGTGTATCCCGGCGGGTATTTTATTTGGTCATACCAGCTTGGATACGGTCTTCCAATTTTAACAATTTGCCCAGCCGCTTCATTTGCCTGATGAACTCGTATCTGCTGAGCGATGTAATCATCCAGGGCGGCTTTTGAGATGGTCTCCTCCTAGGCTGCCGACAAAGCTGGCAGAGGATTTGATGTCTCTCCTCTATCATCTTCAATTATTACTGGAGGATCTTCAGCTGGGGGATCCGGCTGGATCATCATGCCCACCATATCTTGGAATAGAAGGACCATTTGCTTTATATTGGCCGCTTGTTCCGTGGCCTCTTTGTCCTTCTTCTCAAGTATTCTCCGAAGGAATTCAGCATCAGTTTCTTGCTCATGGCGTTGCTCCGAGGATGCCTTTGGGCTTTCTTTTGGCCCAGTGAGTGCGGCCATCGCAGTCATCATCTCCTGAAGCTTCTGCTGCTTTTCTTGGGCTTTTGTCACGGATCGCGTAAGCGGTCGATGACCTGTGGAGATACGGCTATCCTCTTTTCCGGATGCCATATAGACGGTATGCACCACCATGTCCTCAGACTTAAGGCATTTAGGCTTAGTGCCTTTGACATTTGTCGACGGCACGGGGATTTTCTCCGGCCTTCTCCTCTTATGAGCGGTCGAAGTTGAGGGGGCCGCTGCAGTGGGCACCCAAGTAGCCGTCGTCTTTTGTGGCTTAACAGGATGGTTTTCTTCCTGTCGGACCTTCAGCTTCTTCTGCCGGCAGGGATAGTCTTGATCAACCACCGATTCTCGGACTTGTCGCCAGATTTTGTAAGCTTTGGAAGACAGCCGTTGAGGGGACTGCTCCGGCTTTATTTCTGTGACAGTCTCCACTGGTGGCGGAGATCTTTTCAGTACGGCGGTGGGCGAGTCCCTGCGCACCTTATTCAGCAGCTCAAACCTATTCCCGGTTGGAACAGCAGCATTAACTTCCACCGTTGGAGCTGGTGGAGTTAGCCCAGAGGGGGAGTTGCCCCCAGCCTTCCTTACTCGGCGCCAGTGGCGACGTCGAGCGTGTCGAGCTGTTGGGGCTGGTTCGGCGATGGGGACGGCTTTGTCTTTCCCCCTGTCCAGATGAGGCGCCGCTGGTGCCAGCCTCTTGAAGACTGACGTCTTTTGAGTAGCGGTATCCAATCTGTCAAAGACAGACCTTCGAGCAGGAACGGGAGCCGGAATAGTCAATCTTGTAAAGACCGACTCTTTGGCAGGAGAAGCCGCCTTGACGACTTCAGGAGCAGAGATAGATATCTTCTTTGGGATGGCCACTTCAGGTGTCATGGGCTTCTTGGAAGGCCCATCGGAGTTCAGGCCCAGTCTGGCGAAGACTGATGAGTTGGAGCTGGAAGACCCGTTGAGAGGGGCTGTGGTAGCAGCAAGCCGATCGAAGATCGACTTCTTAAGAACTTCCGGTGCTGGCATAGGAACGGTGAAGCTCGTTGGCGGGGGCATAGTCCCGAAAATCAATCCAGTAGTGGCCTGAGTGACTTGTTCCACTGGCATCGTGAATAAGGAAGCCGCTTGGGGCCCGTAAGCTACACCTCCAGATGAGGTGGAGCGTATGTTGCAGTTGCAGTTGGAATATCTTGCACAAGTGGACGCTATTGATTCTTTGCTTTCTGCAGTAAGCAAAACACCAAATCTTAGTACCTCGAAACCCAAGGGCAACCATTAGCAAACCGCGATTGGCTCGCGAACACGACACACGATGTGTGGAGTGGAAAGAGGAAAAGGTCCCACCGGGCGTGCCAGAATCTGTTCCCCTCCGAATCACGGGGACGCGACCGCGCAGGTCCGTCTGGCCTGAAATTCGGGGCAGATGCTAATTGGTGCTATCCGTCCACCTCTCCGAAGATGCCAAGTTGATTTATAGCACCATGTATCGAAGGTTTAAATGGATGCGGCCGATATAGCAGACTTCGTCAGATTCCCCCTCATTTGAGAGGTTTTTGATTGTGGGGACGCTCTTCCCTGCAGGCGTAAGCTGATCAGTCGAAAATAATATATTTTTAACACGTCAATTTCCTTGTCATTTGCATTCATCTAGAGGTGTTCGGCATTCATATTGCACATATTAGCAAAATAGTCGTAAAATAACAGATTGCATGTGTTATACTTTAAAACCGACACTTTAAGGGAAATTGACTATTTATCATGGCATTGCATCATTCTTGTGTAGCGCAACACTTGTTTCGAAGTTTGTGCAGGAAATTCCAGGAGAAAGGCCAAAATTGTCAAAGAGCTGATCAAAATTGCGCCAAGTCTAAGATTTTTTATCTGGCAGTAATACAGAAGGAATTATAAGATTATACACATCAGAAAATATACCTGAAGCCAAGAGGAAGCACAACACTGAAATCCACATAATGAAGCCCTCACGTGACCGCGGATCCACGGCAGGAGCGGGCACGTGCCGCGGATCCGCGGTCTTGTTGCCACGTCATCAGAAATTCTCTGCTTCATTATTCTCCTCTCAGCTCCAGAACTCCTTTAAGCCACTGCAATTCCCAGAACACTCCAGAACATTCTGCCAGATCAGCAAGGCTCGTTGTGCAAGCTAATAATGTCCTAGCTTCCAAAGCAAGCTTCACCTTAAAAGCCTAGAACCTTCTCCCTAACCTCCTAGCTTAAGGTGGAAGCTAAACCCTAACTAACTAGTTCTAGAGGCTTCTACCTAACTACCTAGCTTATAGGGGAAGCTAAGCTAATCTAAATTTACAAGGGAAGCTAACCTAACCCAAGCTTCTTAAGGAACCTAATTACTCTTAAGGCTATAAAAGGGACCCTAGGCTTCACTTGAAAAGGTTGTTCAATCTTTACCTCTTCACACAAGTTGAGTGACACAACTTGTAACTCTAACCCTAATTCAAAATCCAAAGCCAAATTCAAGATCCCAAGTACCAAATCAAGCGAGAAGCCTTCAACCTTTTAGGAGCGGAGCCGATTTTCAATTGAGCAAGTGATCCAAGAAGATCCGCGACTCACGAAGACGAGCGAAGCCAAATCGACGATCGAGTTCTTCCTCTTGTAGTTCTTGAGCGAATTGTAACGGAATTGTTGATAAATAAAAGGTGAAATTCTTTAATCTTGCTTTCTTTAAATTCTTGCATCATGATTCGATCTCAATTTGTGATTGTGGTTCTTGTTAGTGTATATGCCCTAGAGGCCATTACTGTATCATACTAGTTTGTATATTACTTGATGGAAGCTTGGGATATTCACCTTGTATAAACAATCTTGCTCAATATAGTAGTATGCTACTTGGTTTGTTTCTACTTCAATGTGTACTTGTGTTTATTTCAGTATATCACTTATACGCATTAGTGGAGCCCTTAGGATCTTTGCTTGATTACCAGCGTTGTGATGGCAGTCACACTAGTGGGGGCTGGGTAATCTATAAGCACATCCTTATACAGGTCCCTAGTCGCAGGACTATCGAGACAGGGCATCGATACTCCGGAGTAGACTAGCGTATGCGCTTCTCATCCCAGTGTGGGAGATGGTCTGTCCCACAGCCATCAGTACGTCGTACTGGAGATAGTATACGGGTGCTCGTTGGATTACGAGTACACTGGACAGGACTCGTCGGGAACTGACAGGTTGGTATTATACCTATCGTCAGTTATCAGTTCCCAGGTGACATGAGTACAGCTTAGTCCGCTGACTTGACACTGGCACTTTGCCTCGAGTGTGTTCCCACTGCACTTTGATCACTACCCTACCACGGCTCAAAGGAGTCGTACAAACAGGTGGTGGTTGGGTGCAGTCCCGAAGCACTTGGAGGCAGTGACGGATAGACAGGATTCGTCTCTCCCGGTATTGGGGGTTGACATCGCGCTGTGTCTAGGAGAGCCATTACACGAGTAGTCCCTGGCCAGGGCAAGCGAGATATACTGGTAGGCTTCCAGTGTTATCTCAGGGTGTTTTGGGCTTCACTCCGACACGACTTGTACCGCTATTAGGGGACTGACGTTTTACCGCCCCCTAGGCCCGACATGCGATGTATCAGACGAACAGACCGGACTGTACGGAGACTGTCACATTCAGACTCAGTAGGAGTTCAGATGGGGTTTCACCTCGTCAGCCTTCTTGTCGGCATCTACCTGGGGACCGCTACGCACAGCTAGTGCCGCTTGCGGTCTGTGGTTAAACCCACTGCCAGCGTAGTGTCGAGTCTTTAGAGTCCCACACAGAGGGTATTTGCCTCTGGGCAAAACAGAGTAGAGGTCGCATGGTTTTGCGACAGGGTTCGTTCTCATCCGCGCACTTGTGCACGTTTGGAGTCCGGACGGATATTACTGGCTGGCTCTGGTTTGAGTCAGATACTGGTATATGTTTTGGGGTTGCTTTTTATCTCTCAGTATTCATGTTCCTCGGAACAAGGATGCAGGTGTGTATGCACAGTTATTTGAGGAAGAGGAAGAGGACTTTCATTAGGGTTTCGGAACGGGTGCGTATGCACAGTTGACAGTCGTCTTTTTCCAAACCCTAATGGATTTATGTTATATCAATTAATAATATTAATAAAATGAAATTGTGTCATGGTTGGTTTTTATGTTGACTTGTTGACCATGGTTGACTTGTTGACCATGGTTGAAGTTTTGACCATCATCATTACAAAAGAAAGATGCTCTTTGATTCTAGCAAATTCATTTAATGTTTGAAATGATAATGGTCATTCCTAAACTTTCCATCAACCTTTTCATTTTCATTATTATTATTAATTTGATAATTCTTTTGCTTTTTGTTATGGTTGCAAAAAGAAAAGAGCTCATTCTTTCATTTGGCTTCTCTCTCCTCACTTCCTCTTCTTCTTCCTCTAGCAAAAGGAGAACCCTTCTCATGTGTTGAGAATCCCTCTCCTTAAAAGAAAAGCACCCCTTAGACACTCTCTACTCACTCTAGGATCAAGAGTTTAGCAAGCCGGAGATTCTAGTTCACTCAAAGTTCGAGAAAGAGCCCGAAGGTTGAACCCTCAGGTGGATCCATCTTCGACGGAAGAAGGCGACGAGAAGAGAACCATCAACCTCTACTAGGTTTCAAGAAGAAGGAGTTCAAGTTAGGTATAACCACTTTGCCGAGTAGTTAACTCTCCTTTGCATGTTTGCTAGTTTAGTTTAGACACGATCCCGACCTTGTTTAGTCCATGTTGCCCCATGCGCCAAAAATTTGATTTTTATATCGTTTCCGCCTCCCCGTAAGAACCGGGGGTCGCAACGTGGACTTACACTGGTATCAGAGCCTAACTAAACTTAAACTAGCTTGGTAGTGAAGTGTAACGAAGTTCGGAACCGGAAAAATCCAAATACCAAACTTTTACAAAACCCTAGTTTCTGTTAAAATTTTTTCTGGTCAAAACAAGATTTGTTATACACCTAAATTCGGCTCAGGGTTTTGTGTGAACACCCAAGAAAAACGATCCCCTAATTCCTTCAAACCGCCGCGGATCCGCGGCCTCACCTATTCTTCGAGCCGCGGATCCGCCGCCGTTTAGAGTCTTCTGGTGATCGGGTTTCGTGCAGTGTGTCTCTGTGTTGGTTTTGGGATTTTTAAAATATGTTATATGTGCCCAGATTTTCCAGAGCAGAAATTTACTTTTGGGGTCCTATAATTCCGTATTTTTTTTTCCGAACTTCACTGCACTTTGACTATGATGGTTATATCCGTGATTTTTAAAATATGTTATATGTATATTTTTTGTTTTCTTTCCACGATGCTCTATCATTTCAGCTTTTTGTATCGCGCAAGTCGCGATTGCCCAATCATTTCGACTATTTTTCGCGGTGCCCAATCATTTCGGCTATTTGTTTTATTTACTCTCTGCTTTTTATTGCGAGTTGCCCAATCATTTCGGCTATTTGTTTTATTTACTCGCTGCTTTTTATTGCGAGTTGCCCAATCATTTCGGCTGTTTTTGTATGCATACATTTTTACTTGCTGATTTCGTTGCAAGTTGCCCCATCATTTCGGCTATTTCATATGCATTTTTGGCTCGCTGATTTTTTTATCGCGAGTGTAGAACTTGAAATCTGATGCCAATCTCAGCATCAGCATCGCTGCGACTGGAATATATCCAGGAGCGAATCATCATTTGCCATGAAAGGACATGGAATTGATACCGATTTAGGCATCAGTATTGCTACAACTGGGATATTTCCTGGAGCGAATTATCATTTCCCTCTGTCGATGTCGAACAAAGGTGGCTTAGCAAACAGGGTTAGGATCCCATCGACTAAGGCTTTTGACTTCATGAGCCGTAAGGGTCTCATAAAGGTGTTTCTCCCTACGAGTCGTGAGGATCTCGTAGGTGCTTTTTCTCCTTAGGAATCGTGAGGATTCCTAAGTGTGTGTTCTCTTATAAGTCGTAAGGATCTTACAAGAGTGATTTCTCCTTGCAAGTCGAGAGGACCTACAAGTGTTTGTTCACCGTGTGAGCATATCCCTAGTCGTTGGTAGGACTCTGTTAGGGAAATGTTCATTCGTGCCCGTGGATTGTATACAAGGGTCAATATTGAACCGCTTGTAGGGCAGCATTGGAGGTTGTGATGGCTTAAGAACAGGTTCAGATCCCTGTAGCTTAAGGCTTTTGAACCTTATGAGCCGTGAGGGTCTCAAAGGGGAATTCTACTTACGAGTCGTGAGGATCTCGTAAGCGTAGTTTCTCCTTAAGAATCATGAGGATTCCTAAGTATATTTCTCCTTTGTGAGTCGTAAGGATCTCACGCAGGTGGTTTCTCCTTACAGGGTCGAGAGGACCTTACAAGTGTCTTTTAACGAGATTGCGCCCTTTCGGGTTTTCACAAAACTCGCTGGTAGTCCTGCTGTTTTTACTCACGGTGCCCTTTCGGGTTTTCATCCGTGCCCATTTTGCTTGTGCACATACCGTTTTTTTTTGTTTTTTTTATGAGTCAGCCCCCTTTCGGATTTTTACAAACATTGCCGGTAGTCCTGCTGTTTTTACTCATGGAGCCCTTTCGGATTTTCATCTGTGCCCATTTTGTTTGTGGACATACCCTTTTTTTTCTTTTTTCTTTTTTTTAACCACGTCATCCTTCGGATGCTGCGGTCCGTAGTAGTTTATAGACGTCTCGGTCAGTTGCAAGTTTTAGGACATTGCGGTCCATCGTTAGTTTAGGGACGTTTCGGTCCGTTGCGAGTTTTAGGACATTGCGGTCCATCGTTAGTTTAAGGACATTTCGGTCCGCTGTAGCTTTGAGGAGAAGTTTCGCCAGATGCTTTATGAACAAGTAGGTTTCTCCTTGATAGAACTTGTCACATAATCCAAGGGTTTTGGCACTGCTCCTGCCCCCAGCTCCTCTACGTTATCTCCTAACGCCGAGTGAGCTGCTTTGTTACCTAGTGACAAATGACCGATCATGTGGCAACTTGCCACATAATCTTCGGATTCTTCTAACAAGTCGTCTCCCTCATCATTGTCATTATCTTCATTCTCAAGGATGTGATTGAGGAACTCTTGAAGCATGACTGGGGTTCGCGCCCTCTGGTTGTATTCTTTCAGCGCGTCAATATGCTTTTGCAGATCCATGCGCTTGTCGTTAGACTGCGCGGGCTTTTTGGTCTACTTTTTTTTCCCGAAGACTTTGACGGCTGAGCCTGAGTGTTTTGACCATTGCTATTAATTCCCGATGTTGGGCGTGGTTTCAGCATCCCGTCGATGATCTCAGGCTCTAGCGGGCTTTTCCACCTGATTGCCGGGCATGTGTGAAGATCCTTCAGCATTCTTTTCGTCTTGGCTGAAAGCGCAACCTCCCATGGAGCTTCTTCTATAAAAGAGCACGATGCCCCCGGTGTGTCCACTCTTTTAGGAGTGTGCTGTTGTGGCGGATTTACCTTCCAGTTTTCGGACAACGCGAACTTGCCCCGCTGATACTGGTCTTCAACCCAATTTTTGAAGATGTAGCAATCTTTGATCGGATGACCCAATACTCGATGGTAAGGGTAGTAATTGGGATCGTTGACGTCATTCGGTTACGGTGGGTGTCTCGACTCCGGTAGAGTGATGAGCCCATTGCGCACTGTCAGTTCGAACATTCTCCTTGTTTTATCTTGGGGAAATGAGTAAGGACGTCTCAACTTCTCATCGAGGGATTGCCGCTTGTTACTTTGGCGAACAACCGCTCTCGGCCTACTCGGTTGTTGTTGAGCGTTGGCGATGAAGGTCGCTTTCCCTTTGCCCTTCTCATTTCGAGAGTCTGGCTTTGGAGGAGACGGTCTATGACCCATCTGGTCCATTTTGGCCAGTTTGTCGATCAGGGACTGGAAAGTGGTCGGCTTAAAGAACATCATGAACTGGGAGATAGTCGCATGAGGGTCCAGAGTGCCCACGAACATACCCACCCCCTGTGCTTCTTCGATGCGCTGTCCGCACTTCGACCATAGATTCCGCCATCGTATGGCGTATTGGACCCATGTCTCGCCTGGCTTTACCCTGGCATTGATCAATACCGTTATCTGGGTGCGTTCACTAGCACTTGCGAATCGCTGGGTGAATAACAGCTCCATTTCCGCAAAAGTCTTGACGGAGTCATTCGGGAGTTCGGAGTACCATTCGAAGGCCGTCTCCGACAAGCTGCCGACGAACTGACGAAGCAAAAGTTTATCATCGCCACCGGTTTTGCCGCAAAGAGCTCTGAACTGGGCGACGTGCTGGTGAGGATTGCCTGTCCCCTTGTACACATGAAATTTAGGGATCGTGTATCCCGGCGGGTATTTTATTTGGTCATACCAGCTTGGATACGGTCTTCCAGTTTTAACAATTTGCCCAGCCGCTTCATTTGCCTGATGAACTCATATCTGCTGAGCGATGTAATCATCCAGGGCGGCTTTTGAGATGGTCTCCTCCTAGGCTGCCGACAAAGTTGGCAGAGGATTTGATGTCTCTCCTCTATCATCTTCAATTATTACTGGAGGATCTTCAGCTGGGGGATCCGGCTGGATCATCATGCCCACCATATCTTGGAATAGAAGGACCATTTGCTTTATATTGGCCGCTTGTTCCGTGGCCTCTTTGTCCTTCTTCTCAAGTATTCTCCGAAGGAATTCAGCATCAGTTTCTTGCTCATGGCGTTGCTCCGAGGATGCCTCTGGGCTTTCTTTTGGCCCAGTGAGTGCGGCCATCGCAGTCATCATCTCCTGAAGCTTCTGCTGCTTTTCTTGGGCTTTTGTCACGGATCGCGTAAGCGGTCGATGACCTGTGGAGATACGGCTATCCTCTTTTCCGGATGCCATATAGACGGTATGCACCACCATGTCCTCAGACTTAGGGCATTTAGGCTTAGTGCCTTTGACATTTGTCGACGGCACGGGGATTTTCTCCGGCCTTCTCCTCTTATGAGCGGTCGAAGTTGAGGGGGCCGCTGCAGTGGGCACCCAAGTAGCCGTCGTCTTTTGTGGCTTAACAGGATAGTTTTCTTCCTGTCGGACCTTCAGCTTCTTCTGCCGGCAGGGATAGTCTTGATCAACCACCGATTCTCGGACTTGTCGCCAGATTTTGTAAGCTTTGGAAGACAGCCGTTGAGGGGACTGCTCCGGCTTTATTTCTGTGACAGTCTCCACTGGTGGCGGAGATCTTTTCAGTACGGCGGTGGGCGAGTCCCTGCGCACCTTATTCAGCAGCTCAAACCTATTCCCGGTTGGAACAGCAGCATTAACTTCCACCGTTGGAGCTGGTGGAGTTAGCCCAGAGGGGGAGTTGCCCCCAGCCTTCCTTACTCGGCGCCAGTGGCGACGTCGAGCGTGTCGAGCTGTTGGGGCTGGTTCGGCGATGGGGACGGCTTTGTCTTTCCCCCTGTCCAGATGAGGCGCCGCTGGTGCCAGCCTCTTGAAGACTGACGTCTTTTGAGTAGCGGTATCCAATCTGTCAAAGACAGACCTTCGAGCAGGAACGGGAGCCGGAATAGTCAATCTTGTAAAGACCGACTCTTTGGCAGGAGAAGCCGCCTTGACGACTTCAGGAGCAGAGATAGATATCTTCTTTGGGATGGCCACTTCAGGTGTCATGGGCTTCTTGGAAGGCCCATCGGAGTTCAGGCCCAGTCTGGCGAAGACTGATGAGTTGGAGCTGGAAGACCCGTTGAGAGGGGCTGTGGTAGCAGCAAGCCGATCGAAGATCGACTTCTTAAGAACTTCCGGTGCTGGCATAGGAACGGTGAAGCTCGTTGGCGGGGGCATAGTCCCGAAAATCAATCCAGTAGTGGCCTGAGTGACTTGTTCCACTGGCATCGTGAATAAGGAAGCCGCTTGGGGCCCGTAAGCTACACCTCCAGATGAGGCGGAGCGTATGTTGCAGTTGCAGTTGGAATATCTTGCACAAGTGGACGCTATTGATTCTTTGCTTTCTGCAGTAAGCAAAACACCAAATCTTAGTACCTCGAAACCCAAGGGCAACCATTAGCAAACCGCGATTGGCTCGCGAACACGACACACGATGTGTGGAGTGGAAAGAGGAAAAGGTCCCACCGGGCGTGCCAGAATCTGTTCCCCTCCGAATCACGGGGACGCGACCGCGTAGGTCCGTCTGGCCTGAAATTCGGGGCAGATGCTAATTGGTGCTATCCGTCCACCTCTCCGAAGATGCCAAGTTGATTTATAGCACCATGTATCGAAGGTTTAAACGGATGCGGCCGATATAGCAGACTTCGTCAGATTCCCCCTCATTTGAGAGGTTTTTGATTGTGGGGACGCTCTTCCCTGCAGGCGCAAGCTGATCAGTCGAAAATAATATATTTTTAACACGTCAATTTCCTTGTCATTTGCATTCATCTAGAGGTGTTCGGCATTCATATTGCACATATTAGCAAAATAGTCGTAAAATAACAGATTGCATGTGTTATACTTTAAAACCGACACTTTAAGGGAAATTGACTATTTATCATGGCATTGCATCATTCTTGTGTAGCGCAACACTTGTTTCGAAGTTTGTGCAGGAAATTCCAGGAGAAAGGCCAAAATTGTCAAAGAGCTGATCAAAATTGCGCCAAGTCTAAGATTTTTTATCTGGCAGTAATACAGAAGGAATTATAAGATTATACACATCAGAAAATATACCTGAAGCCAAGAGGAAGCACAACACTGAAATCCACATAATGAAGCCCTCACGTGACCGCGGATCCACGGCAGGAGCGGGCACGTGCCGCGGATCCGCGGTCTTGTTGCCACGTCATCAGAAATTCTCTGCTTCATTATTCTCCTCTCAGCTCCAGAACTCCTTTAAGCCACTGCAATTCCCAGAACACTCCAGAACATTCTGCCAGATCAGCAAGGCTCCTTGTGCAAGCTAATGATGTCCTAGCTTCCAAAGCAATCTTCACCTTAAAAGCCTAGAACCTTCTCCCTAACCTCCTAGCTTAAGGTGGAAGCTAAACCCTAACTAACTAGTTCTAGAGGCTTCTACCTAACTACCTAGCTTATAGGGGAAGCTAAGCTAATCTAAAGTTTACAAGGGAAGCTAACCTAACCCAAGCTTCTTAAGGAACCTAATTACTCTTAAGGCTATAAAAGGGACCCTAGGCTTCACTTGAAAAGGTTGTTCAATCTTTACCTCTTCACACAAGTTGAGTGACACAACTTGTAACCCTAACCCTAATTCAAAATCCAAAGCCAAATTCAAGATCCCAAGTACCAAATCAAGCGAGAAGCCTTCAACCTTTTAGGAGCGGAGCCGATTTTCAATTGAGCAAGTGATCCAAGAAGATCCGCGACTCACGAAGACGAGCGAAGCCAAATCGACGATCGAGTTCTTCCTCTTGTAGTTCTTGAGCGAATTGTAACGGAATTGTTGATAAATAAAAGGTGAAATTCTTTAATCTTGCTTTCTTTAAATTCTTGCATCATGATTCGATCTCAATTTGTGATTGTGGTTCTTGTTAGTGTATATGCCCTAGAGGCCATTACTGTATCATACTAGTTTGTATATTACTTGATGGAAGCTTGGGATATTCACCTTGTATAAACAATCTTGCTCAATATAGTAGTATGCTACTTGGTTTGTTTCTACTTCAATGTGTACTTGTGTTTATTTCAGTATATCACTTATACGCATTAGTGGAGCCCTTAGGATCTTTGCTTGATTACCAGCGTTGTGATGGCAGTCACACTAGTGGGGGCTGGGTAATCTATAAGCACATCCTTATACAGGTCCCTAGTCGCAGGACTATCGAGACAGGGTATCGATACTCCGGAGTAGACTAGCGTATGCGCTTCTCATCCCAGTGTGGGAGATGGTCTGTCCCACAGCCATCAGTACGTCGTACTGGAGATAGTATACGGGTGCTCGTTGGATTACGAGTACACTGGACATGACTCGTCGGGAACTGACAGGTTGGTATTATACCTATCGTCAGTTATCAGTTCCCAGGTGACATGAGTACAGCTTAGTCCGCTGACTTAACACTGGCACTTCGCCTCGAGTGTGTTCCCACTGCACTTTGATCACTACTCTACCACGGCTCAAAGGAGTCGTGCAAACAGGTGGTGGTTGGGTGCAGTCCCGAAGCACTTGGAGGCAGTGATGGATAGACAGGATTCGTCTCTCCCGGTATTGGGGGTTGACATCGCGCTGTGTCTAGGAGAGCCATTACACGAGTAGTCCCTGGCCAGGGCAAGCGAGATATACTGGTAGGCTTCCATTGTTATCTCAGGGTGTTTTGGGCTTCACTCCGACACGACTTGTACCGCTATTAGGGGACTGACGTTTTACCGCCCCCTAGGCCCGACATGCGATGTATCAGACGAACAGACCGGACTGTACAGAGACTGTCACATTCAGACTCAGTAGGAGTTCAGATGGGGTTTCACCTCGTCAGCCTTCTTGTCGGCATCTACCTGGGGACCGCTACACACAGCTAGTGCCGCTTGCGGTCTGTGGTTAAACCCACTGCCAGCGTAGTGTCGAGTCTTTAGAGTCCCACACAGAGGGTATTCGCCTCTGGGCAAAACAGAGTAAAGGTCGCATGGTTTTGCGACAGGGTTCGTTCTCATCCGCGCACTTGTGCACGTTTGGAGTCCGGACGGATATTACTGGCTGGCTCTGGTTTGAGTCAGATACTGGTATATGTTTTGGGGTTGCTTTTTATCTTTCAGTATTCATGTTCCTCGGAACAAGGATGCAGGTGTGTATGCACAGTTATTTGAGGAAGAGGAAGAGGACTTTCATTAGGGTTTCGGAACGGGTGCGTATGCACAGTTGACAGTCGTCTTTTTCCAAACCCTAATGGATTTATGTTATATCAATTAATAATATTAATAAAATGAAATTGTGTCATGGTTGGTTTTTATGTTGACTTGTTGACCATGGTTGACTTGTTGACCATGGTTGAAGTTTTGACCATCATCATTACAAAAGAAAGATGCTCTTTGATTCTAGCAAATTCATTTAATGTTTGAAATGATAATGGTCATTCCTAAACTTTCCATCAACCTTTTCATTTTCATTATTATTATTAATTTGATAATTCTTTTGCTTTTTGTTATGGTTGCAAAAAGAAAAGAGCTCATTCTTTCATTTGGCTTCTCTCTCCTCACTTCCTCTTCTTCTTCCTCTAGCAAAAGGAGAACCCTTCTCATGTGTTGAGAATCCCTCTCCTTAAAAGAAAAGCACCCCTTAGACACTCTCTACTCACTCTAGGATCAAGGGTTTAGCAAGCCGGAGATTCTAGTTCACTCAAAGTTCGAGAAAGAGCCCGAAGGTTGAACCCTCAGGTGGATCCATCTTCGACGGAAGAAGGCGACGAGAAGAGAACCATCAACCTCTACTAGGTTTCAAGAAGAAGGAGTTCAAGTTAGGTATAACCACTTTGCCGAGTAGTTAACTCTCATTTGCATGTTTGCTAGTTTAGTTTAGACACGATCCCGACCTTGTTTAGTCCATGTTGCCCCATGCGCCAAAAATTTGATTTTTATATCGTTTCCGCCTCCCCGTAAGAACCGGGGGTCGCAACGTGGACTTACACTGGTATCAGAGCCTAACTAAACTTAAACTAGCTTGGTAGTGAAGTGTAACGAAGTTCGGAACCGGAAAAATCCAAATACCAAACTTTTACAAAACCCTAGTTTTTGTTAAAAATTTTTCTGGTCAAAACAAGATTTGTTATACACCTAAATTCGGCTCAGGGTTTTGTGTGAACACCCAAGAAAAACGATCCCCTAATTCCTTCAAACCGCCGCGGATCCGCGGCCTCATCTATTCTTCGAGCCGCGGATCCGCCGCCGTTTAGAGTCTTCTGGTGATCGGGTTTCGTGCAGTGTGTCTCTGTGTTGGTTTTGGGATTTTTAAAATATGTTATATGTGCCCAGATTTTCCAGAGCAGAAATTTACTTTTTGGGTCCTATAATTCCGTATTTTTTTTCCGAACTTCACTGCACTTTGACTATGATGGTTATATCTGTGATGTTTGCATGTATTGAACGTCGGCTAATCGCTATAAGTCGATTAGTCGGGGTTATACATCTCTGTGATCTGTGTTTGATGATGGTTTGTGTATATGAATGTGTTGGACTGTCGCGGATGAATAGCCGGGGTGGATGTGAGATGAGCTTTTGTTTTTCTTTCATTCATTGTAAATGTAAATTGATGTAATATTATTATTTGTTTGGCCGCACAACCGGGTCGGGGTTGTAGCCGTCATTGTATAATTCTTTTTACTGTTTTTGCTCCTAGGATAGACCCATGGAGGGGTGCACAAACTACCGGATACTTGGCGGGTAGTTTGCCGCACCCGTAGGGGTCTTGGGTGGGGTATTTGCTATTCACCGCGACCGTGTAATCCGCCTTTCGTTGCAGGCTCGAACGGATTGCGGATTCCTAGTATATCCAATGCATTCATCTGTGATCTGTAATGTCTATCATTGCTATATTTATAACTATTTAGGCGTTGCTTATGTTTTACAGCCGCGCTAGCCCAGCCCCCGCTCTGTCGTTAGTTAAGTAACCTAACGGGTGATGACGGGGCCCCGTGGCGAATGCGAATGGCATAAGCGTACGTCATATTTTGGTTGTTTTCTGCAATGGTAGGATTAAATGATGGGACGCATTAAAAGAACTAATGCAAGAATATCACGCATTAAAAGAACTAATGCAAGATAATAAACCAAGCTAAAGTCGTTGGAACACTTTCGAAAAACCACTCGGTTCTTTTCAAAATCAACTTTTAAATGCGGAGCTTGAGCCACTCCTTTTAAAAGCTATCTCGTTCCATCGATTATATCAAGTTCACTACGTTCACGGTTTTCGCCAAAACCATCCGTAGCCCTCCGTCGTTTCATATGAATATTCAACAGTATTCAAGCTGTGTTTGTTGGCCTTAGTCAAGGCACAGTGTTTGGTAGCTGGTGGGTATTCATATGTTGCATAGATAGAATGCGTTGGTTTGGGACAGTCGTATTGCCTTGTTGGCCATAGTCAAGGGTATATACGGGTGGGTTCAAATTAACCTGGATAACGACGGGTAGAACTTGACATGTGACTTATGATTTGTTGGCCTTAGTCAAGATCATAAGAGCATGGGGCAAAAATCCACATCGGGAGTTTCATAAGTACTGAAACTTGCTAGATTTGCATACCATTTGGAGTGTGGTGATTCTGGTAGGATTCCTTCAGTTTCGTCGCGCGATGATATTTGGATCCCGATCCTACTGTGAGTATATGCTACTCCTCGGGAAATTTCTCACTAAACGATCAATGCTATAAACCTAGTAGGTGCATAGAAAGGTGTTAGCGGGGCTACGCCCCCAGGGAAAAGAGGTTATTTAATTAAGGAACTTCGCGAAAGTGTTGGAAAACCTCCCTCGAAGTACCGACACTGGCCTGGCTGAACGGTTAAGCAAGTATTGTGCGGTGGGATTGATCCCGGCTAATTCTTCCTTTGTGGTTTGAGGAGGGATTCGAGAGACAGTGGGAGCCATCCTGTTTAGACAAATTAAAAACCACTCTAAACTTGCAAGAGCATCATGCTAAAGTGTTTCTTCTCTCCCCCTGCAGCGACCAAATCGAAATGACTGGACTTAAGTTACTTCTAGATAAAAACATACTGACAGGGCCAAACTACAAAGATTGGCTCAGGAATGTCAAAATGGCAATCACTTACGACAAGCTGGGGTATCTTCTTACCACCAAAGTTCCCCCCGTCCCAGGTCCCACCTCCAGCGTCGCGGATAAGGAAATCCGTAAGACTTGGGAGATTGATTGCGCGAAGGCCAAGTGCCTCGTGCTTGCCTCTATGGACAACGATCACCAGAGGAGGCACGAGAATATGGACTTGGAATCCATATTTCTTCATACAAAAGAACTGTATGGAGAGCAGTCTCGTATCGCAAGATACGAAGTGTCGAAGAAGTTATTTTCGGCAAAGTTGGCCGTCGGATCATCGGTAGCGGACCACGTGCTTAAGATGATTGGCTACATTGAGGAGCTCGCGGAACTTGGGACCACGTTGGAAAGTGAACTCTATACGGATTTAGTTCTCCAGTCCCTTCCTTCCACTTACGCCCAGTTCATACTGAATTTCAACTTGCAAGAAAAGGAAGTTGAACTTTCAGAACTCCTCAACATGCTGAGGAGCGCAGAGGGCACCCTACAGAAAGGTAGGGAAACACCCGCTTTGTTTGTAGGAGGATCTTCTTCTTCCAGGTCCAAGGCGAAAGCCAAGGGAAAGAGGAAGAAAGCCCCCGCCAAACCAAGGGGCGGTATTAGTAAAGTGGGAACGAAGGGAAAGGAAAAGGCAACAAAGATTGCGGGGAAGCTTGTTGGAAAGGAAGAATGCTTCTATTGTCATAAGAGTGGACACTGGAAGAAAGATTGCAGGGCTTGGAAGGCCAGGACACAGGAACTGAAGCAGGTTGCGGCTTCAGCTTCAGGTGTGTATGTTATTGAAAACTGTCTTTCTATAAACTCTACTTCCTGGGTATTGGATACCGGATCAGGATCTCATATCTGTAATTCTTTGCAGGCGTTGAGAAACCGTAGGTTTTTGAAGGCAGGTGACATGACCCTCAGAGTTGCGAACGGAGCTAGCATGGATGCTAAAGCCGTGGGGGACTATCACCTGGGAATGTCAGATGGACATGTTTTGGTTTTGCGTAATTGTTTTTTTGTACCCAACGCAACTTGTAATATCATTTCTGTATCTTTGGTTTCTAAAGAAGGTTATGAATTTGCGTTTGTAAGTAATTTTGTAAACATTCACCTTAATCAAGTTCTGATTGGGTCAGGTACACTGAGCAATGGTATATACGTATTAAACCAACCACAGATTTTCAATATCCAGAATACACACAAAAGAAAGTCTCTAGATATCAATCAGGCTTTCTTATGACATTGTAGACTGGGTCACATCAATGAGACACGGTTGACTAAGTTACATAAAGAAGGATACTTGGATCCGTTCGAGTATCAGTCTTATGCCACTTGTGAATCTTGTCTCATGGGAAAGATGACAAAGACTCCGTTTACTGGACACGGAGAAAGAGCGAGCGAGCTCTTGGGACTCATACACAGTGACGTGTGTGGTCCAATGTCTACACATGCGCGAAGCGGTTATTCATACTTCATTACTTTCACAGACGATTTCTCTAGGTATGGACATGTCTTCTTAATGAAGCACAAATCCGAGGCCTTTGAGAAATTTCGGGACTACAAGAATGAAGTTGAAAAACAAACGGGCAAAAGTATTAAGATTCTAAGATCGGATCGAGGTGGTGAATACTTAAGTGCCGAGTTCCTGAACTATTTAAAAGAGAATGGAATTCTCTCTCAGCGTACTCCTCCATACACTCCGCAACATAACGGTGTATCGGAAAGGAGGAATCGAACCCTATTGGATATGGTTCGTTCCATGATGAGTAAGGCTGAGTTACCGCGATCTTTCTGGGGTTATGCACTGGAAACAGCTGCACATCTCTTGAACCAAGTTCCTACTAAGACAGTGCCTACCACACCATATCAGATGTGGAGTGGGAAGAAACCCTGTCTTAAATCCTTTAAGACATGGGGATGTCCGACTTTTGTAAAAAAGCAGCATGCGGACAAGCTCGAGGCACGCTCAGTACAGTGCAAGTTTGTGGGATACCCAAAGAACTCCAAGGGGTATCTATTCTATTACGCAGAGGAGCAAAAAGTCCTTGTTTCTCGTCATGCCCACTTCTTGGAAACTGAGTTTTTAGAAAATCAGATAAGTGGGAGCGCAATAGAACTGGAAGAAATTCCAGAACCACAAGCTATTACTGAAAGCTTAGTGGAACCAGAGGGTTCGAAAGAACAGGACATTCCTACGCCGCTCCGCAGGAGTAGTAGGCAGTCTCATCCGCCCGAGAGATACTACGGTTTTCTCATAGACGGGGATAGAGAGGATTGCATCATAGATTATGATGAGCCTACTAGCTTCCAGCAGGCCGTTCAGAGCGTTGACTTGGTAAAATGGCTGGATGCAATGCGGACCGAAATGGAGTCCATGTACACCAACAAAGTATGGACGTTGGACATTGCTCCAGACGGGGTAAAACCCGTAGGATGCAAGTGGATCTTCAAAAGGAAGATTGGTGTAGATGGACAGGTTGAGACCTATAAAGCTAGACTTGTAGCAAAGGGTTTCCGTCAAAGACCTGGCTTGGACTATGACGAAACCTTTTCTCCAGTGGCTATGTTGAAATCCATTCGGATCCTTCTTGCCATTGCTGCCTTCCACGATTATGAGATTTGGCAGATGGACGTAAAGACCGCTTTTCTAAATGGAAATTTAGAGGAGTGTGTCTATATGGATCAGCCAGAGGGTTTCATTCAGAGTGGGAGCAGCGGAAAGGTGTGCAAGTTGCTTAAGTCCATCTATGGACTAAAGCAGGCATCGCGGAGTTGGAACATCTGTTTTGATGAGACGGTCAAGGAATTTGGCTTTATCAAAAATCCAGATGAACCATGCATCTATAGTAGATTTGTAGCGAGAACTGTAGTATTCCTCGTTTTATACGTGGATGACATTCTCTTAATAGGAAATGACATTCCTATGCTACAATCTGTCAAGGGGTTCTTGTCACAAAGGTTCTCCATGAAAGACCTGGGTGATGCCTCATACATCCTGGGGATCCGGATCCATCGTGATAGATCCAAGAGGATATTAGGACTTTCACAGTCCAGGTACATCGACACCGTACTGAAAAGATTCAGTATGGAAGATTCCAAGCGCGGTAACCTACCGGCTTGTCACGGGATCACCCTCTTTAAAGAGATGTCCCCCAAGACTGATTTGGAGAGGGATCGCATATCTATTATACCCTACGCTTCTGCGGTAGGCTCTATAATGTATGCGATGTTGTGTACCAGACCGGATGTAGCTTATGCACTGAGTGTGGTAAGCCGGTATCAGTCAAACCCTGGGGAGAAACACTGGATAGCGGTAAAGAACATCCTCAAGTACCTGAGAAGGACTAAGGAGATGTTCTTGGTGTATGGCGGAAAAGACCTCCAGATCGAGGCCTTTGCTGACTCCAGCTTCCAGAGTGACAAGGATGATTCCAAGTCCATGTCGGGTTTTGTCTTTACCCTCAATGGAGGGGCGGTGTGTTGGAAGAGTTCCAAACAGGAAACCGTTGCAGACTCGACGATGGAAGCGGAATACATCGCTGCATCTGATGCCGCAAAAGAAGCTGTCTGGATGAGGAAGTTCTTGAAAGAACTTCAGGTGGTTCCGTCCATTGTTGACCCAATACCTCTGTATTACGACAACAACGGGGCTATAGCTTTAGCGAAGGAACCCAGGTCCCATCAAAGATCCAGGCACATCTTGAGGCGGTATCACCTGATCAGGGAGATCGTGGATCGCAAGGAGATCGAGGTTCGGAGGGTTGCTTCAGAAGAGAACACTGCAGATCCATTCACCAAGGCCCTACCCCAGACTCAGTTCGAGCGGCTGATCGAGATGATAGGTCTTCGATACGCCAGTACATGGCCTTAGCGCAAGTGGGAGATTGTTAGTGTATATGCCCTAGAGGCCATTACTGTATCATACTAGTTTGTATATTACTTGATGGAAGCTTGGGATATTCACCTTGTATAAACAATCTTGCTCAATATAGTAGTATGCTACTTGGTTTGTTTCTACTTCAATGTGTACTTGTGTTTATTTCAGTATATCACTTATACGCATTAGTGGAGCCCTTAGGATCTTTGCTTGATTACCAGCGTTGTGATGGCAGTCACACTAGTGGGGGCTGGGTAATCTATAAGCACATCCTTATACAGGTCCCTAGTCGCAGGACTATCGAGACAGGGCATCGATACTCCGGAGTAGACTAGCGTATGCGCTTCTCATCCCAGTGTGGGAGATGGTCTGTCCCACAGCCATCAGTACGTCGTACTGGAGATAGTATACGGGTGCTCGTTGGGTTACGAGTACACTGGACAGGACTCGTCGGGAACTGACAGGTTGGTATTATACCTATCGTCAGTTATCAGTTCCCAGGTGACATGAGTACAGCTTAGTCCGCTGACTTGACACTGGCACTTCGCCTCGAGTGTGTTCCCACTGCACTTTGATCACTACCCTACCACGGCTCAAAGGAGTCGTGCAAACAGGTGGTGGTTGGGTGCAGTCCCGAAGCACTTGGAGGCAGTGACGGTTAGACAGGATTCGTCTCTCCCGGTATTGGGGGTTGACATCGCGCTGTGTCTAGGAGAGCCATTACACGAGTAGTCCCTGGCCAGGGCAAGCGAGATATACTGGTAGGCTTCCAGTGTTATCTCAGGGTGTTTTGGGCTTCACTCCGACACGACTTGTACCGCTATTAGGGGACTGACGTTTTACCGCCCCCTAGGCCCGACATGCGATGTATCAGACGAACAGACCGGACTGTACGGAGACTGTCACATTCAGACTCAGTAGGAGTTCAGATGGGGTTTCACCTCGTCAGCCTTCTTGTCGGCATCTACCTGGGGACCGCTACGCACAGCTAGTGCCGCTTGCGGTCTGTGGTTAAACCCACTGCCAGCGTAGTGTCGAGTCTTTAGAGTCCCACACAGAGGGTATTCGCCTCTGGGCAAAACAGAGTAGAGGTCGCATGGTTTTGCGACAGGGTTCGTTCTCATCCGCGCACTTGTGCACGTTTGGAGTCCGGACGGATATTACTGGCTGGCTCTGGTTTGAGTCAGATACTGGTATATGTTTTGGGGTTGCTTTTTATCTCTCAGTATTCATGTTCCTCGGAACAAGGATGCAGGTGTGTATGCACAGTTATTTGAGGAAGAGGAAGAGGACTTTCATTAGGGTTTCGGAACGGGTGCGTATGCACAGTTGACAGTCGTCTTTTTCCAAACCCTAATGGATTTATGTTATATCAATTAATAATATTAATAAAATGAAATTGTGTCATGGTTGGTTTTTATGTTGACTTGTTGACCATGGTTGACTTGTTGACCATGGTTGAAGTTTTGACCATCATCATTACAAAAGAAAGATGCTCTTTGATTCTAGCAAATTCATTTAATATTTGAAATGATAATGGTCATTCCTAAACTTTCCATCAACCTTTTCATTTTCATTATTATTATTAATTTGATAATTCTTTTGCTTTTTGTTATGGTTGCAAAAAGAAAAGAGCTCATTCTTTCATTTGGCTTCTCTCTCCTCACTTCCTCTTCTTCTTCCTCTAGCAAAAGGAGAACCCTTCTCATGTGTTGAGAATCCCTCTCCTTAAAAGAAAAGCACCCCTTAGACACTCTCTACTCACTCTAGGATCAAGGGTTTAGAAAGCCGGAGATTCTAGTTCACTCAAAGTTCGAGAAAGAGCCCGAAGGTTGAACCCTCAGGTGGATCCATCTTCGACGGAAGAAGGCGACGAGAAGAGAACCATCAACCTCTACTAGGTTTCAAGAAGAAGGAGTTCAAGTTAGGTATAACCACTTTGCCGAGTAGTTAACTCTCCTTTGCATGTTTGCTAGTTTAGTTTAGACACGATCCCGACCTTGTTTAGTCCATGTTGCCCCATGCGCCAAAAATTTGATTTTTATACCGTTTCCGCCTCCTCGTAAGAACCGGGGGTCGCAACGTGGACTTACAGTTCTTGTTGTGATGTTTGAGTAAAACTCCGCTCGTAAAGGAGTCGAGACGATTAATAGAATGATGATGTAACAAATCTTAAAATGATTCTTAAGTCCTACGAGTTTTGTAAACCCTAGCAAATTGAAGAATCGACGACCTAGTTTCGTTGCGATACTTTCTTGATTGTGATCGCTTGAAATTAGGGATCTATGATTGATTCTTAAATTTACTAGAGGCTAGAATGTGAATGATATCGACGAAGGGACAAGGAATAGATGATGAAACCCTAGTTTCACAAGAAATCCCTAATTCTCGTTGATCATCATCGATCTAGTATCAATTCATCGATGGATAAGAATACGTAATCGCTAGATTTCATCACATCTATAGATCCGATCGATTCCTACGAGCCTCACTTCGATTCTTGATATTTGATTTGGAAATCATCACAAATTCTCAATTCTTAATTTTAATGTTTCTTGATTTAGACTAGATTTTTCTAATTCTTGAACTTCAATTTACAAATCATGAATTGTTTTTTCTTTTCTTTTGTTTAAATTTTCGACTCATCTAATTCGAAATACGAACGATTACACTTTCCATGTGGACGATCCACACTTACTAACGCGCTACATTCGACACCGTTATTGATTGCGGTCAAATAATTTTTGGTTGATTTCTTTACACATTTCCAACACACACAACAAGAATTTGTATCAATCAAATGGCGCCGTTGCCGGGGACAGTGCGCTAATTGTTCGTTTTTGAAATTTGAGTTGAAAAGTTTATTCCATTATAATTTTTAGATCAAAATTCGAGCAAAACTCTAAACGTGTTGTTGTGATTTGTTGCGAGGAAATATGGAATCATTGGAGCTGTGGAAATTTTTTTCTGAATATTCCAGAGAGCTAAGAGGAGCAACAGAAGCAGTCTCCTAAAATTTTGTGCAGTGATCCTCTCATTAGACCGCGTTTTCGCGGCATTAGCGTGCATATGCTGTGGATCCGCGGCGGTCTTGCCTCCTCTCTGTGCCAAAATTCTCAGGTGACTCCTATACTTTCTTATCTCCTCCTTTGTCTGCTCCAAATAACAATTTGTTGCAGGTCTCTTTGCAAATAATTCGCAGCGCGGCAAAAGCAATAAAAATTGTGCGTGTTTTTGATTTTGGTTGTTTGCATATTAATACGGAATTTAAGGGGCACGGCCAAATCCAGATTAGGTGAGGAGTTCATTACCCTTCCTAAGCCTCGAAAATCATAAACTTGCATCCGCATTTACCCTCATTAACTAAAAAAGATCTAGAGATGACTCTAAGGACCGTTGCGCTCACTTAGGACAGAAGAAGGCCGTGGGTAATTCATTGCTTATCCGCGTTTCTTTTGTGGTGTCTAAGGCAAGTGTGTCTAAGGCTAGTGGTTTTTAATTAGGCCCACTACTTACGTAGTGGAGTACCTTCCCACTTACCTGGCACTTACCTGGCCACAGGGGAGACAAAGAGGCAGTGGAGGATTTATCCTGCGACTTGTCTTTTGGCAGTTAGGAGCGGTCTAGAGCTTTGACCTAGGCGACCACTAGAATTAGGGTTTTGCTTGTTACATTTGTTGTGATTTGCATCATTTTTTCAAAAAAAATCCGTATATTTTTCAAAACAAACACCGCATACATCATTTCCCCTAATTATATTAACGCTGCCACTTGTACTAAACCCTTTAGTGCAAGATAGGCTGGACACGGGATTCTAGTGCCTGTTTAGTCCGCGTTCTTTCTATCGACCCCAAAGTCGGTATTTTTACATTTACCTCTTCTTTTCCTACCACCACACCCACTTCGATGGACGATTCTCCATCGAACTTCTTTACCACTACTTTGCCGCCGTCCGCAGGTGCGCAGAATCCACCCTGCATCTCTCTCCAAGAGAGGTGCTATCCTACACGAGGTCCTTGTTCCCTTCCGAACGGTGGTCGCGACGTGAGGACGTCTAGCCTGAGATTCGGGGCAGATGCTATATGGTTTTATCCGTCTACCTCTCCGAAGATGCCAAGTTGATTTATGGCACCATGTATCGTTGGTTTAGACGGATGCGGCCGATGTAGCAAATTTCGTCAGATTCCCCCTCGCTTGAGGGGTTTTTGATTGTGGGAACGCTTTTCCTTGCAGGCGCAAGCCCCTACAGTTAATTACGCTACCGCATCGCGGTAGCCACTTTCTCCTTCTCCAGAATTTCACTTCGTGTCGTGTGTGTTTGTTTTGTTTGTGGTTGCCCATGGATTGTATACGGAGACTAAGTGATGCCGTCGCCCGTAGGATATGGATTAGTCCAAATCCGTATTTACTTAGATTTGGGTTTGGTGTTTTTAGTTTAAGGATACGTTAACCGTATTGAGGCTAAAATCAACTTAAACATCCGTTAAGGATACGTTAGTCCTTTTTTAGACTAAGATCAACTTAACGTGGTGATCCATTTAATATTTGGCCGTCGGGACTCGTCACCTCTCTGACGTCGTTGAAGGATTACAATGATAGGTGTCAGAGGAGTTCGGAGATGTACCCTTGAACCAAAATCGATTTGGAGTTTTATAGTCCATTTGAATATTTAAGGATGCGTAGGCCGTGTTTGGGGCTAAGATCAACTTAAACGGGACCGTTTAGATCCGGCAAAAGAGCATTTGAAGGCTCTATTGTTCCAGTTTAGGGACGTAGTGGTCCATGTTCCAATTTAGGGACGTGGTGGTCCATGTTCCAGTTTAGAGACATAGTGGTCCATATTCCAGTTTAGGGACGTGGTGGTCTATGTTCCAGTTTAGAGACGTGGTGGTCTATGTTCCAGTTTAGGGATGTAGTGGTCCGACATTAGTTTAAGGACGTTTCGGTCCAATATTAGTTTTCGGTCCAATATTAGTTTAAGGACGTTTCGGTCCAATATTAGTTTAAGGTCGTTTCGGTCCAATATTAATTTAAGGTCGTTTCGGTCCAATATTAGTTTAAGGACGTTTCGGTCCACGAGTTTAAGGACCCCACAGTCCATGTTGATGTGTGGTCGTTGGGACCCGTCACCTCTCTGATGTCATTGAAGGATTACAACGAGAACTGTCAGAGGAGTTCGGAGATGTACCCTCGAACCGGATGTAAATTGATTTAGGGAGCAGCCGTGCTCACTCAATTTAATTTGAGGACTTATGGCCATGACTGGGCTAAGTCCAGTTTTGTCTTTGGCCTATTGGACCTGTGCTAGGGCCTTGCCCCTTCACTGCATTATTTTTCTTTGTTTGGATTGGGCTCTGCCCTTTTATAAATGATGTAGAGCATCTATTTTGTTTGGGCTCTGCCCTTTTTTATTGCTTTGCAATTTATTTTGGCCTGTTAGGTCTTTTTGGCTTGGGCCTGGCCCTTTAGCAAAAGAATTGCATTGCATTCTTGGGCACTTTGCGCCAATCAGAGAGCGCAAGCGCTTGTGGTGACGACACGTGTCATGCAAGCGCAGTGCGCTGTGCTAGTGCGCTGCGCTTGCGCTGCTGACACGTGGCGCACTTTGGTGAGTTGCGCCAATTACAGAGAGCAAAGCTCTATCTTAAAGCTCATAGCGCAAGTAGTTCAGATGCTGACACGTGGCGCTCTCCCAAGAGCGCAACAGCGCAGTTTGCAAGTGTAAGGCACTATGATTTAAGAATCTTTTAGATTCAAGAACCAATGGTTCATAAAAGAAGTGCAAAGCACTATTCGTTTCCTTGATCTAATTTAGATCAAAGAAAAAACAAGTTTTTTTTTATTTCAGGAACCAATGGTTCATAAAAGTGCAAAGCACTATTTATTATGTGAAGATCATTGATCTTGTTTTTAGATCAATGATCTATTAGAAGAAATTTCTTCTAATTTGTGAAGGTTTTTACCTTTTTCTTGAAACTTTTTCAGAGTTCTCTCTGTTTGAAGCTCTTGATTTCTCAAAAGTGTTCATGCCTTTGAATTGAGGTCTAGGGTCCTTTTTATAGTGCCCATAAATTAGTTAAATTTGTTAAAGAGATTTTTCTCTGAGTGATTTAGGGAATTTTCCCCACCGTTGGATGTTTGATCCAAGGGCTTCTGTTTTACAGAAGAAAATCTTCTTGTTTTAACAAGAACAGAAAGATTTCTTTAAAATCTTAATTCTGTTTGGTGTAAATGCCCCAGCGCATGACACGTGTCACGCAGCGCACAGCGCAGCGCAACTGCGCTAGCGCATCTGCGCTGACGCATCTGCGCTGACACGTGTCGCGCAGCGCAAAGCGCAGCGCATCTGCGCTGACACGTGTCGCGCAGCGCAAAGCGCAGCGCATCTGCGCTGACACGTGTCGCGCAGCGCAGTGCTTGCGCAACTGAAGCGTTGCTTCCTTTAATTTTGCTTAAAATAGAGCTTTGCTCTTATTGGGCGCGCCTTCTTTGGCGCTGTGCTGACGTATCAGCGCCTGATATGTGGCGCGTTGCGCCCGAGATTTGAACCGTTGCTTCAAAATTTGAAATTTGAATTTCAACAGAGCTTTTCTCTGATTGGGGAAACAAATGCCCCCCCACCGTTGCGCTCACGTGGCGCGCACGTGAATGCAGCGGTGGCAAACTCTTGACCGTTGGATCAAGGGGTGAGCTGAAGGGTCGCAAGCGCCTTATAAATAGGACCTATGTCCCTTAGAAAATCTTCACCATTTCAAGATTTTGATTTTCCAGAGATTTGCTCTCACCCAAGAACTTCAGAGCTTTGCTCATTTCTAAAGTCAAAAACTTTAGGTAAAAATTAATTTAAATCAAATTAATTTAACTTAATCTTAACCAAAGAGCTTTGCTCTCATAGATCTTTTGATCTAAAGAGATCCCCATTGGGGTTTCATAAACAGAGTTTTGCTCTTAAGAACTTATAGATCTGCAGTGATCTTGTTCATGGGTTCTAACCCATGAACAGAGCTTTGCTCTTGAATCAACTGTAGATCTTTTAGATTTGAAAAATAAAGAATCTTTTTATAAGTTTTTCATGAATCTTTCAGGATTCCAAATTTTTTAATTCTTTTAAGTGTAATTTTTTTTTCTGATGGACCTTTTCCATTATTACCACAGAGCTATGCTCCTTTAAGGAATTTTATTCCTTTGAGACCAGAATTTGACAAGTGTCATTCTGTGACAGAGCTTTGCTCTGAAAGAGGAGATTTTCTCGTTGTCTCTAGGGATTCCATACTGATGATAATATTCTCTTGGGGATCTTTTCTTTAACTGACAGTCTCACCCAATGATGAGGCTGTCTTATTAAAAGAGGCATTTTCATCCAGATTTTGTGGGTCCCCATTTGGTCCCCTACCCACTGCACTGCAGTGTGATTAATTTTAATCTAATTAATTTTTAAATTCATTTAATTGAAGATTTTTTTAAACGCCAAGCGTTGGGATTGTAGCACTGATGGCTATTTTGTTCTTTTGCAGCGATCATGTCTCTCGACACCTCGTTCCCGTTTGTTCGTTCAGAGGAGGGATTTCCCGAGGCGCCCTTGGACCGTGAGGTCCTGGCCATGATTAAGGAATACGACTTGGAATACAAGAGTCTCTACCTTTGGGGGTCGTGGTATAATCAGATCATCATGGGCCGACGGAGCTTCACATGCGCGGTGCCGTCAGAACCCATCACGGCGATTCACTATGCTACCCCACCCTCGGTGCAGTATGCCGTGAAGATGGTGGATTGGACATCGAAGGGTTTTCTTCATCCGGCTATAGATGCAATCCCGGTCCAGCGTCCCATGGTTTTGGATATCCTAGGACGCCGTATCTGTCAAGGCGAGGCGCGACCTTGGGGGCAATCATATAATATCGGTCTGATCCCCCGCCACCCAATCGGCTATCTGCCGTGGGCCCAGTATATCATGTCGACGAAGAAGTCGCAGTTGATAAAGTTAGGATTGTACACCGCAGTGTACGTCTCTCTGTTCCAATATCCCACGCTCCCCACCTGGTGGTTCAAGGCCTTCCTGGAGCAGTGGAACATTCCTACCCACACTTCCTCGCCATGGATCGGGAAGTGTCAATCTCTTTGGAAGAGTTTACGGAGGTATCCGGTTTATCGGTCATGGGGGAACATTATGAGGAGTTGCTCCCGACGGATGAGTACATCTTTGGTGCTAAGCCGGTGATAAGGGGGCTCACGCCGGAGAATGCTGTTCAACACCAGTTCCTAAGCTTGATTAAAGTGTTGAACATATATGAGTCTCTTTTCATCGAACATGGGAGTCGAGGAGTTAACTTTGAGGATTTCATTGCTCGGTTTCTTCGTCTAAGCGTCCTCTCATCAGAGGCTGCTAAGTTCGCTACCCTGGATGACCCTTTCGGTCTAGGTGTGGATAACCTGCTGGAAAAGGAGATAGATCAAAAGGGTTTTTTCCTTCCGGAATTCCCGACTATGTCTTTTGCAGAAATTGCGGCCCCTGGAATGGATGAGGAGGCCTTTTTCTTAGGATTTCTCGGGTTATGGTTGAGTTGGTTTGCAATTCCAATGCACTCTCACTGCATGCGGCCCTCTGTTTTTTACTCAGCCCACCGGATGACTATCGGGGTAATTGGTGGCCGTTGGGATCGTCGGCTTGGCGCACTTATATCATGGCCTCAGCCGAGCAGCGGATGCTAATGAGCCTGGGGTGCTGCACGTGGTCTTCCCGATGCACTACTTTATGTCGTGGCTCGAGCTACATACGGCGGGTGTCTTCGGCATGCACAAAAGGCCCTCATTCTACGAAAGGTGCAGCTTCCCTCGCCTCATACAGCTGATTGGCGCATCAATTGTGAATCCATCGCCACGAAATGCCAGGGGTTTACTCCTTCGCTCCCACACCGTTGGAGCCGGTGTGTCTTTCGTCGACAAAGTGTTGACTATTGGAAAAACGTCTACCACTGCAGTGCGGTCATTGCAAGACACTTTCAAGGATGGAGTTTCGGTTTTAACGGCCCGGGAGACCCTTCACTTATGTTCCATCAGACCGGGCTTCTTGGTGTTTAGGCAGAACGGGACAGCGATCTTCATGAGATATAACCCGCATCGTTTCGCCCAGCAGCTGAGCTATAATCAAGGGGTACCGCTGGAGGCTTTCTTATCGGAACCTGCTGCGACCGAAGAAGGGATGGAGAGAGCGCTGCATCATTTCATGTGTCTAAACACGGGCTCCCACTTCTTTATCAGTGAGCCGGCTTGCGCCCCACGACTTCTCAGGGTATATACAGAATGGTACAGTCATTTGACGGGAGCGGTCATAAAGGAGGAAAGGCGGTTGCTGATCGACCGTAAGGGTGCACTTCCAGGTAGCGATCGCAACGCTCCTTTGGTGCCAAGGACCCCGTTAATCCCCCTTTAAAAGATGCCAGAGCCGGACCTTCGCGTGCGCAGAGTCCTCCTCGCGGATTGTCGCTCCCTGACATTGCGGATGCACCCCCAGCGCCCTGTGCTCCAGTGGAGACAGTGGTTATAGCCTTGCCGGAGTCTGGCGTAGGTGTAGACATCGGGACCCGCCATCCCAAGGTGGCTGCTAAGCGTAAGTCAATCCCACGTGAGCCTAGGGTCGGAGGGCAGAAGAAAAAGAAGTCGCTCTTCGCTGCCGATGTCGCGTTCGGTCAGGAACCCCATGCTCCCTATGCCGAGGGCCTGATCGAATATGGGACTAACGAGGGATTAGTCATGCCGCTGCCGGATGATACAGACTTGGAAGCCGCTCTCGAAACTTCAGCGTGGTTGGCAAAGCGTGATGCATGGCTAGCTGAGCTTGCGCAATCAGGTAACTACTAGTCGCATTTTCTTTATTGTATCATATTCTTCTCATTGCCTTTGACTAACGTTTTTCTTTCTTTTCTTCCAACAGGCATCACTGATGAGGAAGCCATTGCCGCTTCACTCAAGACCTTCCAAGAGGATGAACGCCTTAGAGCGTCTTTAGGCCTCAGTAAGTTTCGATTCATCAAGTTTTTGTTCTCCTTGCGTTATGGTCAATCTAATCTCTTCCTTTTTATTGCAGAAACCTCAATGCCGTTCCCGCCAAGCGACGCAAATGTTCTGCCAGCTGCCGATGTTCTCGCTTCCTCTGGGCCACCGCAGGAGGTTCGTCTTGAAGAGCCGATGAGAGATGCCTTAAAGGCTCTGGAGGCATATTTAAATGAGGACGACGATGCTTCGATAAAGGAAGCGTCAAAGAGGTCCATCGTGATGGCCCGGGAGGAAAGGAAGCGGTCGAGGCGCGAAGCAAAGGCACGCAGGGCTGCTTTGGCCATTGGAGCGGGCCCCAGCACCGTTCCTCGAGCTGACACTCCGCCAGAAGAGTCCCCGGTCGCGCTGTCTACAGCTCATAGATAGGCGATCCGCGCCAATAGAGAGGCTAACGACAAATCTACCTCAGGTAATACTTCTTTCAGAATTTCGTTATAAGACTCATAAAGCTGTCGGTTCTTATATATTTTATCTTGCAGGGCCAAGTCCGACCGAGGGGGAGGCGGAGACCGTTTAACCCAAGGAAACAGAGGAGGCGGCACCTACCGAACCTGAGCCGACGGTGGGCAACGTCGCTGAGGCTTCGGAGCCTGAGATGGAGGTTGGGGGGTCTGCAGCCGAGAAGGTCATTGATGCCGAGCCTGAAGTGGCGGCAGATGAATTGATCATTACATCTGAGCCTAGGGTGGTGGCGGATGAGGCGCTTGAGGCCGGCGACCTCGTGGTGACGGCGGATGAGCCGATGGAGACCGCGGAGCCCGCAGAAGTAGCGGGTGATATGGGTACGACTCTTGGGGAAGAGTTAGCCACTCTCTCCCAAGAGTCCGGCAACGCTCCAATCATTGCCCTCCCCGTGTACGATCTTCCGCCGTCTCCAGGTCTTGTGATCACGACAACGGTCCCTATCGAGTCGGGTGATGAGGCCACGGGCGGTGGCCTCATGTCCATGGAGGAGGGAGTCGCCTCCGTTTCAGTCGGCAGCTCATCAGGTAAATCCCAAGTTGCTGTCTTTCTTTACCTTACAATCCTTTCTGACAAGTTCACCTTTTTTTGTAACGCAGGTGCAGCCAGCGCTGATGCCCCATTGCTCGAGGGAGGGCCTTCAACGACTGCCTTGGCGGTGGTCACCTCTCAACCCTCTCTCATACCGTCGAAGATGTTGGAAGGTATGAGTTTGCAACTTATTAATCTCACTTTTCAGACGTATAATTCGTGTACTAAAGTCATACTGTTGTGTCTTTCAGGAGTGCTTTTTGACCATCTTTATCAGGTGTTGCTCCCACACTTCTCCTTCCCATCCGAACTCGTCTCTTCCTCTGGTGGCGTTGGTGAGTATGATTTCCATTGATATCCTTCTTTCTTCATTGATGGAATTACTTCTAAACCCTTTTTTCTCATCTCGACTGCAGTGCTACAGATTGAAGGAGGGGATAAAAGATCGGCTGCGCCACCGGCCCTTCCGGCCTTGCCACCTGTCTCATCTGGTATGGCGAATATCACATCGATAACTCCCCCATTTTTATTTTCTGTACTGTTATCTGATCACATCTTGTTTCTTTTCAGCTGTCGTTCTAGTCTCGGCGCCCTTCGAGCCTCGCATTACAATGCCGGCGGGTCCTTATCTGAGGCGTCCATCTTCGAAAGGCGCCGCGAATAGTTTGCGCATGTTGAGTGACTATGTCGAGAAACTCGACGTTGAAACTCCTACATCTGCCGCAGACTTCGCTACGGCGGTTAACCCGATGCTGGTGATACTCGTGAACTTTCATGACGAGGGCATCATCGTATCTTGGGTTAACCATTGCAGGGAGATCGAGGCCCGCCTGCATCAGCCGGAGTCGATGCGTCCCGCACCTGAGACCTTAGCCGCCAGTAATCAAAGAGCAGCGTAGATTGAGCAGAGCGTTCCTTACTTCCGCCATCTCGAACAAGAAGTCATTTCAAGGCATAAGGAGCGCGGTGAGACTTCGAGCAAGTCTGCCCAACTGCATGCTCGGGTGGAGGCCAATGCTGCACGACTGAAGGTTGTCTTTGAGGGTCTTCTGCAATGTCTTTCCGAAGGGTTATCATTGAGGCAACAGCTTGACGTTGTCGAGCGGGATGCGCCCAGCCAGGAAGCAGCCCAGAAGGCGGCCGAGGAGCAACTTTCGTCTTTTTTACAGCAGCGGGCCCAGGTGGAAGCGGAGTTGGCCGCGGCAGCCACTCAGGAGGAGGCGCTGAAGGAAGTGCGAGAGCGGCTTGCGGATTTGTTAAAGACACTTCCTCCTCAGTAGCTATCCCTCTTTGTATCGTTTGTACTTGTAAATAAAAAAATGTATATATATATTTTTTATTCTTTAGCACGATGTATCCTGTACTCAATCAAGTTTATGAATAAAAGATACACATTTTTTGTAATGTCTTGTGCTATTTCTTTGCTTTTTCTTTTCTTATTATCAGCATGCTGTCACAATTAGCAGATAATAGAGTAAGCACCTTGATTTCTTCATGAGGTAACGATGGCTTAAGCTGCAGGTTCAGATCTGCCGTCTAAGACTTTTCAACTCTATGAGCCGTGAGGGTCTCACAGAGACTTTTCTCCCTACGGATCGAGAGGATCTCGTTGGTGGGTTTTCTCCTTAGGAATCGTGAGGATTCCTAAGTGTATTTTCTCTTGTAAGTCGTAGGGATCCTATAAGAGATTTTTTTCCTCTTACGAGTCGAGAGGACCCGTAAGCGGTTGTTTCCCTCCTTATCGAAACTCGACTTTGGAGAGTGAGACTCGTGAATAGTATGCAAGAGACCGTTTTAGATCGACTTGCAGGGTCCCATTATTCAGGAAGCAATTTTTTTTTTAGTCCCTGCTGCCTGAGGCTTCATCTTGCAAGTTGAGACGAGTCGGGAATTTTCCCGCGGAGACACTGGTTTCTCTGTGAGCCGACGCGAGTCAGGAGGCACTGGTTGCTTTGCGAGTTGAAACGAGTCGAGAATTTCCCACGGAGGCACTGGTTGCTTTGCGAGTCGATGCGGATCAAGAGGCTCTAGTCAAGGATTGTTTGTTTCCCTGAGTTGAGGTATTTACTAAGGATTATTTGTTTCCCTAGTGCCAAGGATTATTTGTTTCCTTGGTGTTGAAACGAGTCGAGAATTTCCCACGGAGGCACTGGTTGCTCTACGAGTCGACGCGGATCAGGAGGCTCTCGTCAAGGATTGTTTGTTTCCCTGAGTTGAGGTACTTGCCGAAGACACTGGTTTCTTCGGAGTTGGGATGAATCGTCGAGATCTGGCTTCGTTTTCTGGCGGAGCCTGTTGGGAAAGTATGGTTCCCTCTTCGTTTGCATCCTTGGATTGTATACAGGGATCGATGTAATCTTAACTGTAGGGCCAAAGTCTTATTCATCATTTTTTTGTTTTATTTCCGCGATGCTCTATCATTTCAGCTTTTATATCGCGAAGGTCGCGATTGCCCAATCATTTCGGCTATTTTTCGCGGTGCCCAATCATTTCGGCTGTTTATTTTATTTTTACTCGCTGCTTTTTATTGCGAGTTGCCCAATCATTTCGGCTATTTTGCATGCATACATTTTTACTTGCTGCTTTTTATTGCAAGTTGCCCCATCATTTCGGCTATTTTGGATGCATGTGCGGCCTACTGGCTTTCCGCTGTAAACCGATTTCGGCATCAGCACCGCTACAACTGGGATATTACCAGGAGCGAATCATCATCTGCTTCTGTCGATGTCGAACAAAGGTGGCTTAGCGACCAGGGTTAGGGTCCTGTTGACTAAGGCTTTTGACTTCATGAGCCGTAAGGGTCTCACGAAGTTATTTCTCCCTACAAGTCATGAGGATCTTGTAGATGTATTTTCTCCTTGGGAATCGTGAGGATTCCTAAGTGTTCGTTTCCTCTGTAAGTCGTAAGGATCCTACAGGAGGGTTTTCTCCTTATAAATCGAGAGGATTTACAAGGGTTGTTCACCATGCGAACATATCCCCAGCCACGGATGGGACTTGGTTAGGGAAATGTTTATTCGCGCCCGTGGATTGTATACAAGGGTCGGTATTGAGCCACTTGTAGGGCAATATCGGAAGTTGTGGGGATTGCTTAAGCACAGGTTTAGGTCTCTGTAACTTAAGACTTTCAAATCTTATGAGCCGTGAGGGTCCCATAAGAGAGTTCTCCTTACGAGTCGTGAGGATCTCGCAAGTGTATTTTCTCCTCAGGAATCGTGGGGATCCCTAAGTGTGTTGCTCCCTTGTGAGTCGTAAGGATCTCACGCGGGTGGTTTCCCCTCATAAGGTCGAGAGGACCCTATAAGTGTTTTTTTTAACGAGGTTGCGCCCTTTCGGGTTTTCACAAACACTCGCCGGTAGTCCTACTGTTTTTACTCACGAAGCCCTTTTGGGTTTTCATCTGTGCCCATTTTGCTTATGGACATACCGTTTTCTTTTATTCTTTTTATTTTTATTTACTTTTTTTTTACGAGGTCGCGCCCTTTCGGGTTTTCACGAACACTCGCCGGTAGCCCTGCTGTTTTTACTCACGGAGCCCTTTCGGGTTTTCATCCGTGCCCTTTTTGCTTATAGACATACCGTTCTTTTTTATCATATTTTTTTTAATTATTTCCTTTTTTTTTATTCATCTTGTCAGCCTAAGGATGCTGCGGTAGTTGTTTTAAGGACGTTTCGGTCCGCTATTAGTTTAAGGACGTTTCGGTCCGTCATTGAGAAGGCTGGATACTACTTATAAAGCTTGAGCTTAGGAAGATAGCGAGTGGACATAGTCGTCGTCATCTATCATTGACCTAAGTTGTGGCTCATTAAGCGTAGTATTTCTTTAGGAAGCGACCATTTATTGGCCTGAAAGGCCTTTCACCGTGCATATCTATGAGTAGATAGGCCCTACCCTGGTAGACCTTATCTATGATGTATGGGCCTTCATAGTTTGGCTCAAACTTTCCCTGCTTGGCGCGATTGGGTATCATAGGCCTTTTGACTACTAGCACGAGTTCGCCTTGGAGAAATGTCCTCGGTCGGGTCAATCTTTCATATGAGCGCGTCATCTTTGCTTTATAAGCTTCCAGATTTTGTTACACTATGAGCCGTGTTTCTTCAAGGGCATCAAGCTCCTCAAGCCGAAGGTGAGTGTTTTCCTCATCTGTTAGCTCGTAGTGGACTGCCACTCGTAGAGAGGGTAATTCTATCTCGAGGGGGAGTATTACTTTTGTACCAAATACCAATGCATATGGCGTTGCGTTGGTGGCCGTCTTGAACGTTGTTCGATATGCCCAAAGTGGTTCTTGCAGTCTCTCGTGCCAGTCTTTCTTATTCCGGGACACCGTCTTTTTCATGATCTTTGTCAGGGTATTGTTGAAGGCCTCGGCTAGACCATTAGCTCGTGGATTATAAACCGAAGAATATCTCCAGTCTATATTATGCTGCTGCGCGAAGCGACTGATCTTGTGGCTTCTGTAGGCTGGCCCGTTATCGGAGATGATCCGTCGCGGAGTTCCAAACCGATATATGACGTGCATCCTGAAGAAATGAAGGATATTCTCCGTCTTCACTTCTCTTAACGGTACTACTTCTGCCCATTTAGAGAAGTAGTCAGTCGTCGCCAGGATGAAACGATGTCCCTTGGACGATGCTGGTTCGATGGGGCCGACTATGTCAGTTCCCCACATTTCGAACGGCCAGCTAGCCACCGTCGGGTGTAGCGGATTTGGATGCTGATGGATGAAATCCCCGTGAATTTGACATGAGTGGCACTGCTTCGCATACTCAAGGCAGTCTTGAATCATCGTGGGCCAGTAGTAGCCCATCCGTTTGATCTTCAACTTCATCTTTGGGCCTGCTTGGTGAGAACCGCAGATTCCGTCATGAACTTCCTAGACGACTCTTTTCGCTTCGTCAGGTCCCAAGCATCTCAGCCACAGAGAATCGAATGACCTCTTGTATAGAGTATCATTGACGAAGGCGAAAGACAGAGCTCGTTTCATGAGCTGATGTCTTGTGGACGCTTCTTCAGGCGTTCGGTGGTATTTGAAGCAGTCTGTAAAGACTTCTCTCCAATACTCAGCCTTTTCCCGGTCTTTTATTTGTAAGGTCGTCTGTTCAGTCGCCCCCTTCTCTTCGGATGATTCCGGAGATATTCCTGCTGGGGCAAGCACCCGATGGCTTTGTACCACGATTCTAACGTCATCGAGGTTCTCATCAGCCAGTTCTTTAGCAAGTTTGGTCAACGCGTCTGCTTTGCTGTTTTCCGCGCGCGGTATGCTTTCCAAAGTATAGGAGGGAATTTGGGTCAACAGTTGTTGCACCTTTTCACCGTACTTCACCAACTCCGGTTTGCATGTTTGGTAGTCGCCGTTTACTTGACTAACGACCAGTTGAGAATCTCCGTATATGAGGAGGTTTTCAATTCCCATGTCGATGGCGATCTCGAGACCTACAATCAAGGCTTCATATTCGGCTTCGTTATTCGTCTTCGGCTCTGTTAAGGAGAAGGCGAAGCGCATAATCCCTCCTTGTGGAGTTACGAAGATGAGGCCTACTCCCGATTTGATTATAGGGGTACTTTGTCTGCGCTTTTTCATGGAAGATGCTCCGTCAAAATAAAGCTCCCATCGGGTATCACTACCGTCGATCACATCAAACGCATGTTCGTCTGGAAGGTCGCAATTCAAAGGAGAATCGGCGGGTATCGGATGCTCAGCGAGGAAGTCGGCGATGGCCTGGCCTTTGACTGCCTTGAGAGGTTGATATGTTATCGAGAATTCCATCAAGAGAAGGGCCAATTTAGCAAGTCGTCCCGTCAATATGGCTTTCGACATCAAATATTTAAGAGGGTCGACCTTCGAAATGAGACGGACCTCATGCGCCAATGCATAGTGTCTGAGCTTTATTATCGCGAAGATCAACGCCAGGCAGTGTTTTTCAATGGGGTAGTAGTTGCTTTCTGCCCTTAGAAGAACTCGACTTAAGTAGTAGAGTGCTCTTTCTTTCCCCTGGTCATTCTCTTGCGCCCATAATGCGCCTAAAGAACCTTCGAGGGCGGTTGTGTAAAGAATGAGAGGCTTTCCCTTAACTGGAGCAGCCAACACTGGCGGGTTCTGCAGGTACTGTTTAATTTCGTCCAACACGCCTTGGCATTTTTGATCCCAGACGAATGGAGTTCCCTTCTTCATCAGGTGACTGCCAGGGCGGCACTTGCCAGAGAGGTTGGCTATAAATCGCCGAATATATGCGAGTGTTCCCCTCCGAATGACGGCGCGACAGGGACGTCTTGCCTGAGATTCGAGGGCAGATGCTAATTGGTGCTATCCGTCCACCTCTCCGAAGATGCTAAGTTGATTTATGGCACCGTGTATCGAAGGTTTAAACGGATGCGTCCGATGTAGCAGACTTCGTCAGATTCCCCCTCGCTTGAGGGGTTTTTGATTGTGGGGACGCTTTTCCCTGCAGGCGCAAGCCCCTGCAGTTAATTACGCTACCGCATCGCGGTAACCACTTTATCCTTCTCCAGATGGTCACTTCGTGTCGTGTGTGTTTATTTTGTATTTAGTTGCCCGTGGATTGTATACGGAGACTGAGTTATGTCATCGCCCGTAGGGCGTGGACTAGTCCAAATCCGTATTATCTTAGATTTGTGTTTAGGGGTTTTGGGTTTAAGGATACGTTAGCCTCATTCGAGACTAAGATCGACTTAAACATTTGTTAAGGATATGTTAGTCTAGTTTTCAGACTAAGATCAACTTAACGGGATCGTTTAGATCCAACAATAGAGCAATTAAGGGAGCCCTGTTGTTTAGTTTAGTGACATTGCGGTCAATAGGTAGTTTAAGGACATTGCGGTCCAGTGTTAGTTTTAAGACGTTGCGGTCAAGGTTAAGGACGTCGTAGTCCGTGGATTTAAGGACTCCACAGTCCGATCTTAGTTTTAAGACATCACGGTCAAGGTTAAGGACCTCATAGTCCATGAGTTTAAGGACCTCACAGTCCTTCGTTAGTTTTAAGACATCCCGGTCAAGGTTAAGGACCTCATAGTCCATGAGTTTAAGGACCCCACAGTCCGTATCAATATGTGGTCATCGGGACCCGTCACCTCTTTGAAGACGTTGAGGAATTACAACGCCACGTATCAAAGGAGTGAAGAGATGTACCCTTAAACCGAGGTAGATTAAATAATCTTTGGCCCAATTTGGAACCAAGACCAATTAATTATATTATGAGCCCATTGGCTCAGTTGAATTTGAATTGAGGACTTATGGCCAGCTTGGGCTAAGTCCAATCATGTTTAGGATATTGGCCCTCTGTTGGTCCATTAGAGGAGAGGCTTTGCCTCTAGACACTTAGCAAATAGGGCTAAAGTTAGTGTTAAATACTAAAGATCAACCAGTGTTGAACACTGAGAATGAGATTGACAAGTTAGTGTTTAACACTAAAAGATAGTTAGTGTTAAACGCCAGCAACAGGGCTTTCAAATTAGTGTTTATACACTAAAACAAATCAGTGTTAAACAGTGGCAGTGGAGATTTCAAATTAGTGTTTAACACTAAGGCAGATAATGTTAAATACTGGAAACAGGGTTTTCCAGGTTAGTGTTCAACACTAAGAAAGTCAGTGTTAAACACTGTAAATAGAGTTTTTCAAATTAGTGTTTAAACACTAAGAAAATCAGTGTTGAACATTGGATATAGAGGTTTCAACTCTAGTGTTAAACACTAAGGTAAGAGGGGTCACGTGGTAGCACGTGAGGGCGCCCTCAATTCATTTTATTCTGTCAAAAGTATTGAATACTTTGGAGCATCACGTGCTGTCACGTGATGGGCATTTTGGTGCTTGTCCGTTAAAGCTTCAGCCAAGGGGTCACGTGGTAGCACGTGATAGCGCCCTGTTTCCCTTTATTTTGTGCTACAGATAAGTGTTTAACACTTTTAATTCTAAAAGCCATCACGTGTGGGCACGTGATGGGGGTTTGCGCTTTGATCTGTTAGAATGTTCATTAGGGGTCACGTGTCGACATGTGAGTGCGCCCTAAAGCTCCTTTCTGTTTCTTTTTCTTTTGTGTGCTTTAGAGATCACGTGGGGCACGTGAGGCATTGCCTCAAAGTGCTCTTTTAGGAGTCACATGGTAACACGTGAGGTGCCTACTTCAGAGTTTTATTTGGCGGGTCTCTGTATGCATTAAAGTTCTGTTAATAGGGTTAAACCCTTAAACTTCTGAAGAATTATATTCTTGTTAGGGTTAAACCCTAGTTTCTTTTCTTAAAGGAATTAGATTCCTATGAGTTTGAGAGAATTATGTTCTCAGTTAGGGCTAAACCCTAGTTTTGTTCATTTTGAAGGAATTAAATTCCTATAACATAGGGTTAAACCCTAACTTTAATTCAAAGAAATTAAATTCCTATAATTCTATGAGAATTAAATTCTCAAACTTCCATTCCCTCTCTATGATTTGGATCTGCATGGCAGGATCTCAACCCAATAAGAATTAAATTCTCAATTCATGGGGAGATGTGCACTTTGTAGATCCTCTGCTAAAGAGAGAACTAAGTTCTTCTTTTTAATATCAGAGTTAAACTCTTTTGAGAATTAAATTCTCTTTTTAAAAGCCTCTCCTTTCTTACCTAAGGTTTTCTTTTGCAGAAGATCCAAATTCCTCCAAAGTCTTGAGGCTCTATTTTCTCTCTCTATATATCTCTGTCTCTCCTTTTCTGTATATCTCTTGGCTCCTATTTATAGGAGAAGGAGCAGAATCAATCAGTTTTAGTGAATCATTCGTTGAGGGATTTGATTTGCATTCGTTAGAGATTTGATTTGCATTCATCATTCATTTGGACCTTTAGATTATTAGGTGAATTTTATTCACCATTGGATTTTAAATCCAAAGATATTCCTTTGTTATTTCGGTTAGATTTCAAGGAGAATCTTTCCAAGTTCAAGATTTTTTCATAGATAGGTGATATTTAATCACCTTTAAATCTTTAATCCAATCGGTTCCAAATAATCGTTCTCCTTTGGAAAGATTTGAATACTGTTCAGAATTTAATTCTGTTAAATAGATAGGCTTTGAAAGCCGGTCACGTGTGGTCACGTGACCCCTGGTCACGTGTGGTCATGTGACCCCTGGTCACGTGTAGGCACGTGACCCCTTGGAACGAGTTTTCTTTTGCTTTCTGCGCTTTGTCTTCTAGCCGCTGTTCAGCCATCACGTGCCAACACGTGACCCCTGGTCACGTGTGAGCACGTGACCCTTTCTGGAGCCTTTTCTTTGATTTAGTCAGGGAACCGAATCTGCTTTTGCCGCTGCTTTGAATTGTCACGTGCCAACACGTGGCTGTTGGTCACGTGCTAGCACGCGATGCTTCTTCCGTAGGCTTTCCTGATTTTAAATCAGGAAACAAATGCCCCCATAGCGTTGTTCTCACGTGTCTGCATGTGAATTCAACGCTGTCATTTTTGTGACCGTTGGATTCCTCTAGGGATTTGGGGAGATGAAGCGTCCCCATCACATCCTATAAATATAGGGGTCATTTCAGCGACGCCTCCACTTTGCTTATCTTTCTCCTTGCAAACTTTTTCTGAGAATTTAATTCTCTTCTTCCAGAGCTTAGTTCTCTGCCTTGAAACCTTTTCAGAGTTTAACTCTGTTTAGAAAGACTCTTTTCCTCAGGTAATGCCCTTGAACAAACGATGAACTTTCATATTCCTCTGGATTTTAAATCCAAAACAAGGGTTTTTACCCTTTAAATATGAACTCATGAAACCAATTAATCTTCAGCAGTAAATCTCTCTTAGGGTTCATCTGATCCTCCAAGGAGATGATGATGACAGTTCAAATCCATGGAGTTTAACTCCGTTCACAGAAAAAAGTTTCTGGGGATTTAATTCCCCTTTCCAAAAGGAATTCAATTCCTGTGAAGAACTAAGTTCTTCCCCATAGAGGCTTCTTAGGATTTCCTTCGCCCCAGGTTGTCCTTCTGTGATCAGTGAAGAAGACGGTTGCAATGATGTCTTTTGTGGGAATTTAATTCTCTTGATCTTGTTTGATTTGTTGTAGAGCCCAAGGTAGATTTTTCCTTTAGGAGAATGTGTAGGACCACTTGAAACCCACTTTTTATTTAATGAGGGTATCCCCTTTGTCTTATTACAACTGCTTGGTCTCATTATTAACGAGCTGTCATCTTGATTCCGTGGGTCCCATGTGTTTTGTAGCCAATGGTCCCAAAAAAAGTCCACTGTTGTTTTCTTCAACTAGTCTTCATGTTCATGCATGGATATATATTGCTGACTTTGCTTTTGACGGTCTTCTTCCATTCGATTTCAGGTGCGATTGCTTCTGCTCCGTGTTTTCCCTTCACCCGTTCGGAGGCCGCTTTTCCTCAATCACCGTCCGATGAGGAAGCGATGGAGATGATCCGGGCTCATGACCCGAACTGTACCAATTTGCTTCTATGGGGAACTTGGTATAGTCATATTATCCGGGGTCGCCGGAGTTTCCTCTGCGCAATACCAACAGAGCCTACTTTCCCATTCTTGCCGATGGACCCTCCGAGAACGGTTTTTGCTGTGGAGATGCCCAACTGGACTCCAACGGGGAGGCTCGAGCCTTCGACGAGCGGTATCCCGAACCATCCGATCCCGGCTATAGATATCTTGGGGCGGCGTATTTGCCAGGGTGAGGCCCACCCATGGGGGCAGATTTATAAGATATGGCTTACTCCTCGACACCCCACGTGCTATCTTCTCTGGGCTCGCTATATCCTTGCCACCCATCATGCACGGCTACAGAAGGTCGGGCTTTATCAGGCAATATACGCGTCACTCTTCCATTATAGGTCCCCGCATGTCTGGTGGGTTAGGGCGTTCTTGAATCAATGGAATCTCCCCACCAACACTTTTATTTTAGGAGATCGCGAGGTTTCGATTTCTCTGGCAGAATTTTATGAAATCTCGGGATTGCCAATCAGGGGTACACTGTATGAGGAGTTGTTGCCTCCTGACGAGTACGTCTTCGAGCTCGAGCCTGCACCGGTTGACGGCTTGTCTGTTGAGAACGCCGTTTGCCACAAGCGTCCCAGCTTGATCAAGGCGCTAGGTATCTTTGATTGATTGTTCACCGAATCTGAGGAGCAGGACGTTACTTTTAAGAGCTTCATTGCCTGCTTCCTTCGCGAAGATGTCGTGTCGAAGACAGCTCCGATGTTTGCCAACGTCAAAGACCCCTTTGGGTTTGGTCCGAAGAAGCTGCCGACCACTGAATCGGATCTACCTCAATACTATATCCCCATCATGTCGCCGATGTCTTTTGAGTCCATTGCAGCACCCGGTATGGATGAGGAGACGTTCTTCGTGGGGTTTGTCAGTGTCTGGCTCAGTTGGTACGTTATCCCCATGCATCGCCGCTTCATGAGAGCCTCGGTTATCTACCCGGCTCATTGTATTGCTAAGGGGACGCGATTGGCTATCGGCATCCCGGCGCTGGCGTATCTTTACCACGGGTTGGGCGCTGCGGCCAACACTTCCAGCCCTGGCGTAGACGTGGTGAATTTTTCGCTTCATTACTTCACATCCTGGATCGAAATGCACGTGTTGGGGGCTTTTGCTATGCATCAGAGGACCTCATTTTACGATGCCTACCCCTTCCCACGACTTATGCGATTAGTGGATGCTTCTGCCGCCGACCCGACCCAATTTGGGGCTATTCGGGTGCTGATTTCTCCTTACGCTGCCGCTGGCAGGCTAGTTTTTAATGATCGGGTCTTGTCTACTCCCTCTGGTCCAGTTCAACAACTCTGGGACCAGTCAAAAGATAACGTACCTTCTTTGAAGCCCCGGGAGGCCGCACACTTGTATACAATTAGACCGGGCTACTTGGTGTTTCGCCAGGACAGTGCAGCTCTTTTCATGCGGTACAACCCGCATCGATTCGCCCGACAACTTGGATACGACCAGGGTATTCCTTTCGAGGCTTTTATAGTTGCACCGGTCCTTTCGCTTGATGCCGTTCGCGATGCCGCTCATCATTTCGTGAGGCTAAACACCGGCTCCCACTTCATGGTCCCTGAAGCTGAGTGCATGCCCCAGCACATGGGCTCGTTTACGGGTTGGTATCTCCACCGGGTCAGCCCAATTATTCTTGAGGAAAGGAGGGTGCTTCTTGGTCATGATGCCCCTCCTCAGGTTCCGGGGGCTAAGCTGCGACCGAGGGCTTCGGTCTGCTTCCTTCTGAGGGAGATTGGTACCGCGCTTATTCCGGGGGAGTCAGGGGTAGACCTTACTCCAACAGCTGGTATGCCTCTAGGTTCCCGATCGCAGGGTAGACGGGCCCCAGTAGTAGCACCACCGCTAGTGGCAGCACCGCCCCCCGTGGCGTCGATAATGGCGGTGTCATCCTCGGTTGTGGTACTGAGCGAGAGTAATAGGGATGAGGGTGTCTAGGGCGATGTGGGTCGGCGTCGCCCTAAGGATTCGCGGGGGAGGAAACGGTCATCCTCGGCGACTGGCTCTGGGTCTAAGCGGTGGAGGAAAGCGGCCACCAATTTGCTCGATTCTTTGGCGGAGTCTGAGCCTATTCTTGAAGACGAACCATTGTCCTTGCAAGAGTCAGACGCTGGACTTCTCTTCCCGAATTCGGCCGATGAGGAAGCCGCACAGTTGGCCGAGGCCATACGGCGTTCCAAACACGCGTCTCATAACGTCAGGGTTCTGAAGAAGCCCTATCCCGCTGTAATCTTTTACGAAGACCCTTCGTGGATTCGGCGGCGGTTTATCGGTCCTTTAGAGGAATTGGGGGAAAGGGCCCTGAAGCAGGCCGCTTCAGAAGACGCAAAGGACGCACTTTCTTTATGGACCGGCGGCCATGAGTCTACCCTTGAACCCCGGTGAGCACGCCTCCTTAAGAAGGAGTAGCGGCTTGAAGAAGCCATATTGAGGGCTTCTTTGCGCATCGGTACGTTGTTTTTTTTTTGTAGTTTTTCAGATTATTTACGCCTGTATATGTGTATCCTTATTCTTATTTGAATTGTGCAGAATCTTCGACGCTGGGGGAGCTCCCTACGGGCTCATTGAAGCTGAAGCCTGCTGAAATTCCCGATGAAGCATTGCTCGATGTGGAGGGGGCTGATGAGGCTGCTCCTCTTATGGTAGAGCCTCCAGCGACAGTTCTTGATCAGGGAGTGCTTGCCCCTTTGAGGGAGGCTCCTTTGGAGACTACCGCTCCACCGGCTCTTCCCGAAGGCGGCCCAGAGGCTGAGATGGAGGTAGTCGGGACTACCCTCCCTTTGTTGGAGCCTGAGGTCACGACAGAGGCCGCTGAAGCTGCTATCCCCCCGCTCAGAATGGGAGGAGTGTCGAAGGTAACCTTCCACGTTTTGAGTTAGTAATCTTTCTGTTACCTGAACTCCTTTGTCTTTTCAGAATTGCGTGGACTAGCGGCCTCCATTGTCGATCTGTCTCCTCGGCAGTCCTTCCAGCGTCTTTTGGAAATGGCCGCTCCGCAGGCGATATCTCCTCAACGCATCGTCTTCTCGTCTGGACAAGGTGAGTGTTGTTCATCACTTCTCATAGCATCGTTGTTATTTTGCGTATTGATATTGATGTTCTCTACAGTTTTGGAGGCCGATGATGAGGTCGAGGTTCTCGAAGGGCCAGGGGAACCCTCAGCTCCTACTTGCATGACCGTAGGTAAGTGACATTCCGGTATAGCCTCACTCGTTCCTTTGCTTAAGAGTCTTACTAATATTTTTCAACTCTGAACAGCCTTGCCAGCTCCAATAGCGTTGGAATCGCGTGTCGTCATGCCGCCTGGCCTTTATGCTTTGCGAGCTTCAGAACGCTTGGCCCAATTGAGCCTTGTCTCCCTGTCGTCTTTGATCGAGGAGTTTCGTGCTGGCAGTGCAACCACAGCTGAAGCATTTGCTGCCGAGGCTAACGGTTCTCTTCCTTTTCTTGCCACCTACCATAGCGAAGAGGTGGTGCGAGTCTGGGTAGAGTTCTGTCGGCAGGTGGAGGCTTGCTTGCACGCACTTGAATGTTCCCGTCTTTCCTCGGAGGTCATGGCTGCAAAGGCGGACTTGTGGGGGCTGATAGCGCGGTGCGTGGCAAACATGACATTGTGCGAGAAGAGGCTCGGCCGCAAATTCTCAGAGAGAGAGCTGGCTTCTAAAGCGCTGAGCGAGCTTCAGGCGAGTCTTATTGCCAAGGCCAACAAAGCATATGAACTCTGGCGGGTGCTTCAGGAGTCCATCAAAGAGGTGGTGACTCTCGATAAAGCTGCCACGTTCACTCGTGAAAGGGTCGAGGCCCATAAAGCCACCGAGAAAGAGCTTGAAGTTCGTCTTGCTTCGTATCAGGCCCAGCAGGCTCAGGCGGAGGCTCGTCTTCAGGCGATCCTGAATCATGAAGCCATGACTCAGCAACAGAAAGATGAGCTGGTAAAATTGCTACATCGCCCGCCGGCTTGAAGACTTGTATCTTTTCCTTTCTCTTCTGTTTTTGTACATACTCATGGATGAGAGTATCTTCTTTTTGTTCTTCCATGAATTGTACTTTATATCCATTTTGGTTTATGAATAAAAGATACATTTTTCTTTTCAATGGTGTGTCTCCTTTCATTGAATGAGTTTTGCGGACAATTTATCGCGATCTCCTTGCAGGGCAGCGACGGCTTAGGATTCAGGGTTAAGGTCTGTTTCCTAAGACTTTTGCGCTTTATGAGCCACGAGAGTCTCATAAAGAGTTTTTCTCCCTACAGGTCGATAGGATCCCATAGGTGTAAGCTCTTCTTAAGAATCGTGAGGATTCTTAAAAGGGTTTTCCCTTGAGAGTGGTAAGGATCTCACAAGAGAGTTTTCTTCCTTACAGGTCGTGAGGACCTGCAAGTGCTGGATGTGGTCGCCCTTATCCGTGTTTCATGGGGTCAGGGGTTGCTCAAGGCATCGTAGTTTAAAGACGTCGCGGTCAAGGTTAAGGACATCATAGTCCGTGGATTTAAGGACTTCACAGTCCGATGTTAGTTTTAAGACATCACGGTCAAGGTTAAGGACATCATAGTCCATGGATTTAAGGACTTCCACAGTCCGATGTTAGTTTTAAGACATCACGGTCAAGGTTAAGGACCTCGTAGTCCGTGGATTTAGGGACTCCACGGTTCGATATTAGTTTTAAGACATCATGGTCAAGGTTAAGGACCTCATAGTCCGTGGATTTAGGGACTCCACAGTCCGATGTTAGTTTTAAGACATCACGGTCAAGGTTAAGGACCTCATAGTCCGTGGATTTAGGAACTCCACAGTCCGATATTAGTTTTAAGACATCACGGTCAAGGTTAAGGACCTCATAGTCCGTGGATTTAGGGACTCCACAGTCCGATGTTAGTTTTAAGACATCACGGTTAAGGTTAAGGACCTTATAGTCCGTGGATTTAGGGACTCCACAGTCCGATGTTTGGTTGCAGGGACCCGTCACCTCTTTGAAGACGTTGAGGAATTACAACGTCAGGCATCAAAGGAGTGAAGAGATGTACCCTTAAACCAAGGTAGAATCAGTACAGAATCAGGGTGGTTGATTGTTAGTTTTAAGACATTACGGTCGAGGTTAAAGACATCATAGTCCGTGGATTTTAAGGACTCCACAGTCCGGTGTTTGCTCTGGATGCTTCACACGGGTTCACTGCCGTGCTTGGCGAGGACCAGGCTCTGCTCTGGGCGTTTTCCGCGGGGTCAAAAAGTGACGTTATCTGCGTTCCACGTAACCAGGAATTTTGCACTAGATGCTTCACACGGGTTCACTGCCGTGCTCGGCGAGGACTAGGCTCTGCTCTGGGCGTTTTCCGCGGGGTCAAAGAGTGACGTTATCCGCGTTCCACGTAACCAGGAATTTTGCACTAGATGCTTCACACGGGTTCACTGCCGTGCTCGGCGAGGACTAGGCTCCGCTCTGGATGCTTCACACGGGTTCACTGCCGTGCTCTGTGAGGACCAGGATCCTCTCTGGACGTTTTCCAATGGGTCAAAGAGTGACGTTATCCGCGTTCCACATAACCAGGAATTTTGCACTAGATGCTTCACACGGGTTCACTGCCGTGCTTGGCGAGGACTAGGCTCCGCTCTGGACGCTTCACACGGGTTCACTGCCGCGCTCTGTGAGGACCAGGATCTGCTCTGGATGCTTCACACGGGTTCACTGTCATGCTCTGTGAGGACCAGGATCCGCTCTGGACGTTTTCCACGGGGTCAAAGAGTGACGTTATCCGCGTTCCACGTAACCAGGAATTTTGCACTAGATGCTTCACACGGGTTCACTGCCGTGCTCAGCGAGGACTAGGCTCCGCTCTGGATGTTTCACACGGGTTCACTGCCGTGCTCTGCAAGGACCAGGATCCGCTCTGGACGTTTTCCACGGGGTCAAAGAGTGACGTTATCCGCGTTCCACGTAACCAGGAATTTTGCACTAGATGCTTCACACGGGTTCACTGCCGTGCTCGGCGAAGACTAGGCTCCGCTTTGGATGCTTCACACGGGTTCACTGCCGTGCTCTGCGAAGACCAGGATCCGCTCTGGACGTTTTCCATGGGGTCAAAGAGTGACGTTATCCGCGTTCCACGTAACCAGGAATTTTGCACTAGATGCTTCACACGGGTTCACTGTCGTGCTTGGCGAGGACTAGGCTCCACTCTGGACACTTCACACGGGTTCACTGCCGTGCTCTGCGAGGACCAGGATCCGCTCTGGACGTTTTCCACGGGGTCAAAGAGTGACGTTATCCGCGTTCCACGTAACCAGGAATTTTGCACTAGATGCTTCACACGGGTTCACTGCCGTGCTCGGCAAGGACTAGGCTCCGCTCTGGATGCTTCACATGGGTTCACTGCCGTGCTCTGGGAGGACCAGGATCCGCTCTGGACGTTTTCCACGGGGTCAAAGAGTGACGTTATCCGCGTTCCACGTAACCAGGAATTTTATTGATTGTATTTGCATTTCACGGAATTGGGACTCGACTTTTCGGCGATCAGGATATCACCGAGCCATGGAACTGGGAGTCGCCGCTGTTCCATTTCGCTTGAAGTCGTGTTCGTTGTTACGAGACGAGTGCTGAGATGATCTCTAAGTCATTCGCGGCCCGTCGAGATTTTGCTTCTTCTTATGACGAAACCTGGGGGAGAAGTATGATCCCTTTTTTGTTTACGCCCTTGGATTGTATATAGGGTGTGATGGAACATCACCTGTAGGGCATAAATTAAAAACTTTTTTTTATTTTATTTCTTTTTCCGCGATGCTCTATCATTTCAGCTTTTATATCGCGAAGGTCGCGATTGCCCAATCATTTCGGCTATCTTTCGCGGTGCCCAATCATTTCGGCTATTTATTTTGTTTTCACTCGCTGCTTTTTATTGCGAGTTGCCCAATCATTTCGGCTATTTTGCAGGCATACATTTTTACTTGCTGCTTTTTATTGCAAGCTGCCCCATCATTTCGGCTATCTCGTATGCACATGAGGCCTATCAGCACCGCTACAACTGGGATATGGCCAGGAACGAATCATCATTTGCCTCTGCCGATGTTGAACAAAGGTGGCTTAGCGACCAGGGTTAGGGTCCTGTCGACTAAGGCTTTTGACTTCATGAGCCGTAAGGGTCTCACGAAGTTATTTCTCCCTACAAGTCGTGAGGATCTTGTAGGTGTATTTTCTTCTTAGGAATCATGAGGATTCCTAAGTGCTTGTCCCTCTGTAAGTCGTAAGGATCCTACAAGAGGATTTTCTCCTTGTAAGTCGAGAGGATTTATAAGGGTTGTTCACTATGCGAACATATTCCCAATCATAGATGAAACTTGGTTAGGGAAATGTTTATTCGCGCCCGTGGATTGTATACAAGGGCCAGTATTGGACCACTTGTAGGGCAATATCGAAGGTTGTGGGGGTTGCTTAAGCACAGGTTTAGATCTCTGTAACTTAAGACTTTCAAATCTTATGAGCCGTGAGGGTCTCATAAGAGAGTTCTCCTTACGAGTCGTAAGGATCTCGCAAGTGTATTTTCTCCTTAGGAACTGTGGGGATCCCTAAGTGTGCAGCTCCCTTGTGAGTCGTAAGGATCTCACGGGGGTGGTTTCTTCTTACAAGGTCGAGGGGACCTTATAAATGTCTTTTAACGAGGTTGTGCCCTTTCGGGTTTTCACAAACACTCGCCGGTAGTCCTGCTGTTTTTACTCACGGAGCCCTTTCGGGTTTTCATCCGTGCCCATTTTGCTTGTGGACATACCGTTTTTATTTTATATTTATTTATTTTTATTTATTTATTTTCTTCTTCTCTTTTTTTTACGAGGTCGCGCCCTTTCGGGTTTTCACGAACACTCGCCGGTAGTCCTACTGTTTTTTTCTCACGGCGCCCTTTCAGGTTTTCATCCGTGCCCTTTTTGCTTATGGACATACCGTTTTTATTTATTTATATTTTTTTCTTATATTTTTTTATCTTGTCAGCCTACGGATACTGCAGTATTAGTTTAAGGACGTTTCGGTCCGCTATTAGTTTAAGGACGTTTCGGTCCGTCATGGAGAAGGTCGGCTACTGCTTATAAAGCTTGAGCTTAGGAAGATAGCGAGCGGACATAGTCGTCGTCATCTACCATTGACCTAGGCTGTGGCTCATTAAGCGTAGTATCTCTTTAGGAAGCGACCGTTTATTGGCCTGAAAGGCCTTTCACCGTGTATGTCCATGAGTAGATAGGCCCCACCCTGGTAGACCTTATCTATGATGTACGGGCCTTCATAGTTTGGCTCGAATTTTCCCCGCTTGGCGCGATTGGGAATCATAGGCCTTTTGACCACTAGCACGAGTTCGCCTTGGCGGAATGTCCTCGGTCGGGTCAATCTTTCATATGAGCGCGTCATCTTTGCTTTGTAAGCCTCCAGATTTTGTTGCGCTATGAGCCGGGTTTCATCGAGGGCATCAAGCTCCTCAAGCCGCAGGTGAGCATTTTCTTCGTCCGTCAGCTCGCAGTGGACTGCCATTCGTAGAGACGGTAGCTCTATCTCAAGGGGGAGTACTGCTTCTGTACCGAATACCAATGCGTATGGCGTTGTGCTCGTGGCCGTCTTGAACGTAGTTCGGTACGCCCAAAGAGCATCTTGCAGTCTCTCGTGCCAGTCTTTCTTATTTCGGGACACCATCTTTTTCATGATCTTTGTCAAGGTCTTATTGAAGGCCTCAGTTAGGCCGTTAGCTCGCGGATTATAAACCGAGGAATATCTCCAGTCTATACTGTGTTGTTGCACGAAGCGACGGATCTTGTGGCTTCTGTAAGCTGGCCCATTATCGGAAATGATCCGTCGCGGAGTTCCATACCGATAAATGACGTGCGTCTTGAAGAAATGGAGGATATTCTCCGTCTTCACTTCCCTCAACGGCACTGCCTCTGCCCATTTAGAGAAGTAATCGGTCGTCGCCAAGATGAAACGATGTCCCTTAGACGATGCTGGTTCGATAGGGCCGACTATGTCAGTTCCCCACATTTTGAATGGCCAGCTAGCCACCGTTGGATGGAGTGGATTTGGATGCTGGTGGATAAAGTCCCCATGAATTTGGCATGAGTGGCACTGCTTCGCATATTCGAGGCAGTCCTGGATCATTGTGGGCCAGTAGTAACCCATCCGTTTAATTTTTAACTTCATCTTCGGGCCTGCTTGATGAGAACCACAGATTCCGTCATGAACTTCCTGAACAACTCTTTCTGCTTCGTCAGGTCCTAAGCATCTCAGCCACAGAGAATCAAACGATCTCTTGTATAGAGTATCGTTGACGAAAGCGAAAGATAAAGCTCGTTTCATGAGCTGATGTCTTGAGGACGCTTCTTCGGGCATTCGGTGGGACTTAAAGTAGTCTATGAAGACTTCCCTCCAGTCCTCAGCCTTCTCACAGTCTTTTATTCGTAGGGTCGTCTGCTCAGTCGTTGCCTTTTCTTCGTATGATTCCGGAGATATTTCTGCTGGGGTGAGCACTCGACGGCTTTGTACCACGATTCTGACGTCATCGAGGTTCTCGTCGGCCAGTTCTTTAGCGAGCTTAGCTAACGCGTCTGCTTTGCTATTTTCCGCGCGTGGTATACTTTCCAGAGTATAGGAGGGAATTTGGGTCAACAGTTGTCGCACCTTTTCACCATACTTCACCAATTTCGATTTGCACGTTTGGTAGTCACCGTTTACTTGACTAACGACCAGTTGGGAATCCCCGTATATGAGGAGGTTTTCAATTCCCATGTCAATGGCGATCTCGAGGCCTGCTATCAAAGCTTCATATTCGGCTTCATTGTTCGTCCTCGGTTCTGTTAAGGAGAAAGCGAAGCGCATTATCCCTCTTTGTAGAGTTATGAAGATGAGGCCTACCCCCGATTTGATCATTGGGGTACTTTGTTTGCGCTTCTTTACGGAGGACGCTCCATTGAAATAAAGTTCCCATCGGGTGTCACCACCGTCGATCGCGTCAAACGCATGTTCGTCCGGCAAATCGCAATTCAGAGGAGAACCGACAGGTACTGGATGCTCAGGAAGGAAGTCGGCAATGGCTTGGCCTTTCACTGCCTTAATCGGCTGATAGGTTATTGAAAACTCCATCAAGAGCAGGGCCCATTTAGCGAGTCTCCCTGTCAATATAGCCTTTGACATGAGATATTTTAGGGGGTCTACCTTTGATATAAGACGGACTTCATGTGCCAATGCATAGTGCCGGAGTTTTGTTATCGTGAAGATTAATGCCAGGCAGTGTTTTTCGATAGGGGAGTAATTGCTTTCTGCCCCCAGCAGAACTCGACTTAGGTAATAAAGAGCTCTCTCCTTCCTTTGATCATTCTCTTGTGCCCATAATGCGCCTAAGGAACCTTCGAGGGTTGTTGTATAAAGAATAAGAGGCTTTTCCTTGACCGGAGCAGCTAACACCGGCGGGTTCTACAGGTATTGCTTGATCTCGTCCAGTGTGCCTTGGCATCTATGGTCCCAGACGAACGGAGTTCCCTTCTTCATGAGGTGGCTGTAAGGACGGCGCTTGCCTGACAGGTTGGCGATAAACCGCCGGATATACGCGAGCTTTCCTTGGAGAGATCGCAGCTGTTTGAGAGTCCTTGGCGGTGGCATTTCCATGATCGCTTTGATCTTGGACGGATCTATCTCGATACCTCGGTGTCGGAAGATGAATCCTAGGAATTTACCCGAGGAGACTCCGAACGTGCATTTAAGGGGGTTCATCTTCAAATTATATTGCCGAAGGCGTTGAAATACGGTCTTCAGATGTTCTAAATGCTCTTCATGTGACATGCTCTTTACTACGAGGTCGTTGATATAGCACTCGACGATTTCATGTATGAGATCATCAAAGATCTTTGTCATGGCTCTCTAATAGGTGCCACCGGCGTTCTTTAGACCGAAGGGCATAACTTTGTAGCAGAATATTCCCAGAGGAGTCCGGAAAGCGGTGTGCTTCTGGTCTTCGGGATGCATCTTTATCTGATTGTACCCTGATGAACCGTCCATAAAGGAGAAAACCTCGTGAGTGGACATGTTATCTATCATCAGCTCGGTTACCAGTACTAAGAAATCGTCCTTCGGGCAGGCTTTATTGAGATCCCTGAAATCCACGCATATGCGCACCGTCCCATTTTTCTTCATTACCGGGACGATGTTGGCGATCCAGTCAGGATATTGGACTTCTTGGATAAATCCAGAATCGATCAGCTTCTTGACTTCGGCGCTGATGCTCATCTCAAGCTCGAGCCGCATCCTTCTCGGCGCCTGCTTGACCGGCTTGACGTCAGGGGATATCGCCAATTTGTGCACAGCAATTTCTGGATCTAGTCCCGGCATTTCGGAATAGTTCCATGCGAAGAAATCTTTATGCTGTAGAAGCACGTCCTTTAACACAGCCATCCTTTCTTTAGATAGAAGCTCGCTGACGAATGTCGGTCGCGGATCGTCTGCCGATCCCAACTCAATCTTCTTGAGGTTATCTGCAGTAGTATGTATGCCATCTTCCAGTTCTTTTGGAGCCGGTGGAAATTCTAAGATTACCTCATTGTCATTGTTTTCGAAGCACCAAGGGAGCTCATCTATGTCCTCGGGCTCTTCTTTTAATATTGTAATCATGTGACAGGTGTGAATCTGCTTCCAAGATTGATGTGGGTCTGGTTCGGCTCTTGCGGCTTTGAGTTCGTGCTTTTGTGGCGGCGTTACCCTCCAGCTGCTGGATAAAGCAAATCTGCCTTGCTGGTACTGGTCTTCGACCCAGTTCTTGAAGGTGAAGCAGTCTTCGATAGGGTGTCCTATGGCTCGGTGATAAGAGCAATAGCCCGGATGAGAAACTTTGTTAGCTTGCTCAGGGTGTTTAGACTCTGGAAGTGCGATCATTTGATGTTTTATAGCGAGCTCAAGTAATTTCTTCGTCTTGTCTCGGGGGAAGGAATACACTCGACTCATTTTCTTCATGAGGGACAAATTCGGGCCGCGCAATACCCGATCACATAACTCTCTAATCCTGCGTCGTTGTTGTCGGCTCCTCTTTCCGCTTCTTGACTTACTTCTGCCTCTGCGTCGGGCCTTTTGTACAACGGGTTGACAGTGAGGAGCATCTTCGTCTTTTGCGGCCTGTTGAAACAGACGTTGCGTCCTGGCCTTCTCGTAGATGGCCATCTCGCGATTGTGGTCTTCCCGAGCCTTTTGACCTGCTTTCTTGATAAGCTTGTCCACTTGTTCTTCAAATGACGGACTCGGCACTTCGCTCGCGGGATCCAGTTTTGATGAGGGGTTGGCACTGCTGGACAGGGCGTTTTCCTCCTCATCGAAGTTATATACGGCGTAGCTACCGTAGATTCGCTCCCGTTTACCGGATCTCACGTATCCAAGGCCGAGCGTTTCCATTCTTCCGTTGGGCAATTTGCGCTGAGTTCCAGGGACATCCCAAATCCTGTTGTAGAACCAAGCTTGTCGAGCAGTCTGTTTTAAGGGTACTCCTTGGCGGTTCAATAGCCTCTTCAGTCCATTTGTGTAGTATCTGGGCAAACGGATGGGTTGGAGCCTGTCGAGTGTAGCATCCGCGCCATGCCATATCTCTTTCTCCACTCTCGTTTCTGTGGATTGGTAGAATAGGATCACCTTTTCACCCTTTCGCCTGGGAGGGACGTAAAACGTCTGCAGGTCCTGCACAGTATGAGCTTGAAGTGCGTCGAGATCCTTGTAGTGTTTCCGCGGCACCATGGTGATCTGCAAACTCTAATCATCGTCAGGGGATGCTTGTATTGACGGCCGACTGGAGAACACGGCATTAACCTCATCTTCCGAGTCACTTCCGAAGATCAACATGGGGGCGGACGGTCCCGGGTTGCTGCGCCGAGACGGACCAGCGTAAACTATCTCTTCTCCTCCTTCGGCATCGCTCCCAAAAACAGGGATGGTAGCGGCGTTGTTTTCCGGCTTGCGACACCTTTCTGTATCCTCGAAATCTGGCAAAAAGTACTTCGCATCTTCATACTTGCGGACTTCGTTCACTGAAAATGGGTTCAGCTCACCTGTTACGGTATATTCGAAACCATCCTTAAAGTACTTCATACACTGATGCTGTGTAGAAGGGATAATGTTGTACTCGTGTAACCAAGGGCGACCGAGCAAGGCGTTGTAGCGGGTCTTGGCGTCAATGACGTGAAACTTGATGTCCGTGACGAGCAGTTCGAAGCGTAATGTTAGTATTACAGATCCGAGAGTCCGTGATGACTGGGAGTCGAAACCGGAGATGGTAATTTTGTCACGAGCGAGGCGCTGTACGCTCATGCAGATTTCCTTCAATACCCGAACATTGAGGAGATTGATGGAGGATCCATTATCCACCAAGATCTTGCCTATCTTGATATCGTGGCAATATCCGCAGACGTATAGGGGACGGTTGTGGTCGCACGTCCCAAGGAGAAGGTCCTCATCACCGAACGTGACGTCGGCCGTGTGCACTTCTTCCAGTTCATCCTTCATCCTTTCTGTGGCGAGGAAGGCTTGGAATTGCTCGGGTTCTTGTAACGCCTTGATTAATGAATCTCGCGCTTCTTTTGATAATAGGAGGGCATCGAGAATGCTGAGCTGAGAAGGTAGCTTCCTTAGGTGCGCTAGGATGTTGTAGTCCACCTTATCCTTCCTGGGAGGGTCTTTGGCAGTCAGCTCTTTCATGACTTGGTCATCTAAGGCGATATCCTCAGTGACCTTTTCCTTATCTTTTCTATTCGCGGGTCCGAGATTCTTTTCCGGGAGCGTGCGATTGCGCAGCTGAATGTTTTCGCAGGCCTCTGGTTCTTCCTCTTTCCCTAAAACGGATTCTTCAAAGAGAGGGCTCAGAGCCATTTCTTCATCAGAGTCGCTCCCAAAGGTGAGAACTTGTGACCTTCCGGCGTTAACCGTGTAACAATTGCCGGCAGTTCTTTTGTGTTCTTCGGCCGTACTTCTTCATTCCCGGCGAGTCTTGCGTTTCATGCGCTTAAAATGTTGCCGGTGAGCAACATATCCTTGCCACCATATCCTAAAGGCGTCGCACTTCTCCGTAGGGTGCGAAATCTTCCGATGATATGTGCAATAATTAGGGTGCCTCTCCGCCCCATCGAGCGCGTTCTCTTCCGAGGATGGTAGCTTCATCCCCACTGACATGGCTTTAGCAAACCTTTTCCTCGTCTTGAACACGTTTTTATTCGCATCGGATGTCTTTCGATCTGGCGGGAGTGCTTCGACTCTTTCGTTTAGTCGCCTGCGCTTGGCTCCTTCCGATGCAGCCATCTCACGCTCCTGATCGGCTTTACTCTTCAAGCGAATCTCGTCTAGAAAGGCGTCGATCATTTCATCTGTTGGCCATACAAGTTCTGGCTCAGGTTGTGCCCCCAGTTCCTCAGTGCCAGGGGCTTTCTCATCTTCCGAGTGGGAAATCACATGACAACTCGCCACATATTCCTCGGATTCATCCGATGAGCTCTCTCCATCATCTTCCTCCTGAAAGACGTGGTTGAGGAACTCTTGCAGCGTGACGGGAGTCCGCGCCTTTTGATTGTACTCCTCCAGCACGTTAATCTGTTTCTGTAAATCCGTGCGCTTGTCTCCAGGCTTCACGGGCTTTTTGGATTTCTTCTTCTTTTTCTTCGAAGATTTTGACGGTTGGGTGTGAGTATTCGGGCCATCACCACGAATCTTTGTAGTTGGGCGCGGCTTCAACATCCCTTTGATGATTTGAGGTTCAAGCGGGTCCTTCCATTCGACCGCCGGGCATGCCTGAAGGTCCCTCAGCATTTTTTTGGTTTTAGTTGACAGCACGACCTCCCATGGAGCTTCTTCAATAAAGGAACAGGTTGCCTCCGGTGTATCTGCTTTCTTAGGAGTATGCGGCTGTGGCGGGTTCACCTTCCACTTTTCGGATAGTGCAAACTTCCCCTGGAGGTATTGATCTTCAATCCATTCTTTAAAAATGAAGCAATCCTCAATCGGATGGCTTACCGTTTGATGGTTGGGGCAATAGTTGGGGTTATTCACCTCAATAGGTTGTGGCGGTTGCCTTGGATTTGGCAGGTTTATAAGTCAGTTGCGTACTGCCAGCTCGAATAACCGTTTCGTCTTATCCCGCGGGAAAGAGTAGGGGCGCTTCATCTTCTCGTTGTAATACCACCGCCTTTCTTCCAGCTGATCCGCCAGCTTTGGGGCACTGGGTTGTTGCTGTGCGTTAGCAACGAAGGCTGCCTTCCCTTTACCCTTGTCATTCCGAGGTTCTGGCTTCGGGGGAGGCGGCCTGTGACCCATCTAGTCTATCTGGGCCAACTTGTCGATTAAAGCCTGGAATGTGGTTGGCTTAAAGAACATCATAAACTGGGAGATAGTTACATGAGGGTCTAGGGTACCCACGAACATGCCCACCGCAGGCGCTTCCTCAATGCGTTGCTCGCATTTCGACCATAAATTTCGCTAGCGTATAGCATACTGGACCCACGTTTCGCCTGGTTTCACCCTGGCATTAATCAATGCCGTTATTAGAGTGCGTTCGCTGGCGCTTGCGAATCGCTGAGTGAATAGCAACTCCATTTCAGCGAACGTCTTGATAGAATCATTCGGGAGTTCTGAATACCATTCGAACGCTGTTTCTGATAAGCTGCTCACGAACTGGCGAAGCAACAGTTTATCGTCGCCACCAGTGTTACCACAAAGCGCCCTGAACTGGGCCACATACTGATGAGGATTGCCTGTCCCCTTATAGACATGGAATTTTGGTATTGTGTAGCCCGGCGGATATTTGATTTGGTCGTACCAGCTTGGATACGGTCGCCCCATTTTTACGACTTGACCAGCTGCCTCAGTCGCCTGATGAACCCGGATCTGCTGGGCTATATAGTCGTCCAAGTCAGCCTTGGATATTGTCTCCTCCTTGGCCGTTGAAAGAGCCAATGGTGGATTCGATGTTCTCCTTTATCATCTTCGAGGACGATCGGGGGATCTTCAGCAGGAGAATCTTGTTGAATCATCATCCCAACCATGTCTTGAAATAAGTGGGCTATCTGCTTTATATTGGCCACTTGTTCCGCAGCCTCTTTATCTTTCTTTTCCAATATCCTCCGAAGGAACTCAGCGTCAGTTTCCTGTTCTTGTTGCTGATCCGAGGACGCCTCAGGGCTTTCTTTCGGCCCAGTAAGCGCGGCCATTGTGATCATCATTTCCTGGAGCTTCTGCTGTTGCTCCTGAGCTTTGGTCACCGATCGTGTAAGCGGTCTATGACCTGTAGACGCACGGCTGTCTTCCTTCCCCGACGCCATGTATACAGTATGGACCATCCTGCCCCCAGCCTTAGGGCGTCTGGGCTTAGCGCTTTTAGCTTTCGTTGCAGGCCCGGGGGTCCTCTCTGGCTTCTTCTTTTTATGAGCAGTGGAAGTTAAGGGGGCCGTTGAAGTGGGCACCCAGACAGCTTTTCGTGGCTTAGCCTGGTGACTGACTTCCTGTTGGATTTTCAACTTCTTGTGCTGGTTGGAGAAATTTGGATCGATCACCGAGTCTCGGGTCTGCTGCCAGACTTTATAGATTTGAGAGGACAGTCGCTGAGGAGATTGGGGCTGTTCTGGCTTTACTTCTTCAGCCTTTTTCAGCAGAGGGGGAGACCTCTTTAGCACCGCGGTAGGAGAATTCCTACGCACCTTATTTAGCATCTCAAAGCTGTTCCCAGTTGGAACAGCAGCATTAACTTCTGCCATCGGGGCTGGTGGAGTTAGCCCAGGAGGGGAGTTGCCACCGGCCTTCCTCACTAGGTGCCAGTAACGACGTCGAGCGCATCGTGCTGATGGAACCGGCTTGGTGAGAGCGATAGTCTCGTCTTGCCCCCTATGTAGGTGGGGGGTGGCTGCTGGTGTCAGCCTGTTGAATACTGATGTCCTTTGAGAAGCAGTGTCCAATCGGTTGAAAACAGTCTTCTGAGCAGGGACAGGAACCGTAGCGGGAACCAGAACCGTTAATCTTGTGAAGACTGACCCTTTGGTAGGAGAAGCTGCCTTGACGACTTCAGGGGCAGGGATGGTTATCCTCTTCGGAATAACCTTCTCTGGGATTGCAAGCTTCATTGTGGGCCCACAGGAATTTTGGCCCAGTCTGGCGAAGACCGAGGAGCTGGAGTTGGACGACCCGTTGAGAGGGGCCGCATTAGCTGTAAGCCGATCGAAGACCGACTTCTTAGGAGCTTCCGGTGTTGGCACAGGAGCGGTGAAGCTCATTGGTGGGAGCATGGTCCCAAAAAACAATCCTATGGTGGCTTGAGTGACCTATTCCACAGGCATTGTGAACAGCGAAGCAGCTTGGGGCCCGTAAGCTATACCTCCTGGCGAGGCGGAGCGACGGTTGCAGTTGCAGTTGGAGCATTTCGCACAAGTTGAAGCCATTGATTCTTTGCTTTCTACAATAAGCAAGACGCCGAATCTTAGTACCTTGAAACCCAAGGGCAACCATTAGCGAACCGCGTTCGGTTCGCGAACACGACACACGAAGTGTGGAGTGGAAAGAGGAAAAGGTCCTACCGGGCGTGCCAGAATCTGTTCCCCTCCGAATGACGGCGCGACAGGGACGTCTTGCCTGAGATTCGGGGGCAGATGCTAATTGGTGCTATCCGTCCACCTCTCCGAAGATGCCAAGTTGATTTATGGCACCGTGTATCGAAGGTTTAAACGGATGCGTCCGATGTAGCAGACTTCGTCAGATTCCCCCTCGCTTGAGGGGTTTTTGATTGTGGGGACGCTCTTCCCTGCAAGCGCAAGCCCCTGCAGTTAATTACGCTACCGTATCGCGGTAACCACTTTATCCTTCTCCAGATGGTCACTTCGTGTCGTGTGTATTTATTTTGTGTTTAGTTGCCCGTGGATTGTATACGGAGACTGAGTTATGTCGTCGCCCGTAGGGCGTGGACTAGTCCAAATCCGTATTATCTTAGATTTGGGTTTGGGGGTTTTGGGTTTAAGGATACGTTAGCCTCATTCCAGACTAAGATCGACTTAAACATTTGTTAAGGATACGTTAGTCTAGTGTTCATACTAAGATCAATTTAACGGGATCGTTTAGTTCCAACAATAGAGCAATTAAGGGAGCCCTGTTGTTTAGTTTAGTGACATTGCGGTCAATAGGTAGTTTAAGGACATTGTGGTCCAGTGTTAGTTTTAAGACGTTGCGGTCATGGTTAAGGACGTCGTAGTCCGTGAATTTAAGGACTCCACAGTCCGATCTTAGTTTTAAGACATCACGGTCAAGGTTAAGGACCTCATAGTCTATGAGTTTAAGGACCTCACAGTCCGTCGTTAGTTTTAAGACATCCCGGTCAAGGTTAAGGACCTCATAGTCCATGAGTTTAAGGACCCCACAGTCCGTATCAATATGTGGTCATCGGGACCCGTCACCTCTTTGAAGACGTTGAGGAATTACAACGCCACGTATCAAAGGAGTGAAGAGATGTACCCTTAAACCGAGGTAGATTAAATAATCTTTGGCCCAATTTGGAACCAAGACCAATTAATTATATTATGAGCCCATTGGCTCAGTTGAATTTGAATTGAGGACTTATGGCCAGCTTGGGTTAAGTCCAATCATGTTTAGGATATTGGCCCTCTGTTGGTCCATTAGAGGAGAGGCTTTGCCTCTAGACACTTAGCCAATGGGGCTAAAGTTAGTGTTAAACACTAAAGATCAACCAGTGTTGAACACTGAGAATGAGATTGACAAGTTAGTGTTTAACACTAAAAGATAGTTAGTGTTAAACGCCAGCAACATGGCTTTCAAATTAGTGTTTATACACTAAAACAAATCAGTGTTAAACACTGGCAGTGGAGATTTCAAATTAGTGTTTAACACTAAGGCAGATAATGTTAAATACTGGAAACAGGGTTTTCCAGGTTAGTGTTCAACACTAAGAAAGTCAGTGTTAAACACTGTAAATAGAGTTTTTCAAATTAGTGTTTAAACACTAAGAAAATCAGTGTTGAACACTGGATATAGAGGTTTCAACTCTAGTGTTAAACACTAAGGCAAGAGGGGTCACGTGGTAGCACGTGAGGGCGCCCTCAATTCATTTTATTCTGTCAAAAGTATTGAATACTTTGGAGCATCACGTGCTGTCACGTGATGGGCATTTTGGTGCTTGTCCGTTAAAGCTTCAGCCAAGGGGTCACGTGGTAGCACATGATAGCGCCCTGTTTCCCTTTATTTTGTTCTACAGATAAGTGTTTAACACTTTTAATTCTAAAAGCCATCACGTGTGGGCACGTGATGGGGGTTTGCGCTTTGATCTGTTAGAATGTTCATTAGGGGTCACGTGTCGACACGTGAGTGCGCCCTAAAGCTCCTTTCAGTTTCTTTTTCTTTTGTGTGCTTTAGAGATCACGTGGGGCACGTGAGGCATTGCCTCAAAGTTCTCTTTTAGGAGTCACGTGGTAACACGTGAGGTGCCTACTTCAGAGTTTTATTTGGCGGGTCTCTGTATGCGTTAAAGTTCTGTTGATAGGGTTAAACCCTTAAACTTCTGAAGAATTATATTCTTGATAGGGTTAAACCCTAGTTTCTTTTCTTAAAGGAATTAGATTCCTGTGAGTTTGAGAGAATTATGTTCTCAGTTAGGGCTAAACCCTAGTTTTGTTCATTTTGAAGGAATTAAATTCCTATAACATAGGGTTAAACCCTAACTTTAATTAAAAGGAATTAAATTCCTATAATTCTATGAGAATTAAATTCTCAAACTTCCATTCCCTCTCTATGCTTTGGATCTGCATGGCAGGATCTCAACCCAATGAGAATTAAATTCTCAATTCATGGGGAGATGTGCACTTTGCAGATCCTCTGCTAAAGAGAGAACTAAGTTCTTCTTTTTAATATCAGAGTTAAACTCTTTTGAGAATTAAATTCTCTTTTTAAAAGCCTCTCCTTTCTTACCTAAGGTTTTCTTTTGCAGAAGATCCAAATTCCTCCAAAGTCTCGAGGCTCTATTTTCTCTCTCTATATATCTCTGTCTCTCCTTTTCTGTATATCTCTTGGCTCCTATTTATAGGAGAAGGAGCAGAATCAATCAGTTTTAGTGAATCATTCGTTGAGGGATTTGATTTGCATTCGTTAGAGATTTGATTTGCATTCATCATTCATTTGGACCTTTAGATTATTAGGTGAATTTTATTCACCATTGGATTTTAAATCCAAAGATATTCCTTTGTTATTTCGGTTAGATTTCAAGGAGAATCTTTCCAAGTTCAAGATTTTTCCATAGATAGGTGATATTTAATCACCTTTAAATCTTTAATCCAATTGGTTCCAAATAATCGTTCTCCTTTGGAAAGATTCGAATGCTGTTCAGAATTTAATTCTGTTAAATAGATAGGCTTTGAAAGCCGGTCACATGTGGTCACGTGACCCTTGGTCAAGTGTAGGTACGTGACCCCTGGTCACGTGTAGGCACGTGACCCCTTGGAACGAGTTTTCTTCTGCTTTCTGCGCTTTGTCTTCTAGCCGCTGTTCAGCCGTCACGTGCCAACACGTGACCCTTGGTCACGTGTGAGCACATGACCCTTTCTGGAGCCTTTTCTTTGATTTAGTCAGGGAACCGAATGTGCTTTTGCCGCTGCTTTGAATTGTCACGTGCCAACACGTGACTGTTGGTCACGTGCTAGCACATGATGCTTCTTCCATAGGCTTTCCTGATTTTAAATCAGGAAACAGCGAGCTTTCCTTGAAGAGACCGCAACTGTTTGAGAGTTCTCGGCGGAGGCATTTCCATGATCGCCTTGATCTTAGACGGATCTATTTCAATACCTCGGTGTCGGACGATGAATCCCAGGAATTTGCCCGAAGAAACTCCGAATGCACACTTGAGAGGGTTCATCTTCAAGTTATATTGCCGAAGGCGTTGAAATACAGTTTTTAGGTGCTCGAGATGTTCCTCATACGATTTGCTCTTAACCACGAGGTCGTCAATATAACATTCGACGATTTCATGTATAAGGTCATCGAAGATCTTCGTCATGGCCCTCTGATAGGTGGCACCGGCGTTCTTCAGACCGAAGGGTATCACCTTGTAACAAAATATCCCTAGAGGGGTCCTGAAAGCGGTATGCTTTTGGTCTTCGGGATGCATCTTTATCTGATTATACCCTGACGAGCTGTCCATAAAGGAGAAAACCTCATGAGTGGACGTGTTGTCTTTCATCAGTTCGGTGACTGGCACTGGGAAATCATCTTTCGGGCAAGCTTTATTGAGATCCCGGAAGTCTACGCATATGCGCACTGTCCCATTTTTCTTCATCACCGGGACGATGTTGGCGATCCATTCAGGGTATTGAACTTCCTGGATGAAGCCAGAGTTGATCAGCTTCTTGACCTCGGCGTTGATACTCATCTCAAGCTCAAGCCGCATTCTTCTTGGTGCCTGTTTGACCGGCTTGACGTCCGGGGAGATCGCCAATTTTTGCACAGCGATTTCTGGATCTAGTCCTGGCATCTCGGAATAATTCTATGCGAAGCAATCTTTGTGCTGTACAAGGACGTCTTTTAACGCAGCCACCCTTTCTTCAGACAATAGCTCACTGACGAACGTCGACCGTGTGTCACTTGCCGTCCCCAACTCAATTTTCTTGAGGTTATCTGCAGTGGTATGTATTCCATCCTCCAGCTCTTTCGGAGCTGGCGGAAATTCTGAGATCACCTCATCATTGCTGTTTTCGAAGCACCAGGGAAGGTTGTCCACGTTCTCGGGCCCTTCTTTTAATATTGTTATCATGTGACAAGTGCGAATCCGCTTCCAATCCCAATGTGGAGTTGGTTCTGTTCTTGCGGCTTTGGGTTCGTGCTTCTGTGGCGGCGCTACCCTCCAGTTGTCAGACAGAGCGAATTTGCCAAGCTGATACTGATCTTCAACCTAATTCTTAAAGGTGAAGCAATCTTCAAGAGGATGCCCTATTACTCGATGGTAAGAGCAATAGTTTAGGTCAGAGACTTCGCCTGCTTGTTCGGGGTGCTTGGACTCCGGCAGTGTAAGCATCTGATTTTTTAGAGCAAGCTCAAGTATCTTCTTCGTCTTATCCCGAGGAAACGAGTACGCTCGACCCATTTTCTTCATAAGGGACAGATCAATAACGCTCGACTCCCGCTTGCGTGGCTTCTTAGCCCCGCTTTGTTGCTGTTGAGCGCATTTTTGGGCTTTCGGCTTGTTTCTGCTTCTGCGTCGAGCGTTTTTTATAACAGGTTGGCAGGGGGCGGCACTTTCATCTTTGACGGCCTGTTGAAGGAGGCGTTGCATTTTGGTTTTGTCGTAGATGGCCATCTCGCGGTTGTGATCATCTCGGACTTTTTGACCAGCTTCCCTTATAAGCCTGTCCATTTATTCTTCAAACGACGGATTGGGCACTCTTGCATCAGGAACTTTTATTGGTTCAGGATTAGTGTCCTCCCGTTGCGCATCTGCTTCTTCATTGAAGTCGTGTACGACGTAACAGTCGCGGAACAGCTCTCGTTTCTTGGAGCGAATGTATCCGAGCCCGATCGTCTCCATCCTGCCACTAGGCAGCTTGTGCTGAGTTCCGGGGACGTTCCAGACCCTGTCATAGAATTTGGCCTTCCTAACGGTCTGTTTGAAGGGTATCCCTTGGCGCTTCAACAGCCTCTTTAAGCCTTCTGTATAATATCTGGGTAGACGGATGGGTTGAAGCCTGTCCAGCGTAGGATCTGCCCCGTGCCAGATTTATTTCTCCACTTTGTTTTCTTCAGAGCGGTAGAATAGAATTGCCTTCTCGCCTTCTCGGCTGGGAGAGATATAGAACGTCTGCAGCTCCTCTACACCGTCGGTACCGAGCGCATCCAGTTCTTTATAATGTTTAAGCGGCACCATAGCGACTTGTAGACCTTGCTCTTTGTCAGCGGAAGCTCGTATTGAAGGTCGAGCAGAGAATACAGCATGGACCTCATCCTCCGAGTCACTACCAAAGATCAACGTAGGAGCGGATGGTCCCAGCTTGGTGTACTGGGGCGGACCCGAATAAACTATCTCGTCTTCCTTCTCGGTATCACTGCTGAAGACAGGGATGGTAGCGTTAGTTTTATTCTCCGGCTTGTGACACCTTTCCGTGTCTTCAAAATTCGGCAAGAAGTATTTGGCATCTTCATATTTGCGAACTTCATTCACGGAAAACGGATTCAGTTCTCCCGTTACGGTATACTCGAGACCATCCCTAAAATATTTCATACACTGATGCTGTGTAGAAGGGATGATGTTATACTCGTGTAACCATGGTCGGCCGAGCAGAGCGTTGTAGCATGTCCTGGCATCTATGATGTGGAATTTAATGTCCGTGACGAGCAGTCCGAAGCGTAGCGTCAGTATCACAGATCCAAGAGTCTTTGATGATTGGGAGTCGAACCCGGAGATGGTGATCTTGTCCCGAGCAAGGTGCTGGACGCTCATGCAGATTTCTTTTAACACCCGCACATTGAGTAGGTTAACAGACGATCCATTATCGATCAGGATTTTGCCTATCTTTATATCATGGCAATATCCTGAGACATAGAGAGGGCGATTGTGTTCGCACGTTCCAAGGAGAAGGTCTTCATCGCCAAAAGTGACATCTGCCGTGTGCACTTCCTCCAATTCATCCTTCATCTTTTCTTCAGCCAGGAAAGCTTGGAATTGCTCCGGATCCTGTAGTGCCTTGATTAACGAATCCCTCGCCTCCTTTGATAACAAAAGGGCGTCATGAATGCTGAGCTGCGAGGGTAGTTTCCTCAGATGCGCTAAGACGTTGTAATCCACCTTATTTCTCTTTGGCGGGTCCTTGGCACTTATCTCTTCCACAACTTGGTCATCTAAGACGATATCCTCAGGGACCTTCTCTTTTCCCTTATCTTTTTTATTTGAGGGTCCGAGATTCTTTTCGGGAAGCGTACGATTACGTAGCCGAATATTTTCGCAGACCTTCGGCTCTTCTTCTTTTGCCGAGGTGGACTCTTTAAAGAGAGGGGCAAGCTCCAGCTCCTCATCAGAATCGCTCCCGAATGTAGGCACCTGTGATCCCCCGGCGTTAACCAGGCGGCAATCACCGGTAGTTCTGTTAAACCCTTCGGTCATATCTTTCCGCTCCCGACGAGTTTTACGTTTCTCCCGCTTAAAATGTTGTCGGTGAGCAACATATCCTTGCCACCATTTATCGAAAGCTTTGCACTCTTCAGTGGGGTGAGAAATCTTCCGATGATACAAGCAATAGGAGGGGTGCATTTCCTCTTCACCAGTAATTTTTCCTTCGGAGGATGGTAGCTTCATGCCCATTAATATGGCCTTAGCAAACCTTTTCCTCATCTTGAATTTGCTTCTGTCCGCAGTGGGTGTACTTTGTCCCAGCGGGAGTATCTCAATTCTTTCGTCAAGGCGCTGGCGTTTGGCCCTTTCGAATATAACCGCCTCGTGCTCCCGATCAGCTTTGCTTTTTAAGAGAGCTTCATTAAGGAATGCATCGATTACTTCATCCGACGGCCCTGAAATTTTTGGTTCAGGATCTGCCCCCGGTGTTTCAGTACAAGGGGTCTCCTCATCGTCCATGAACGAGTGGGAAATCACATGACAGCTCGCCACGCATTCTTCAGAATCATCAGATGAACTTTCTCCCTCATCTTCCTCTTGAAAGACGTGATTGAGGAATTCTTGGAATGTAATGGGCGTCCGTGCCTTCTGGTTGTATTTCTCCAGCGCGTCAATTTGTTTTTGCAAGTCCGTGCGCTTGTTACCAGGCTTCACGGGCTTCTTTGACTTCTTTTTCTTCTTCTTTGAAGATTTCAACGGCTGGTTATTAATGCTTGAGCCACCTCCATCGGTCTTTGAAGTTGGACGTGGCATCAACATCCCCTCAATGACCTGCGGTTCCAACGGGTTCTTCCACCTAATTGCTGGGCATGTCTGAAGATCGTTTAGCATCCTCTTTGTATTGGTTGATAATACAACCTCCGAAAGAGCTTCTTCAACGACGGAGCATGTTTCCCCTGGCGTATTTGTCCCCTTAGATGTGTGGGGATGCGGGGGATTCACCTTCCATTTGTCAGATAACGCGAATTTGCCCTGTCGGTACTGGTTTTCAAGCCAATTTTTGAAAACGTAGCAATCTTCGATCGGATGGCCCAGTACTCGATGATAAGGACAGTAGTTGGGCTCATTGACATCACTTGGTTGCAACGGACATTTTGGATCCGGCAGATTTATGAGTCGGTTGCGTAACGCCAGCTCGAATAACCTTCTCGTTTTGTCGCGGGGAAAGGAGTAAGAACGTCCTAACCTCTCCTCAAGGGCCACGTATGGACGCGTATTATTTTGACGAACAACCGGCTTCGAGTCGCTCGGTTGTTGTTGAGCATTAGCGACAACGATCGCTTTTCCCTTCCCCTTGTCATTTCGGGAGTCCGGCTTTGGAAGAGGGGGTTTATGGCCCATCTGATCCATTTGCGCTAACTTGTCAATCAAGGCTTGGAAGGTGGTTGGCTTGAAAAACATCATAAATTGTAAGATGGTTGCTTGCAGATCAAGGGTTCCCACAAACATACCCACCGCGTGAGCTTCTTCAATGCGCTGCTCGCACTTCGACCATAAGTTCCGCCACCGTATGGCATATTGAACCCATGTCTCGCCTGGCTTTACCCTGGCGTTAATCAGTGCCGTCAATGGGGTACGTTCACTGGCGCTTGCAAAACGCTGAGTAAACAACAGCTCCATCTCCGTGAAGGTCTTGATAGAGTCGTTCGGGAGCTCAGGGTACCACTCGAACGCCGTATCTGATAAACTTCCAACAAACTGGCGAAGCAAAAGCTTGTCATCACCGCCGGTATTGCCGCAGAGTGCCCTGGACTGGGCAACATGCTGGTGAGGATTGCCCGTCCCCTTGTAGACATGGAACTTGGGAATTGTGTAACCCGGCGGGTACTTGATTTGGTCGTACCAACTTAGATATGGCCGCCCCGTTTTTACGACCTGGCCGGCTGCTTCAGTCGCATGATGAACCCGTATTTGCTGGGCTATATACTCGTCCAAATCAGCTTTAGAGATTGTATCCTCTTTAGCCGTTGACAGAGCTGGCGGAGGATTTGATGTCTCTCCCCTATCGTCTCCAAGGACGATCGGGGGCTCTTCAACCGGAGGATCTTGTTGTATCATTATCCCTATCATGTCTTGGAAGAGGAGGCCCATACGCTGTATGTTGGCTGCTTGTTCAGCAGCCTCTTTGTCCTTCTTCTCCAATATTCGACGAAGGAATTCGGCGTCGGTTTCTTCCTCCTGGCGTTCATCCGAGGACGTTTCAGGGTTTTCTTTTGGCCCTGTAAGTGCGGCCATAGCGTTCATCATCTCTTAGAGCTTTTGCTGCTGCTCCTGCGCCTTGGTCACTGATCGCGTAAGCGGTCGATGACCCGTAGATATGCGACTGTCCTCTTTACCAGATGCCATATAGACGGTATGAACTACAATGCCCCCTGACTTAGGGTGTTTGGGTTCACCACCTTTGATATTCGTCATCGGCGTCGGCACTTTCTCCGGCCTTCTTCTTTTATGGGCCGTAGAAGTTGAGGGGGCCGTTGCTTCGGGCACCCAAGCGGTCGTCGCCTTTCGTTGCTTGACCAGGGGATTTTCTTCCTGCCGACCTTTCGACTTCTTATGCTGGCGAGAGAAGTTAGGATCAATGACAGATTCTCGGACTCATCGCCATGTCTTGTAGATCCTGGAGGACAGCGATTGAGGAGGCTGCTCCGACTTTTCTGTTTCCACGGCAGTCTCTACCGGTGGAGGAGATCTGCTGAGCACTGCAGTTGGTGAGTTCCTGCGTACCCTATTCAGCAGCTCAAAGCTGTTCCCGGTTGGAACAGCAGCATTGACTCCCGCCGTTGGAGCCGGTGGAGTTATCCCAGAAGGGGAGTTGCCCCCAGTCTTCCTTACCCGGCGCCAGTGGCATCGTCGGGCGCGACGAGTCGTCGGTATTGGCTCAGAGACAGAAACAGCTTCTTCTTGCCCCCTGTTCCGGTGTGGGGCGGTTGCCGGTGTCAGCCTATTGAAGACTGATGTCTTTTGAGCAGCAAGAGTAGGAGTGGGAGTTGGGACGGTCAATCTTGTAAAGACGGATCTCTTAGTAGGAGAAGCCGCCTTGACGACTTCAAGAGCAGGTTTGGGTACTCCTTTTGGAATAACCTTTTCTGAGACTGCACGCTTCATTGCGGGTCCGCGAGAGTTTTGGTCCAATCTGGAGAAGACCGAGACACCGGTGTTGGGCGACCCGTTGAGAGGGGCCGCAGTAACTGAGAGTCGATCGAAGACCGACTTCTTAGGAGCTTCTTGTACGGGCACAAGGGTGCTGAAGCTTGTTGGTGGAAGCATAGTTCCGAAAAACAGCCCCGTGGTGGCTTGAGTAATCTACTCCATGGGCATGGTGAACAAAGAGGCCGCTTGGGGCCCATAGGTTATGCCCCCAGTTGAGGCCGGACGCGAGCTGCAGCTGCAGTTGGAGTACTTCGAACAAGGTGAAGCCATCGATGCTTGATTTCTGCGCCAGGCAAAAGACCAAATCTTAATAACTTGAAATCCAAAGGAAACCGTTAACAAACCGCGATTGGTTCGCGAAGACGACACACGAAGTGTGGAGTGGAAAGAGGAAAAGGTCCCACCGGGCGTGCCAGAATCTATTCCCCTCCGAACGGCGGCCGCGACGTGAGGACGTCTAGCCTGAGATTCGGGGCAGATTCTATATGGTTTTATCCGTCTACCTCTCCGAAGATGCCAAGTTGATTTATGGCATCATGTATCGTAGGTTTAGACGGATGCGGCCGATGTAGCATACTTCGTCAGATTCACCCTCGCTTGAGGGGGTTTTGATTGTGGGAACGTTTTTCCCTGCAGGCGCAAGACCCTGCAGTTAATTACGCTACCGCATCGCGGTAGCGTAATTAACTGCAGGGGCTTGCGCCATCGCGGTAGCCACTTTCTCCTTCTCCAGAATTTCACTTCGTGTCGTGTGTGTTTGTTTTGTTTGTGGTTGCCCGTGGATTGTATACGGAGACTAAGTGATGCCGTCGCCCGTAGGACGTGGATTAGTCCAAATCCGTATTTACTTAGATTTGGGTTTGGTGTTTTTAGTTTAAGGATACGTTAACCGTATTGAGGCTAAAATCAACTTAAACATCCGTTAAGGATACGTTAGTCCTGTTTTAGACTAAGATCAACTTAACGTGGTGATCCATTTAATATTTGGCCGTCGGGACTCGTCACCTCTCTGACGTCGTTGAAGGATTACAACGATAGGTGTCAGAGAAGTTCGGAGATGTACCCTTGAACCAAAGTCGATTTGGAGTTTTATAGTCCATTTGAATATTTAAGGATGCGTTAGCCGTGTTTGGGGATAAGATTAACTTAAACGGGACCGTTTAGATCCGGCAAAAAAGCATTTGAAGGCTCTATTGTTCCAGTTTAGGGACGTAGTGGTCCATGTTCCAATTTAGGGACGTGGTGGTCCATGTTCCAGTTTAGGGACATAGTGGTCCGTATTCCAGTTTAGGGACGTGGTGGTCTATGTTCCAGTTTAGGGACGTAGTGGTCCGACATTAGTTTAAGGACGTTTCGGTCCAATATTAGTTTAAGGACGTTTCGGTCCACGAGTTTAAGGACCCCGCAGTCCATGTTGATATGTGGTTGTTGGGACCCGTCACCTCTCTGACGTCGTTGAAGGATTACAATGAGAACTGTCAGAGGAGTTCGGAGATGTACCCTCGAACCGGATGTAAATTGATTTAGGGAGCAGCCGTGCTCAGTCAATTTAATTTGAGGACTTATGGCCACGACTGGGCTAAGTCCAGTTTTGTCTTTGGCCTATTGAACCTGTGCTAGGGCCTTGCCCCTTCACTGCATTATTTTTCTTTGTTTTGATTAGGCTTTGCCCTTTTATAAATGATGCAGAGCATCTATTTTGTTTGGGCTCTGCCCTTTTTTATTGCTTTGCAATTTATTTTGGTCTGTTAGGTCTTTTTGGCTTGGGCCTGGCCCTTTAGCAAAAGAAATGCATTGCATTCTTGAGCACTTTACGCCAATCAGAGAGCGCAAGCGCTTGTGGTGACGACACGTGTCATGCAAGCGCTAGTGCGCTGCGCTTGCGCTGCTGACACGTGGCGCACTTTGGTGAGTTGCGCCAATTACAGAGAGCAAAGCTCTATCTTAAAGCGCATAGTGCAAGTAGTTTAGATGCTGACACGTGGCGCTCTCCCAAGAGGGCAACAGCGCAGTTTGCAAGTGTAAGGCACTATGATTTAAGAATCTTTTAGATTCAAGAACCAATGGTTCATAAAAGAAGTGCAAAGCACTATTCGTTTCCTTGATCTAATTTAGATCAAAGAAAAAACAAGTTTTTTTTTATTTCAGGAACCAAAGGTTCATAAAAGTGCAAAGCACTATTTATTATGTGAAGATCATTGATCTTGTTTTTAGATCAATGATCTATTAGAAGAAATTTCTTCTAATTTGTGAAGGTTTTTACCTTTTTCTTGAAACTTTTTCAGAGTTCTCTCTGTTTGAAGCTCTTGATTTCTCAAAAGTGTTCATGCCTTTGAATTGAGATCTAGGGTCCTTTTTATAGTGCCCATAAATTAGTTAAAGAGATCTTTCTCTGAGTGATTTGGGGAATTTTCCCCACCGTTGGATCTTTGACCCAAGGGCTTCTGTTTTACAGAAGAAAATTTTCTTGTTTTAACAAGAACAGAAAGATTTCTTTAAAATCTTAATTCTGTTTGGCGCAAATGCCCCAGCACGTGACACGTGTCACGCAGCGCACAGCGTAGCGCAACTGCGCTGACACGTGTCGCGCAGCGCAAAGTGCAGCGCAACTGCGCTAGCGCATCTGTGCTGATACGTGTCGTGCAGTGCAAAGCGCAGCGCATCTGTGCTGACACGTATCGCGCAGCGCAGTGCTTGCGCAACTGAAGCGTTGCTTCCTTTAATTTTGCTTAAAATAGAGTTTTGCTCTGATTGGGCGCGCCTTCTTGGGCACTGTGCTGACGTATCAACAACTGACATGTGGCGTGTTGCGCCCGAGATTTGAAACGTTGCTTCAAAATTTGAATTTTGAATTTCAACAGAGCTTTGCTCTGATTGAGGAAACAGTCCTCTTACGACCTGCTTATCCATTCCACCAGCCAACGGGGACAATTTTCAAATAAAACCTCAATACATGAACCTTCTACCAAAATATCATGGTCTCGAGTCTGAAGACGCATATGTCTTTATTACAAAATTTGAAAATGTATGCGCAATGATGGGTACTTCACAACTTTCTGTGGATGCTATGCGTCTACGTCTTCTCCCATTCACCTTGTGCGATATAGCCGAGAAGTGGCTGTATAACACTACCGCACATTCCATTTCAAACTGGGAAGAATTCGTCAAAGCATTCCTTAAGAAATTCTACCCATATCATAAGACAGCTCGAGTTCGTAGCGAAATAAATCAATTCACCCAGCTTCCAAATGAACCATTTTCAAAATGTCTTGAACGCTTCAAAGATCTGTTAGTCCAATGTCCACATCACGGAATCCCTAGATGGGAATTGTGCCGAATCATTTATGAGGGCATTAATCCTAACACAAAACAGACCCTTGAATTAATGTGGCAAGGCAACTTCATGACCAAAGATGATGGGGAAGCCTGGAAATTCCTAGAAGATTTCGCTGAAAAATTCTTACAGTGGGAGGGTGTGAGTCAATCGTCTAGGATTGGCAATAACCAATCGGATGTTTCCATAGGAGTTAGAGCTGACATTTCAGCTATGCAAAAGAAACTCGAGACTATGGAAAACAAATTTTTAGCCGCCGCCCTAAATCAAATGTCACTCTCTAAAACTGTATGTGGATGCTGTTCTGATCCATCACATCTCACGGAAGAATGTCCATTGAATTTTCCGTTTCAAGGTCACGAGCATACCAATGCTGCTTTCCAACAAAGATCTAGAAACGATCTATTTTCTTCCACATATAATCAGGGTTGGAGGAATCACCCTAACTTTGCTTGGAACCAATCAAAAAATCAAAATACGGTTCCAAACCAACACAATTTCCAAAGGGCCCCTCCACCACAACAGAAACTACAATTGAGTCAGCACCCCTTCCAAGCACAAAACTTTCAAAATCCGGTCAACACACCTGCACCGTCTAATCCTTTGCAGTTGACCGGTACTGATGAATCCTCTTCATTCATGAACTTGCTCTTGACAATAAAAACTTCCGTTGATGATATAAAGAAAAACTCCATGTCCCAAGCGGAGACTATAAAATCGATGGAAGAAGAAATTGCACGATTAAAAGCTGAAATGAGTGCAAGAGAGAAAGGGAAACTTCCAGCTCAACCTTTGCCCAATCCTGGCTATTCACATCATGTAAATGCAATCACGTTGAGATCTGGAAGAGTGCTTGACAATCACATTGGGGAAGAGATTGATGACACTGAAAAATCTATCAATGATACCCCGGCTGAGACCTTTCCTTCCACTTCTACTTCTAATTCTGATCCCAGTTCTTCTACCCCACCACCTTCTCCCGAGCCTATTCTCCGTTTTCCCCATGGCTCGACACCTCAGCCTAACTCTTCTAGTTCACCGAAAACGATCCCCACTTCTATTCTTAGATCGTTCCCACCCACACGATCTTCTCCAATGTTGGACCCTGATCTTATTGCTCAAGCTCCTTATCCGAATCGTTTAAGGGGAAACACACTGAGTCCACAGATGGAGAAGATCACTGAAATGTTTAAACAGGTTAACATCAACATCCCTCTTCTAGATGCTATCCAACAAGTCCCCGTATATGCGAAAGTTCTCAAAGACTTGTGCACTAGAAAGAGGAAGACTCAAGTGCCCAAAAAGGTATTCATGTCAAAAACTGTAGACACGGCTTTCCCCCAACAATTACCGAGGAAACGTATGGATCCTGGATATCCTACGATTTCCATTTCTATTGGGGAGAAACACATTAACCGTGCTCTACTCGACCTTGGCGCAAGTGTTAACCTGCTTCCTTTCTCAGTCTATGAGCAGTTAGGGATCGGAGAGTTGAAACCAGCCCATTGCACTCTCCAGATAGCTGATCGATCAATCACCAAACCTAGGGGTGAACTGGAGGATGTGTTAATAAAAATCGGGGAATTTGTATTCCCTGTGGACTTTATTGTACTTGATGCACAGCCTGTAGCGAACCCACGGAATCAAATTCCGGTGATTTTAGGTCGCCCCTTTTTGGCCACTTCCAACGCTATCATCAACTGTCGTAATGGTTCTATGACCCTATCCTTCGGGAATAGGTCAATTGAGCTGAACATTTACAAGTTGGGAAGTGTACCCTCCGAACCTACTGCTCAGGTCTGTTCTGTCGACTTAATGGATGTCGACAGCAGCGAATTTGATCAGCCTCATGATACCGATCTAGACTCTTTTCATACGTTGTTGTTTGACCCAACTATGTATCATACACATGCAGACTCTTCCACCGAGATGTCCGGGTCAACAACTAACACTGATTATGAACTGCTTTTATAGTCTGAAGATCACCCCGTGCTTTGTGATGACATTATTCATCGGGGTATTGATGGAACTTTTGAGTAGATTTTCGCTGATGAACTCGCATTTTTGAATGACACGGGTGTTGAGATGAATCATCTCCCAATCAATGAAATTGAACCTCCACCCCTTCTTCTGAACTGTAAAAAGGATGCGAGTAATCCATCACATTCACTGCATCGTCTCTCCAAAATGAGACGCACACATTCTATTCCACCACTTAACCTTTCCCCACTTTTTCTTCCACCAACCAGAGCACTGCATTGATAAAATTTTTGAATGGTTGGTGTTAACTTTCGGTCTTTGCAAAGTTTGGCATCGACCAATGATTTTTGACCCCCTCATGTGATTTTCAAAGATTAACATTGCATAACTCAAGTTTGGGGGGGTATAATCGGGCTCTTGAAAAGAAAATTTTTACAAAATTTTGAGCCAAAAATAAGTTTGGGGAAGGATCTTCACTTAAATATTTTGCCCCCATTAATAAATTTCCTCCCAAGCTTACAGGTTTTTCGAGATTTAGCTGATGGCAACAGTGAGGACACTGTTGAAAACAAGTTTGGGGGAGGTTTGTACTTATTTTCGCATCATTTGCATCATACTTTGTATAAGCACAAAACATTTTTTTTTGAAAACCTATAAAAAAATTTTAAAAAATTTAAAATATAAAAATATTTTTGTATATAAATAAGATAATAAAAGATTAGATAGTGAAAAATTACATCCATGAGATTGGAAAAATTTAAGAAAACCAAGAAAATTAGAAGTTTTCTTATACGAACTAGTAATAAGTAGTTATGAGCCGTTGTCCCAAGGGTCAGTAAGATGAAGGAAGTCACTAATCTGAGGATAAAAATAAGTCTGAAAAATAGTTCCTATTCTGGAAGCCAAACATTTTGAACGTTGACACCCTACTATTCGCATTTACACACGTCTTGAAGCCCGGGATAGTAGAGGATACTTTGAAATGCTCTTATCTAAAAGCCAAAGCATGAAGGAAATAAAAAAAATGAATAAAATATAAAATGGTGAAAAGAAAAAATGGACACTGATTTTGTTATTGCCAAGGCAACAATAAAAAAATATAGCGAGGGTGCCTTTTCACCTAGTGCCCTAAGGCCAACTGGTCTAGGAGTCACTGCTAAGCCTTAGGTGGTGCAAGACGAGGAAAAACACCAAATAAGAAAGCACATGAGTAATCGGTCGGTTAGTACCTCAAGAAGTATTAACGGTCTCATGAAAGTGTGTGAGCAAATTCAGCTAAATATTCATTAATTAAAAAGTACAGAGGCAGAAGGGCAAGAGTATGATAGCTTGAATTGAATTCTCCGGGTGTAGGGATGTTCTTTACACACACGTAGGGTTATATGATCGATGTTTGGAAGAAAGATAGGAATGAAGAATAAGACGATGTTTTATTGAGGGAGGACGTGATTTCTGACATCTTTTCATGACTATTAAGATAGGACTCATGACAACCGAAAAGCTAGCTTAGTTGGAAACCCTAATTTTCAAAGCTTTTCTTTTACAATTCTTATTTTTAAATGTAATATTCACGGTCTTCCTTTTATTATTGGATTTTGTGGGTGCAATCTGCTGAAAACCCTCAGGAGACAACACTCCTCCTACTAGGGACACCTAGAGGTTTAAAGGCTTGTTGCACGTGCTCAGTGCAATCGTGTTGCCTACGAAAGTGTGCTAGTTAGTTTTTCTCTTTCTTTATTTTCTCCTTCTCTTTTTAATAAAACAATTCGCTCGAGACGAACGAAAATAAGTTTGGGGGAATTTGATCAGTCGAAAATAATGTATTTTTAACACGTCAATTTCCCTGTTATTTGCATTCATCTAGAGGTGTTTGGCATTCATATTGCACATATTAGCAAAACAGTCGTAAAATAACATATTGCATGTGTTATACTTTAAAACCGGCACTTTAAGGAAAATTGACTATTTATCATGGCATTGCATCATTCTTGTGTAGCGCAACACTTGTTTCGAAGTCTGTACAGGAAATTCCAGGAGAAAGGCCAAAATTGTCAAAGAGCTGATGAAAATCACGCCAAGTCTAAGATTTTTTATCTGGCGTAATACAGAAGGAATTATAAGATTATACACACCAGAAAATATACCTGAAGCCAAGAGGAAGCACAATACTGAAATCCACACAATGAAGCCCTCACGTGACCGCGGATCCGCGGCAGGAGCGGGCACGTGCCGCGGATCCGCGGTCTTGTCGCCACGTCATCAGAAATTCTCTGCTTCATTATTCTCCTCTCAGCTCCAGAACTCCTTTAAGCCACTGCAATTCCCAGAACACTTCAGAACATTCTGCCAGATCAGCAAGGCTCCTTGTGCAAGCTAATGATGTCCTAGCTTCCAAAGCAAGCTTCACCTTAAAAGCCTAAAACCTTCTCCTTAACCTCCTATCTTAAGGTGGAAGCTAAACCCTAACTAACTAGTTCTAGAGGGTTCTACCTAACTAACTAGCTTATAAGGGAAGCTAAGCTAATCTAAAGCTTACAAGGGAAGCTAACCTAATCCAAGCTTCTTAAGGAAGCTAACTACTCTTAAGGCTATAAAAGGGACCCTAGGCTTCACTTGAAAAGGTTGTTCAATCTTTACCTCTTCACACAAGTTGAGTGACACAACTTGTAACCCTAACCCTAATTCAAAATCCAAAGCCAAATTCAAGATCCCGAGTACCAAATCAAGCGAGAAGCCTTCAACCTTTTAGGAGCGGAGCCGATCTTCAATTGAGCAAGTGATCCAAGAAGATCCGCGACTCACGAATACGAGTGAAGCCAAATCGACGATCGAGTTCTTCCTCTTGTAGTTCTTGAGCGAATTGTAATGGAATTGTTGATAAATAAAAGGTGAAATTCTTTAATCTTGCTTTCTTTAAATTCTTGCATCATGATTCGATCTCAATTTGTGATTGTGGTTCTTGTTGTGAAATTTGAGTAAAACTCCGCTCGTAAAGAAGTCGAGACGATCAATAGAATGATGATGTAACAAATCTTAAAACGATTCTTAAGTCCTACGAGTTTTGTAAACCCTAGCAAATTGAAGAATCGACGACCTAGTTTCGTTGCGATGCTTTCTTGATTGTGATCGCTCGAAATTAGGGATCCACGATTGATTCTTGAATTTACTAGAGGCTAGAATGTGATTGATATTGACGAAGGGACAAGGGATAGATGATGAAACCCTAGTTTCACAAGAAATCCCTAATTCTCGTTGATCATCATCGATCTAGTGTCAATTCATCGATAGATAAGAATACGTAATCGCTAGATTTCATCACATCTATAGATCCGATCGATTCCTACGAGCCTCACTTCGATTCTTGATATTTAATTTGGAAATCATCACAAATTCTCAATTCTTGATTTTAATGTTTCTTGATTTAGACTAGATTTTTCTAATTCTTGAACTTCAATTTACAAATCATGAATTGTTCTTTCTTTTCTTTAAATTTTTGACTAATCTAATTCGAAATATGAACGATTACACTTTCCCTGTGGACGATCCGCACTTACTAACGTGCTACATTCGACACCGTTATTGATTGCGGTCAAATAATTTTTGGTTGTGATTTCTATACACATTTCCAACAAACACAACAAGAATTCGTATCAATCACAAGCCCCTGCAGTTAATTACGCTACCGCATCGCGGTAACAACTTTCTCCTTCTCCAGATAGTCACTTCGTGTCGTGGGTGTTTGTTTTGTATTTGGTTGCCCGTGGATTGTATACGGAGACTAAATTATGTTGTCGCCCATAGGGCGTGGACTAGTCCAAATCCATATCTTTCTTAGATTTGGGTTTTGGGGGTTTGGGTTTAAGGATACGTTAGCCTTATTTGAGATTAAGATCAACTTAAACGTATGTTAAGGATACGTTAATTTAATTTTAGACTAAGATCAATTTAACGGGATTGTTTAGATCCGACAAGAGAGCAATTGGGCTCTGTTGTTTAGTTTAGTGACATTGCGGTCGGTTGTTAGTTTAAGGACATTACGGTCCATTGTTTGTTTAAAGACATCGCGGTCGAGGTTAAGGACATCATAGTCCGTGGATTTAAGGACTCCACAGTCCGATGTTAGTTTTAAGACATCACGTTCGAGATTAAGGACATCATAGTCCGTGAGCTTAAGGGCCTCACAGTCCGATGTTAGTTTTAAGACATCACGGTCGAGGTTAAGGACATCATAGTCTGTGAGTTTAAGGACCTCACAGTCCGATGTTAGTTTTAAGACATCACGGTCGAGGTTAAGGACATCATAGTCCGTGAGTTTAAGGACCTCACAGCCCGATGTTAGTTTTAAGACATCACGGTCGAGGTTAAGGACATCATAGTCCATGAGTTTAAGGACCTCACAGTCCGATGTTAGTTTTAAGACATCACGGTCGAGGTTAAGGACATCATAATCCATGAGTTTAAAGACTTAAGGACCTCATAGTCCGATGTTAGTTTAAAGACATCGCGGTCGAGGTTAAGGACATCATAGTCCATGAGTTTAAGGACTTCACAGTCCGATGTTAGTTTTAAGACATCACGGTCGAGGTTAAGGACATCATAATCCGTGAGTTTAAGGACATCACAGTCCGATCTTAGTTTTAAGACATTACGGTCGAGGTTAAGGACATCATAGTCTATGAGTTTAAGGACCTCACAATTCGATGTTAGTTTTAAGACATCACGGTCGAGGTTAAGGACATCATAGTCCGTGAGCTTAAGGACCTCATAGTCCGATGTTAGTTTTAAGACATCACGGTCGAGGTTAAGGACATCATAGTCCATGAGTTTAAGGAGCTCACAGTCCGATGTTAGTTTTAAGACATCACGGTTGAGGGTAAGGACATCATAGTCCATGGGTTTAGGGACCCCACAGTCTGATGTTAGTTTAAAGACGTCACGGTCGAGGTTAAGGACATCATACTCCATGAGTTTAAGGACCCCACAGTCCGTGAAATGTATGATTGTCGGGATCCGTCACCTCTTTGAAGACGTTGAGAAATTACAACGACAAATATCAAAAGAGTGAAGAGATGTACCCTTGAACCAAGGTGAGTTGGTTGAAAGAGCAGATGTGCTCAATTTAAGATAAGTTGAGGACTTATGGCCAGAATTGGGCTAAGTCCAATTAAAATGTTTTAACATTTTTTATTCTGGCTATTAAGCCTTTATTTGGGCTCAGCCCTTTTAATAATGCTAAGCATTGGGTTCTGACATCTTTTGTCTTCATCAGAACAAAGTGTGTTCTGATAGTGCGCCACGTGTCGCGTCAGGTGCTTTGCGCCAATTGAAGAGCGTACTGCGCTTCTGTCAGGTAGCGCACACGAAAATGACATGTGTCGTGCTTAGTGCTAAGCGCTAGTTTATTAGCGCATTGCGCTTTTAATTTATGAGCGCTTTGTGCTCATTTAAAGGCGCACCAGTGAGTGACACGTGGCGCACTTGGCGCTGAGCGCCAGATGATGAGCGCATTGCGCTTGTGCATGAGTAGCGCACACGTGAGTGACACGTGGCGTGCTTGGCGCTTTGCGCCAGATGATGAGCGCAGTGCGCTATTTCAGAAGCGTAAAGCGCAAGTTGCATACGTGGTTGACACGTGGCACGTTTTGGCGCTGAGCACCGGTCCAAGGAGCGCAGAAGCGCAGTTTATGAGTGCAAGGCACTAATCAATAGCGCAAAGCGCATCTGATCAATTTTAAGATCAAAGAACAAATTTATGTTCTTCAAAGGAGGCTTTGCCTCAAGATCCAAGAACAAAAGTTCTTGTTTTTCATAAAAGGCACTGCCTTTTATAGATCAAAGATCTGTAAATGAAGTAAAAATACTTTTTTTATTATTATTTTCTTTATGATTAGATCTTTTGATCTTTTGCTTTTAAATCAAAGATCTTGGTCTTTTTATAGATCTAAGATCTTTTCAAAAGATGGTTTTTCTTTTTGCGAGATGGTTTCATTTCTGTTGTTCAAGAACATAGTTCTTTACCTTGAATATGAAGAAATGATCTTCTTCTTTTTTTAAGAGCTTGCTCTTCTTTTTCTCAAAATTTGCAGAGGGCTTTTTTCTCTCTTTTCTGTATATTATGACTTGAAGTCTGGGGTCCTTTATATAGGGCCAAATGATTTGTTAAATCAGTTTTAAGAGATCTTTCTCTACTTGATTTGGGAATATTTCCCACCGTTGGATCTTTGATCCTAAGGCTTCTGTTTTACAGAAGATAATCTTCTTGTTTTAATAAGATTGAAAAATCTTTCCATAACAGAATTTTAGTTCTGATTAATTAATAATTTATTATTAGTAGATCTTTTGATTTGACGGTGGGGAATTTTTAATCCCAACGCTGGCGCACCTACGTTCGACACGTGGCGCACAGCGCAGCGCAACTGCGCTAGCGCACCCGTGTAAGCGTTGCTTCAACTTTTAAATTTTGAATTTTGAAACAGAGCTTTGCTCTGATTGGGGGTGCACTGCCTAGGGCGCAGTGCACCTGGCGTTAGCACGTCTGCGCTTGACACGTGGCACGCAGCGTGCAGCGCACGGGATCTGAAGCATTGCTTCAATTTTTGAATTTTGAAATTCAAAACAGAGCTTTGCTCTGATTGGAGAAACATTCTCCTTGCAAGTCGATAGGATCTACAAGTGTTGTACACCAAATAGGGAAATTTTGCGCCATTGGTGGAACTAGGTGAGGAAACGTTTATTTATGCCCGTGGATTGTATACAGGGGTCAATATTGAACCGCTTGTAGGGCATCTTGGGGAGTGTGATGGCTTAAGAAAAGGTTCAGGTCCCTGTATCTTAAGGCTTTTGAATTCCATGAGCCGTGAGGGTCTCGTAGGGGGGAATTCTTCTTACGAGTCGTGAGGATCTCGTAAGTGTAATTTCTCCTTAGGAATCGTGGGGATCCCTAAATGTGTTGCTCCCTTGTGAGTCGTAAGGATCTTACGCTGATGTTTTCTCCTCATAAGGTCGAGAGGACCTTGTAGGTGTCTCTATTTTAACGAGATTGCGCCCTTTCGGGTTTTCACTAGCTCGCTGATAGCCCTGCTGTTTTTACTCACGGCGCCCTTTCGGGTTTTCATCCGTGCCCATTTCGCTTGTGGACGTACCGTTTTTTTTACATCACAAGATTGCGCCCTTTCAGGTTTTCACAAACTCGCCGGTAGCCCTGCTGTTTTTACTCATGGCGCCCTTTCTGGTTTTCATCCGTGCCCCTTTTGCTTGTGGACGTACCGTTTTTTTAACTCCTCCATTTGCCAATAGCACTTACGGGGGATTTCTCCACTGGGGCGGTTGTGCAGCCAGCGGGACTTAAGTTGCAATCCTCGTCGCTGAGACTTGTGGACCTGGATTCCATTGTCGTCGTGTTTAAGGCGACGTATTTAGTTTAAAGATATCGCGGTCCATTGTTAGTTTAGGGATATCTCGGTCCGATATTAGTTTAAGGACATCTCGGTCCAATGTTAGTTTAAGGACATCTCGGTCCATAGCAGTTTCGAGGCAAAGTTTTGCCGGATACTACTTATAGAGTTTGGACTCGGGAAGACAGCGAGCGGACACGAGCGTCGTCGTCCATCATTAACCTGAGCCGTGACTTGTTAAGCGTAGTATTTCTTAAGGAACCGACCGTTTATTGGCCGAAGGGCCTTTCGCCGTGCATATCCATGAGCAAGTAGGCCCCACCTTGGTAGACCTTGTCTATGATGTACGGACCCTCGTAGTTTGGCTCGAATTTCCCCCATTTGGCACGATTGGGGATCATAGATCTTTTTACGACTAGCATGAGTTCGCCTTGGCGGAATGTTCTCGGCCTAGTCAATTTTTCGTATGAGTGCGTCATCCTTGCTTTGTAAGCTTTCAGGTTTTGCTGCGCCATGAAACGAGTTTCATCGAGGGCATCGAGCTCCTCAAGCCGAAGATAGGCATTTTCTTCATCCGTTAGCTCGTATCGAACTGCTACTCGTAGAGAGGGTAGCTCTATCTCTAAGGGAAGTACCGCTTCCGTGCCGAATACCAAGGCGAATGGCGTTGTATTCGTGGCCGTTTTGAACGTGGTTCGATATGCCCAGAGAGCTTCATGCAGTCTCTTGTGCCAGTACCTTTTGTTTCTGGACACTGTTTTCTTTATGATCTTCGTCAAGGTCTTGTTGAAAGCCTCAGACAGACCATTAGCGCGGGGATTATAGACCGAAGAGTATCTCCAATCTATATTATGCTGTTGTGCAAAGCGACTGATTTTATAGCTTCTGTAGGCTGGCCCGTTATCAGAGATAATTCGCCGTGGAGTGTCGAACAGGTAGATGACGTGAGTTCTGAAGAAATGGAGGATGTTCTCCGTCTTCACTTCTCTTAGTGGTATTGCTTCTGCCCACTTAGAGAAATAATCGGTGGTTGCCAGTATGAATCGATGTCCTCTGGATGATGCTGGCTTGATGGGCCCGATTATATCGGTTCCCCACATCTCGAACGACCAACTGGCTATCGTTGGGTGTAGCGGATTTGGATGCTGGTGGATGAAGTCCCCGTGAACCTGGCATGAGTGATACTGCTTCGCATATTCGAGGCAGTCCTGAATCATCGTGGGCCAATAGTAACCCATTCTCTTGATTTTCAACTTCATCTTCGGTCCGGCTTGATGTGAACCGCAGAGTCCGTCGTGAGTTTCTTGGACGACCATTTTTGCTTCTTCTGGTCCCAAGCATCTTAGCCACAAACTGTCGAACGATCTCTTATATAGAGTATCATTGACGAAGGCAAAGGATAGAGCTCATTTCATGAGCTGATGTCTTGACGACGCGTCTTCGGGCGTATGATGAGATTTGAAGTAGTCTACAAAGACTTCTCTCCAATCCTTCGCCTTTTCTTCATCCTCTAACTGGAATGCCGCTTGTTCGGTCGCTTCCTTTTCTTTAGACGACTCCGGAGATATTTCTGCTGGTGTGAGAATCCGACGGTTTTGCACAATGATCCTTACGTCATCGAGGTTATAGTCGGCCAGTTCTTTAGCGAGTTTGGCTAGCGCATCCGTCTTGCTATTTTCCGCACGCGGTATGCTTTCTAGGATGTAGGAGGGAATTTGTGTCAGCAATTGTTGCACTCTTTCACCATATTTCACCAACTTAGGCTTGCACGTCTGGTAGTCGCCATATACTTGGCTAACAACCAGCTGGGAGTCTCCGTATATGAGGAAGTTTTCGATGCCCATGTCGACAGCGATCTCAAGACCTGCTATCAAAGCTTCATATTCCTCTTCGTTGTTTGTTCTTGGTTCTGTTAAGGAAAGGGCAAAACACATTATCCCTCATTGTGGAGTCACAAAGATAAGGCCCACCCCAGCTTTGATTATGGGGGTGCTTTTCTTTCGCCTCTTCATGGAAGATGCCCCATCAAAGTAAAGTTACTATCGGGCATTATTTCCTTCCTTCTCCCTGTCGATTATGTCGAACGCGTGTTCATCTGGCAATTTGCAGTTTAAAGGAGAGTCGGCTGGTATTGGATGCTCAGCGAGAAAGTCGGCGATGGCCTGACCTTTTATTGCCTTGAGGGGTCGATATATTATCGAGAACTCCATCAAGAGGAGGGCCCATTTGGCAAGCCTTCCTGTTAACATGGATCGTGACATCAAATACTTGAGAGGATCCATCTTTGATATGAGATGGACCTCATGTGTCAAGGCATAATGTCGAAGCTTCATTATCACGAAGATCAGTGCCAGGCAATGCTTTTCGATGGGGGAGTAATTATTTTCTGCCCCCAGGAGAACTCGACTCAAATAATAGAGAGCTCTCTCCTTTCCCTGGTCGTTCTCCTGTGCCTATAGTGCACCTAAAGATCCTTCGAGCGTTGTTGTATACAGGATGATGGGTTTTCCCTTGGCCGGAGCGGTCAGTACCGGCGGGTTCTGCAGATATTGCTTGATTTCGTCCAGTGCACTTAAGCATTTACGATTCCAAACGAACAGGGTCCCCTTCTTCATTAGATGGCTGCAGGGGCGGCATTTGCCGGAGAGGTTAGCTATGAACCGTCAGATATACGCGAGCTTTCCTTGAAGAAACCGCAGTTGTTTGAGAGTTCTTGGTGTGGGAATTTCCATAATCGCCTTGATCTTTGATATGTCTACTTCGATACCTCGGTGTCGTATGATGAATCCTAGGAATTTGCCCGAGGAGACTCCAAACGCGCATTTCAGAGGGTTCATCTTCAGGCTATATTTCCGAAGACGCTGGAACACTATTTTCAAATGCTCCCAGTGCTCCTCGTACGATTTGCTTTTTACCACGAGATCGTCGATATAACATTCTACAATCTCGCGTTTGAGGTCATCAAAGATCTTCGTCTGGCCCTCTGGTAGGTAGCGCCAGCATTCTTTAAGCCGAAGGGCATCACCTTATAGCAGAATATGCCTAGCGGGGTCTGGAAGGCGGTATGCTTTTGGTCTTCAGGATGCATCTTTATTTGATTATACCGTGAAGATCCATCCATGAAGGAGAAGACCTCATGAGTGGACGTGTTATCGATCATCAGCTCGGTAACCGGTACTGAGAAGTCATCCTTCGGGCAAGCTTTATTGAGATCCCGAAAATCCACGCAAATGCGCACCGTCCCATTTTTCTTCATCCTTAGAACAATGTTGGCGATCCAGTCAGGATATTGAACTTCTTGGTTGAAGCTGGAGTGATTAGTTTCTTGACTTCGGCATTGATGCTCATCTCGAGTTCGAGTTGCATTCTTCTTAGCGCCTGTTTGACTTGTTTAACGTCCGGCGATATCGCCAGTTTATGCACAGCTATTTCTGGATCTAATCCCGGCATCTCGGAATAATTCCATGCGAAGCAGTCTTTATACTGCATAAGCACGTATTTTAGTGTAACCACCTGATTTTTAGTCAGCAGCTCACTGACGAATGTTGGCATCGGTTCATTTGTCGACCCCAAGTCGATTTTCTTCAGATTGTCTGCTGTGGTGTGTATCCCGTCTTTCAGCTCTTTTGGCGCCGGTGGAAATTCTGAGATCACCTCGTCCTCATCTTCATTTGCGAAGACTGGGAGAGGTCGTCCACATTCTCACTCTTTGAGAATGTTATCATATGGTAGGTACGAGCTCGCTTCCAAACTCAATGTTGATCTGGACTTACCCTCGCAGTGCAGGTTGCTTTTGGCTTGTGCTTTCGTGGTAGGGCTACCTTCCAACTGTCGGACAGAGCAAACCTGCCTTGCTGATACTGGTTTTCTACCCAGTTTTTGAAGGTGAATCGGTCTTTAAGAGGATATCCTATTGCACAGTGGTAGGAGCAATAATCCGGGTGATAGACCTCATTTATTTGCTCAGGATGCCGAGACTCCGAGAGCGTCATCATTTGATGCTTCATGGCAAGGTTCAATATTTTCCTTGTCTTGTCTTGAGGGAACGAGTACTCTCGACCCATATTCTTCATAAAAGACGGGTTCCAGCTGACTTTTCCTCGATTGCATGGCTTCTTGAACCCGCTTCGCTGTTTTTGAACGTCATTCCCATTCTTTACCTTATTGTTGCTTCTACGTCGGGCTTTATTTTTGCCACGAGAGCGCACAGCGGGTTGACGGTGAAGGGGATCGTCATCCTCCGTAGCCTGCTGAATGATACGTTGCGTCCTGGCTTTTTCGTAAATGGCCATTTCTCGGCTGTGGTCATCCCGAACCTTTCGACCTACTTCTCTTATTAGCTTGTCAATCTGTTCTTCGAATGATGGGCTTGGTATTCCTACGGTGGGATCTCGCTCTGGTTCGATGTCAGCGCTATCTGGAAATGCATTTGCTTCTCCACCGAAGTTATTTATGACATGGCAACCATGGTATCGTTCCCGTTTCTTAGACCGAACGTATCCAAGCCCAGTCTTCTCCATCCTCCCGTTGGGCATTTTTCGCTGAGTCCCGGGAATGTTCCAAATCTTGTTGTAGAATTAGGCTTGTCAAGCGGTTTGTTTGAAGGGTACGTCTTGGCATCTTAAAAGCCTTTTCAATCCCTCTGCGTAATATCTGGGCAGAAGAATTGGTTGGAGTCTATCGAGCGCAAATTTGGCACCATGCCAAACTTCTTTTTCTACCTTAGTCTCCGTAGATTGGTAGAAGAGGATCGCTTTTTCACCTTTTCGCCTAGGAGGAACATAGAAGGTCCGTAGCTCTTGCACGCCGTATGTACCGAGCGCATCAAGTTCTCTGTAATGGTGCTGCGGAACCATGGTGATTCGTAAGCTCTGATCAGCTCTAATGAAGGTTTGTATTGATGGACGAACAGAGAATACTGTGTTGACTTCATCTTCAGAGTCACTGCCGAATACCAAAATAGGCATAGACGGTCCTGGCCCGCTGCCTTAGGGTTGCTCCGAGAAGACCATCTCTTCATCATCTTCGGTATCGCTCCGAAAGATTGGGATGGTGGCGACAGCTTTTTGTTTATTCTCCGGTTTATGACATCTTTCCGTGTCTTCGAAGTCTAGTAGGAAGTACTTAGCCTTTTCATACTTGCGGACTTCATTTACGGAGAATGGGTTTAGCTCCCTTGTAACTGTGTACTCGAGGTCGTCTTTGAAGTACTTCATACATTGATGTTGTGTAGAAGGGATGATGTTGTACTCATGTAACCAAGGCCTGCCGAGCAAAGTGCTGTAGCAAGTCTTGGCCTCGATGACATGAAACTTGATGTCAGTGACGAGCATCCCGAAGCGTAATGTCAGTATCATGGACCCAAGCATCCGTGATGACTGTGAGTCGAACCCAGAGATAGTAATTTTGTCCCGGGCCAGGTGCTGAACGTTCATGCGGATCTCCTTTAGCACCTTCACGTTGAGAAGGTTGACAGAAGACCCGTTGTGACCATAATCTTCCCTATCTTGATGTCATGGCAGTACCCAGTGACATATAAAGGACGGTTGTGCTCGCACGTTCCGTGGAGGAGATCTTCATCGCCGAATGTGATGTCAGCTGTATGAACCTCTGCCAGCTCGTCTTTCATCTTTTCTTCTGCAAGGAAGGCTTGAAACTGATCGGGCTCTTGCAGTGCCTTGATTAAAGAATCTCGTGCCTTTTTGGACAGGAGGAGGGCATCCAAAATGCTCAATTTTGAGGGTATCTTCCTTAGGTGTGCCAGGACATTATAATCCACCTTGTTCTTCTTTGGCAGGTCCTTGGCTATGAGCTCTTCGATGACTCTATCATCGAGGGCAATCTCCTTAGGGACTTTTTCCTTCCCCTTGTCTCTCTTACCCGAACCTTTGTTTAAGGGTCCGAGATTCTTTTCAGGAAACGTACGGTTGCGCAAGTGAATGTTCTCACAGTTTTTCACCTCTTCTTCTTTTCCAGAGGTGGATTCCTTGAAGAGAAGGCCGATGGCTATTTCTTCGTCAGAATCGCTCCCGAAAGTAAGAACTTGAAATTTCCCTTTTGTCAAAATGGCCTCAACCATTTGACAGTTACCGGCTGTTCCTTTACGCTCACCTGTCATGCTTCTCTATTCCCGACGGGCTTTTTGCTTCATTCGCTTGAAGTGTTGTCGGTGGGCAACGTATCCCTGCCACCACTTATTGAAGGCATTGCACTCTTCGGTAGGGTGCATGACCTTCCGATGGTATAAGAAGTATTTTGGATGTATATCCGCTTCGTCAAGGCATGTACTCCCGGGAGTATTTCCTTCGAAAGGTGGCAGCTTCATTCCTATTGACAGGGCTTTGGTGAACCGTTTCCCCGTCTTAAATTTGGTTTTGTCTGCGTCGGGTGTGTTTCGATCTGGTTGGAGTACTTTGTGACTCTTCCTCGCCGTGGCTTCTTCATCCTGACGCTGACACTTGGCCTTTTCGTATATTGTCGTTTCACGCTCTCGGTCAGCTTTGCTCTTTTGAAGGGTTTCGTTCAGCAGTTTATCGATCAGGTCGTTTGACGGTTCCAGGGATTTTGACGCCGGCCCTATCCCCAGTTCCTTTGCGTTGCTTTCCGAAGCCGAGGGAGCTTCTTCATCTCTTAACGACAGGAGGGAGACCATATGGCAACTCGCTACGTACTCCTCTGTTAGTGTATATGCCCTAAAGACCATTACTGTATCATACTAGTTTGTATATTACTTAATGGAAGCTTGGGATATTCACAGTTGTATAGACAATTTTGCTCAAAATAGTAGTATGCTATTTGGTTTGTTTCTACTTTAATGTTTACATGTGTTTCTTTTAGTATATTACCTATACACATTAGTGGAGCCCTTAGGATCTTTGCTTGATTACCGGCGTTGTGATGGTAGTCACACTCGTGGGGGCTGGGTAATCCACAAGCACATCCTTATACAGGTCCCTAGTCGTAGGACTATCGAGACAGGGTATTGATACTCCGGAGTAGACTAGCGTATGCTTCTCATCCCAGCAGGGGAGACGGTCTGTCCCACAGCCGTCAGTACGTCGTACTTGAGATAGTATGCGGGTGCTCGTTAGGTTACGAGTACACTGGACAGGACTCGTCGGGAACTGTTGGTTGGTACTATACATATCGTCAGTTATCAGTTCCCAGGTGACATGAGTACAGCTTAGTCCGCTGACTTGACACTGTCACTTCGCCTCGAGTGTGTTCCCACTGTACTTTGATTACTACCCTACCATGGCTCAAAGGAGTCGTGTAAACAGGTAGTAGTTGGGTGCAGTCCCGAAGCACTTGGAGGCAGTGACGGTTAGACAGGATTCGTCTCTCCCGGTATTGGGAGTTGATATCGCGCTGTGTTAAGGAGAGCCATTACATATAGTCGTCCCTGGCCAGGGCAAGCGAGATATACTGGTAGGTTTCCAGTGTTATCTCAGGGTGTTCTGGGCTACACTCCGACACGACTTGTACCGCTATTAGGGGACTGATGTTTACCGCCCCCTAGGCCCGCCATGCGATATTCTCAGACGAACAGACCAGACTGTACGGAGACTGTCACATTCAGGCTCAGTAGGAGTTCAGATGGGTTTCACCTCGTCAGTCTTCTTATCGGCATCTACCTGGGGGCCGTTACGCACAGCTAGTGCTGCTTGTGGTCTGTGGTTAAACCCACTGCCAGCGTAGTGTCGAGTCTTTAGAGTCCCACACAGAGAGCTATTCGCCTTTAGGCAAAAGAGTAGAGGTCGCATGGTTTTGCGACAGGGTTCGGTCACATCCGCGCACTTGTGCACGTTTGGTGTCCGGGCAGTTATTACTAGCGGGCTTTGGTTTAAGCCAGAACCTAGTATACGTTTTGGGATTGGTTTTATCTCGTTTGTATTCGTGTTCCTCAGAATGCGGATGCGGGTGTGTATGCACGGTTGACAGAGACAGAGGCAGAGGATTCTCATTAGGGTTATTGACTGTTGACTTTTGCCAAACCCTAATGAGAATAAGAAATATGATTAATAATAATATTAATTAAGTATTATTGTGCCATGGTTGGGTTGAAAGGTTGACTTTGTTGACTTGTTGACTTTGTTGACCGGTTGACTAGTTTGGACTTGTTGACCATCATCATGACAATGGCTATCATTTCATGGCTATGACTTTTGCTTACTTGTTTGTTCACAAAATGCATGAAATGATAATGCCATTAACATGAACTATCACATAATACTCAATTACTATTATTATCATGATTATTTTGTGTTATGAGAGCATGGTTGTAAAAAGTCTTCTTCATTCTATCATATTGATTCTCTCTCATCCTCAAGCTCTCCCTCTTCCTCTTGCTCTTCCTCTTGCTCGTGGTTCTATTGTCTCATGAGTTGAGAAACAAGAACCATAGAGATAAAACCCAAAACACTTCTCTACTCATCCTAGTGTACAAGATCTAGCAAGCCAAGTATTCTAGTTTCCTCTAGATTGAGATTGGAGCCAAAAGTAGAAGCTTTCGGGTGGATCCATCTTCGGCACAAGGAGACGACGAGGTGAGGCCGATCCGACCACCACAAGGAGTCGAAGAGAAGAAGTTCAAGTTAAGGTATAACCCCTAACATAGTAGTTAAACTCTTAGTTAGGTTGTTAGATAGTTTGTTTAGCAAAGATCCGTTTTTAGAGTCCATGTTACCTCCACCGAAAAATCGTTTTTCACCATTTCCGCATCCCCGAAAGAACCGGGACCGGTAACGTCGACTTACAGTGGTATCAGAGCCTAGCTAAACACTATCTAATATGTTAGCAAAGTATCTAGAATTTCGATCGGAGAAAAAACTGCAAAACACCCCGAAAAAGTGAACTTTCTGCCGATTTTTATTTCTGTTCAAAAAATAATAAATCATGTAGTAAAAATCGGCTCAGGGTTTTTAAAGAACACCCAAGAAAAACAATCCAGTGATTCGGTCAAAGCACCGCGGAAATGCGGCAAGAGCATGCTCTTGCCGCGGATCCGCGGCCGAGTTGACTCGGCCGTGGGTTGTTTTTCCTGCAGTGTTCTTATAATGGTGTTCTGTGATTTTTAGGATGGTTTGTTTCTGCCCAGAATTTCCAGAAAAAAAATTTGTTTTTGGGGTGATTACAAATCCGTATTTTGATTGAACTTCTATAAACTTTAGCTAACGGTTTATATCTGTGATGCGATATATGTATTGAACGTCTGCTAATCGCTATACGTCGATTAGTAGGGGTTATACATATCTGTGATCTGTAATGTTGATGGTTTGTGTATATGAATTCATTGGATTGTCGCGGATGAATAGCCGGGGGGTTGTGAGATGAGAGTTTTATTTATCTTTCAATTCATGTAATTTGTAATTGATGTAATATTATTTATATGGCCGCACATCCGGGATGAGGTTGTAGCCGCCATTGTATAATTTCTTTTACTGTTTTTTCTCCTAGGATAGACCTAAGGAGGGGGTGCATAAACTACCGGGTACCTCGAAGTGCCGAGTGGCCTACTCACGTTGTTGAAGGAGGTTGCTTCACTTCGGGTATTTGGCGGGTAGTTTGCCGCACCCGTAGGGGTCTAGGGTGGGGTATTGGCTATTCATCGCGACCGTGTAATCCGCTTTTCGTTGCAGGCTCATACGAAATGCGGATTCCTAGTATATCCAATGTGTTCATCTGTGATCTGGAATGGCTATCATTGCATCTGACGAATGTATATATCTATATATGATATCTATTTAGGCGTTGCTTATATTTTGCATCCGCGCTAGTCCAGCCCCCGCTCTGTCGTTAGTTAAGTAACCTAACGGGTAATGACGGGGCCCCGTGGCGAATGCGGATGGCATAAGCGTATGTCATATTTTCGTTGTTTTCTGCAATGGTAGGATTAAATGATGGGACGCATTAAAATTAATGCAAGAAAATAAACCAAAGTAAAGTCGTTGGAACACTTTCAAAACCACTCGGTTCTTTTCAAAAACCAACTTTTAAACGCGGAGCTTGAACCACTCCTTTTAAAAGCTATCTCGTTCCATCGATTATATCAAGTCCACTACGTTCACGGTTTTGCCAAAACCATTCGTAGCCCTCCGTCATTTCATATGGATAGTCAATGGTATTCAAGCTGTGTTTGTTGGCCAAAGTCAAGGCACAGTGTTTGGTAGCTATTGGGTATTCATATGCAGTATAAATAGATGCGTTGGTTTGAGACAGTCGTACTGCCTTGTTGGCCAAAGTCAAGGGTAGGTACGGGTGGGTTCAAATTAACCTGGAGAATGACGGGTAGAACTTGACATGTGACTTATGATTTGTTGGCCAAAGTCAAGGTCATAAGAGCATGGGGAAAAAATCCACATCGGGAGTTTCTAAAGAAACTGAAACTTGCTAGCGCTGCATACCATTTGGAGTGTGATGATTCTGGTAGGATTCCTTCAGTTTTGTCACGCGATGATATTTGGATCCCGATCCTACTGTGAGTATATGCTACTCCTCGGGAAATTTCTCACTTAACGATCAATGCTATAAACCAAGTAGGTGTCTAGAAAGGTGTTAGCGGGGCTACGCCCCCAGGGAAAAGAGGTTATTTAATTAAGGAACTTCGCGAAAGCGTTGGAAAACCTTCCTCGAAGTACCAACACTGGCCTGGCTGAACGGTTAAGTAAGTATTGTACGGTGAGATTGATCCCGATTAATTCTTCCTTTTTGGTTTGAGGAGGAATTCGAGAAACAGTGGGAGCCATCCTGTTTAGACAAACTAAAAACCACTCTAAACTTGCAAGAGCATCATGCTAAAGTGTTTCTTCTCTCTCTCCTAATTGCAGCGACCAATCGTCATGACCGGACTTAAGTTATTACTAGATAAAAACATACTGACAAGGCCAAACTACAAAGATTGGCTCAGGAATGTCAAAATGAAAATCACTTATATCAAGCTGGGGTATCTTCTTACCACCAAAGCTCCCCCTGTCCCAGGTCCCACCTCCAGCGTCGCGGATAAGGAAATCCGTAAGACCTGGGAGATCGACTGCGCGAAGGCCAAGTACCTCGTGCTTGCTTCTATGGACAATGAACATCAGAGGAGGCATGAGAATATGGACTTTGAATCCATATTTCTCCATACAAAAGAACTGTATGGAGAGCAATCCCGTATCGCCAGATACGAAGTCTCGAAAAAGCTATTTTCGGCGAGATTGGCCGTCGGATCATCGGTAGTGGAACACGTGCTTAAGATGATTGGCTATATTGAATAGCTCGCGGACCTTGGGACCACGTTAGATAACGGGCTCTATACTGAGTTGATTCTCCAGTCCCTTCCTTCCACTTATGCCCAGTTTATCCTGAACTTCAATTTGCAAGAAAAAGAAGTTGAACTTTCAGAACTCCTCAACCTGCTGAGGAGTGCAGAGGGCACCCTACAGAAAGGTAGGGAAACATCCACTTTGTTTGTTGGAGGACCTTCCTCTTCTAGGTCCAGGGTGAAAGCCAAGGGAAAGAAGAAGAAAACCCCCCACCAAACCAAGGGGCGGTGTTAGTAAAGTGGAAACGAAGGGAAAAGTAAAGGCAACAAAGATAGCGGGGCAGCTTGTGGGAAATGAAGAGTGCTTCTATTGTCATAAGAAAGGACACTGGAAAAAGGATTGCAGGGCTTGGAAGGCCAAGAACCAGGACCCGAAGCAAGTTGCGGCTTCGGCTTCAGGTGTGTATGTTATTGAAAACTGTTTATCAATAAACTCTACTTCCTGGGTATTGGATACCGGATCAGGATCCCATATCTGTAATTCTTTGCAGGCACTGAGAAAGCGTAGGGTTTTGAAGACAGGTGATATGACCCTCAGAGTTGCAAACGGAGCTGGCATGGATGCTGAGTCCGTGGGGGACTATCACTTGGGAATGTCAGATGGACATGTATTGGTTTTGCATGATTGTTATTTTGTACCCAATGCAACTTGTAATATCATATCTGTATCTTTATTATCTAAAGAAGGTTATGAGTTTGCATTTGTAAGCAATGTTGTGAACATTCACCTTAATCAAGTTTTGATTGGGTCAGGTACATTAAGCAATGGAATATACGTATTAAACCAACCACAGATTTTCAATGTCCAGAATACACATAAAAGAAAGTCTCCAGAAATCAATCATGCTTTCTTATGGCATTGTAGACTGGGCCACATCAATAAGAGAAGGTTGACGAAGTTGCATACAGAAGGATATTTGGATCCGTTCGAATATCAATCATATGTAACTTGCCAATCCTGTCTCAAAGGAAAGATGACAAAGACTCCGTTTACTGGACACGGAGTAAGAGAGAGTGAGCTCTTGGGACTCGTACACAGCGATGTGTGCGGTCCAATGTCTACACATGCGCGGAGCAGTTATTCTTACTTCATTACCTTTACGGATGACTTCTCAAGGTACGGATATGTCTTCTTAATGAAACATAAATCTGAAGCCTTTGGAAAATTCCAGGAATATATGAATGAAGTAGAAAAAAAACCGGCAAAAGTATAAAGACACTGAGATCTGATCGAGGTGGTGAATACTTGAGTGCCGAGTTCCTGGATTACTTAAAAGAGAATGGAATTCTCTCAGCTTACTCCTCCATACACTCCGCAACATAACGGTGTATCGGAGAGACGGAACCGAACCCTATTGGATATGGTACGTTCCATGATGAGTAACGCTGAGTTGTCGCGATCATTCTGGGGATATGCACTAGAATCAGCTGCATACCTTTTGAACCGAGTTCCAACTAAGACTGTGCCTACCACACCATATCAGATGTGGTGTGGGAAGAAACCCTATCTTAAGCACATTAAGACATGGGGATGTCCAGCTTTTGTCAAAAAGCAGCATGCGGACAAACTCGAGGCACGCTCAGTACAGTGCAAGTTTGTGGGATATCCAAAGAACTCCAAGGGATATTTCTTCTATTGAGAAAAGGAACAAATGGTTTTTGTTTCTCGTCATGCCTGCTTCTTGGAAACTGAGTTTTTGGAAAATCAGATAAGTGGGAGCGCAATAGAACTGGAAGAAATTCTAGAACCACGAGCTATTACTGAAATCTTAGAAGAACCAGAGGGTTCGAAAGAACAGGACATTTCTACGCCGCTCCGTAGGAGTAGTAGGCAGTCTCATCCGCCCGAGAGATACTACGGTTTTCTCATAGATGGGGATAGAGAGGATTGCATCATAGATAATGATGAGCCAACTAGTTTCCAGCAGGCCATTCAGAGCGTTGACTCAGTAAAATGGTTAGATGCAATACGGACCGAAATAGAGTCCATGTACACCAACAAAGTATGGATTTTGGATGTTGCTCCAGATGGGGTAAAACCCGTAGGATGCAAGTGGATCTTCAAGAGGAAGATTGGTGTAGATGGACAGGTTGAGACTTATAAGGCTAGACTTGTTGCAAAGGGTTTTCGTCAAAGACCTGGTTTGGACTATGACGAAACATTTTCTCGAGTGGCTCTGCTGAAATCCATTCGGATCCTTCTTGCCATTGCTGCCTTCCACGATTATGGGATTTGGCAGATGGACGTAAAGACCGCTTTTCTAAATGGAAATTTAGAGGAGTGTGTCTATATGGACCAGCCAGAGGGTTTCATTCAGAGTGGGAGCAGCGGAAAGGTGTGCAAGTTGCTTAGGTCCATCTATGGACTAAAGCAGGCATCACGGAGTTGGAACATCTGTTTTGATGAGACGGTCAAAGAATTTGGCTTTATCAAAAATTCAGATGAACCATGCATCTATAGTAGATTTGTAGCAAGAATTGTCGTATTCCTCGTTTTATACGTAGATGACATTCTCTTGATAGGAAATGACATTCCTATGCTACAATCTGTCAAAGGGTTCTTGTCACACAGGTTCTCCATGAAAGACCTGGGTGATGCCTCTTACATTCTGGGGATCCGGATCCATTGTGATAGATCTAAGAGGATATTAGGACTTTCACAGTCCAGGTACATCAACACCATACTGAAAAGATTCAGTATGGAAGATTCCAAGCACGGTAGTCTACTGGCTTGTCACGGGATCACCCTCTCCAAAGAGATGTCTCCCAAGACTGATTTGCAAAGGGATCGCATGTCTATTATACCCTACGCTTCTGCGGTAGGCTCTATAATGTATGCGATGTTGTGTACCAGACCAGATGTAGCTTATGCACTGAGTGTGGTAAGCCGGTATCAGTCAAACCCTGGGGAGAAGCACTGGATAGCGGTAAAGAACATTCTCAAGTACCTGAGAAGGACTAAGGAGATGTTCTTGGTGTATGGCGGAAAAGACCTCCAGATCGATGCCTTTGCTGACTGCAGCTTCCAGAGTGACAAGGATGATTCCAAGTCCATGTCGGGTTATGTCTTTACCCTCAATGGAGGGGCGGTGTGTTGGAAGAGTTCCAAACAGGAAACCGTTGCCGACTCGACAATGGAAGCGGAATATATCGCTGCTTGCGATGCCGCAAAGGAAGCTGTCTGGATGAAGAAGTTCCTTACGGAGCTTCAGGTGGTTTCGTCCATTGTTGATCCAATACCTCTGTATTGCGACAACAACGGGGCTATAGCTTTAGCGAAGGAACCCAGGTCCCATCAGAAGTCCAGACACATCTTGAGACGGTATCACCTGATCAGGGAGATCGTGGATCGCCAGGAGATCAAGGTTCGGAGGGTTGCTACGGAAGATAACACTGCAGATCCATTCACGAAGGCCTTACCCCAGACTCAGTTCGAGCGGCTGATCGAGATGATAGGTCTTCGATACGCCAGTACATGGCCTTAGTGCAAGTGGGAGATTGTTAGTGTATATGTCCTAGAGGCCATTACTATATCATACTAGTTTGTATATTACTTAATGGAAACTTGGGATATTCACAGTTGTATAGACAATCTTGCTCAAAATTATAGTATGCTACTTGGTTTGTTTCTACTTTAATGTGTACATATGTTTCTTTTAGTATATCACCTATACACATTAGTGGAGCCCTTAGGATCTTTGCTTGATTACCAGCATTGTGATGGCAGTCACACTCGTGGGGGCTGGGTAATCCACAAGCACATCCTTATACAGGTCCCTAGTCGTAGGACTATCGAGACAGGGCATCGATACTCCGGAGTAGACTAGCGTATGCGCTTCTCATCCCAGCAGGGAAGACGGTCTGTCCCACAGCCGTCAGTACGTCTTACTTGAGATAGTATGCGGGTGCTCGTTAGGTTACTAGTACACTGGACAGGACTCGTCGGGAACTGTTGGTTGGTACTATACCTATCGTCAGTTATCAGTTCCCTGGTGACATGAGTACAGCTTAGTCCGCTGACTTGACACTGTCATTTTTCCTCGAGTGTGTTCCCACTGTACTTTGATTACAACCCTACCACGGCTCAAAGAAGTCGTACAAACAGGTAGTAGTTGGGTGCAGTCCCGAAGCACTTGGAGGCAGTGACGGTTAGATAGGATTCGTCTCTCCCGGTATTGGGAGTTGATATCGTGCTGTGTCAAGGAGAGCCATTACACATAGTCGTCCCTGGCCAGGGCAAGCGAGATATACTGGTAGGTTTCCAGTGTGATCTTAGGGTGTTCTGGGCTACACTCCGACACGACTTGTACCGCTATTAGGGGACTGACGTTTACCGCCCCCCTAGGCTCGCCATGCGATATTCTCAGACGAACAGACCGGACTGTACGGAGACTGTCACATTCAGGCTCAGTAGGAGTTCAGATGGGTTTCACCTCGTCAGTCTTCTTATCGGCATCTACCTGGGGGCCGTTACGCACAGCTAGTGCCGCTTGCGGTCTGTGGTTAAACCCACTGCCAGTGTAGTGTCGAGTCTTTAGAGTCCCACACAAAGAGCTATTCGCCTTTAGGTAAAAAGAGTAGAGGTCGCATGGTTTTGCGACAGGGTTCGGTCACATCCGCGCACTTGTGCACGTTTGGTGTCCGGGCAGTTATTACTAGCGGGCTTTGGTTTAAGCCAGAACCTAGTATACATTTTGGGATTGGTTTTAACTCGTTTGTATTCGTGTTCCTCAAAATGCGGATGCGGGTGTATATGCACGGTTGACAGAGACAGAGGCAGAGGATTCTCATTAGGGTTGTTGACTGTTGACTTTTGCCAAACCCTAATGAGAATAAGAAATATGATTAATAATAATATTAATTAAGTATTATTGTGCCATGGTTGGGTTGAAAGGTTTACTTTGTTGACTTGTTGACTTTGTTGACCGGTTGACTGGTTTGGACTTGTTGACCATCATCATGACAATGGCTATCATTTCATGGCTATGACTTTTGCTTACTTGTTTGTTCACAAAATGCATTAAATGCATGAAATGATAATGCCATTGACATGAACCATCACATAATACTCAATTACTATTATTATCATGATTATTTTGTGTTATGAGAGCATGGTTGTAAAATGTCTCTTCATCTTCTATCATATTGATTCTCTCTCATCCTCAAGCTCTCCCTCTTCCTCTTGCTCTTCCTCTTGCTCGTGATTTTATTGTCTCATGAGTTGAGAAACAAGAACCATAGAGATAAAACCCCAAAACACTTCTCTACTCATCCTAGTGTACAAGGTCTAGCAAGCCAAGTATTCTAGTTTCCTCTAGATTGAGATTGGAGCCAAAGGTAGAAGCTTTCGGGTGGATCCATCTTTGGCACAAGGAGACGACGAGGTGAGGCCAATCCGACCACCACAAGGAGTCGAAGAGAAGGAGTTCAAGTTAATGTATAACCCCTAACATAGTAGTTAAACTCTTAGTTAGGTTGTTAGATAGTTTGTTTAGCAAAGATCCATTTTTAGAGTCCATGTTTCCTCCACCGAAAAATCGTTTTTCACCATTTCCGCATCCCCGAAAGAACCGGGATGGGTAACGTGGACTTACATCCTCAGGTTCTTCTGACGAGTCGTTCCCTTCATCATTGTCACTATCTCCGTTCCCAAGAATATGCTTGAGGAACTCTTCAAGTGTGACCGGGGTCCACGCCTTTTGGTTGTACTCTTCCAGCGTGTCAATGTACTCTTGCATATCCGTGCGCTTGTCCTTAGGCTGCGCAGGCTTCTTGGTCTTCTTCTTTCCTTTCGAAGACTTTGAAGACTTAACTCGGGTGTTTTGCCCATCGCTACCAACTTTCGGAGTTGGGCGCGGTTTCAGCATCCCGTCAATGATCTCGGGCTCCAGCGGGCTTTTCCACCTGATCGCTGGTATGCTTGAAGATACTTCAGCATTCTTTTTGTTTTAGCCGAAAGGACAATTTCCCATGGAGCTTCTTCTACAAACGAGCATGATGCCCCCGACGTGTCCACCTTTTTAGGAGTGTGCTGCTGTGGCGGATTTACCTTCCAGTTTTCGGATATCGCGAACTTTCCTAGTTGGTACTGGTCATCAACCCAGTTTTTGAAGACGTAGAAATCTTCGATTGGGTGGCCCAATTACTCTGTGATAGAGGCAGTAGTTGGGACTGCTGACATCACCTGGCTGCAGTGGGCGTCTCGGATCCGGCAGAGTGATGAGCCTGTTGCGTACCGCCAGTTCGAACTGTCTCCTCGTTTTATCCCGGAGAAACGAATAAGGACGTCTCAACTTCTCTTCGAGGTATCATGGTTTGTTGCTTTGGCGAGCAACCGGTTTCGGGTCACTCGGTTGTTGCTGAGCGTTGGCAACAAAGGTCGCTTTCCCTTTGCTCTTGGAGATCCATTTTTGAAGAGGACGGCCTATGGCTTATTTGGTCTATTTAGGCTAGCTTGTCAATCAAGGCCTGGAAGGTGGTCGGCTTGAAGAACATCATAAATTGGGATATAGTCGCCTGAGGATCGAGGGTCCCCACGAACATGCCCATGTCAGGAGCTTCTTCGATACGTTGTTCGCATTTTGACCATAGGTTCCGCCACCAAATTGCGTATTGAACCTAGGTCTTCCCTAGCTTCACCCTGGCATTGATTAATGCCGTGATTGGGGTGAGCTCTCTTGCGCTTGCGAACCGCTGTGTGAATAGTAGTTCCATCTTCGTGAATATTTTGATAGAGTCATTCGGAAGCTCTGAGTACCATTCAAATGTTGTCTCCGCCAAGCCGTCGACGAACTGGCGAAGCGACAGTTTGTCGCCGCCTTCAGTATTGCCGCATAGAGCTCTGAACTGAGCGACGTGCTGATGGGGATTGCATGTCCTATTATACATGTGGAATTTAGGGATCGTATATCCCGGCGGGTACTTAATTTGGTCGTACCAGCCTGGATAAGGTCGCCCAGTTCTAACGACTTGGCCAGCCGCTTCGCTTGCCTGATGAGCTCGTATTTGTTGGGCTATGTACTCGTCAAGGACAGCTTTGGAGATCGGCTCCTCCCTGGCTGCTAATAGAGCTGGAAGAGGGTTTGATGTCTCCCCTCGGCCGTCTTCAATGATTATTGGAGGGTCTTGCTGGAGGATCCGGCTGGATCATCATCCCCACCATATCTTGGAATAGAAGCGCCATTTGTTTTATATTAGCCGCTTGTTCCGTGGTCTCTTTGTCTTTCTTTTCAACCACCCTCCGTAGGAATTCGGTGTCGGTCTCCTGCTCCTGGTGTTGTTCCAATGATTTTTCTGGGCTTTCTTTTTGTCCAGTGAGTGCTGACATCCTCATTAGCATTTCTTGGAGCTTTTGTTGTTGCACCTGAGCTTTTGTCACATACCATGTGAGTGGTCGATGACCCGTGGAAGTACGGCTTTCCTCTTTCCTGGAAACCATATACACCGTGTGTACTACCATTGTCACGACCCAAAATTTAGCACGCGACGGCCCTTAAACTACGTAACGTCTCCAGGCGTAACGTAATTCAAGTAAGCCGAAAACCCAGCAATCTAAACCATCAAAAGTAGTAAGTGATAATAATATTGTTAAAACTTTTGAGATCTCAATCAAATTCTTTAAAGTCCAAATTTACTTCCTTTAAAAATTTGGCAGCATCTCCTTTGTAAAACAAGCCCCCAAAAAGGGTACAACATAAATATATAAGTAAAGCATCCCCAACGGGAGCAAATCCACGCCCAAAGGCGGAAAACAACCACCACAACAGATATACGACGCCGTAGCGAAAAAAGACGATATAAATAAAACGGCATAAAAGACCTCCAAGTCACAAAATAATATACAATATCGTCCTCACAACTCGTCTCTAAGTCAATACATGAAAATGGTAGATGGAGAGTACATGGTCCAAAGATATACAATGAGCAATATCGGATAACCGCAAAACCCACCTATACCAAAACTGCACCAAGTCAGCTGTAGCGGTATCCGCAGCAAAAGATGATATGATAGATGAAAAGCCCTGCCTCTGACTGCTCTGAGGAACAACCTGCAAACCCTGTGGCACAACGGGGGTGAGTTGCCAACTCGTGAATAGTAAATAACATATGCAGGTAATCGCAAATATGCACGTACTGCGCGAATCTATCGCATGCAAACTAATAGCAATAAATGGCTATATGTATACATCAGTCATGAAAGGTACTCTATCAGGTACAACTAATACATGAAGCAATAATATGACAATATGTATATGCAACAGTCATGAAAGGTACTCTATCAGGTACAACTAATACATGAAGCAATGCATATAAAATAAATGCAGAATATGGGATAAAATATGTCATCTTCACGGAATCCTCATCGTGGCAGGACCAGTGTCCATCTAAACAATCCAAATTGCAAATATCTCCAAATCGGCCCTTGGATCGGCCCTCATATCAGCCCTCATATCGGCCCACAAATCGGCCCTCACATCGGCCCACAAATCGGCCCTCATTCCCCTACCACTGATATATATATATATATATATATATATACACACACACACATACATACATACACACATGCATATATAACAACGTCCCATACCACTGATATATACTTAGAGGTAAAATATCATGAAAACTAGTGTCTAGCATCGATACATAAATACTCATCTATCAGGCGTCGTCACCACGAATGGCCCTGATATGTACGTATCATACGTTCATCGGAAACCCGGGTGCCCAGCTTCGATACTCGAATTCCTCGTATCCATACGTACATGACTCCGATCGATATATACGCGATCACCGATGAGTCCAAATACTATCATCGGTAGGTATGATTCCCCTGCCAGGCTCATCGGCTAATCCATCGACATACTTTTCTTGCTTCGGGATACCTCCGGGCTCCACCAAGTACCCGCACACGGCCCACACCACTCCTCGCATGGGGTATATATCAGAACCGAGAAATCTCATGGTGGACGCTGAAATATCATATCAAGAGAAACTGGGTTTTTCAAATAATGCATAATTTCATGAAACTACCACGGTCCTCAAATCCAGAAAACATCATACGAAATCCATATTTCAATGCGTAAATCCATGAAATATAATATATGCAACATGAAACAGTAATATGGGCATATAAAGGAAAAACCGCTATTTAACTGCAACAAGTTATAAAATATATCATGCGGTTCCTATTTCTCCAAATCCATACAATATCATATAAAGGTGAACATGTAGCTATAACCAGGTATGCGCAACCATATCGGTATAGCAAGATATGTATATCTACCTATCAGTAATGATGTAATACCCTCCAGGTATATGTGTAGCTATATCAAGGTATACGGGTGTACATGTAAGTATGTATACAAGATGTACATGTAGCTATGTCTCATATGTGTATATACCTATCTCTAATGGTACAATACCATATAGGTATATAGATAACTAGCATGTAGGCATGTCAAGACATATGTATAAGCATGTAGGTATACAGGTATGCTATATGTCATATGCACAAAGGAATATGAATCAATGTCTCAATGTCTCTACCCAATACAATCTCACGTATGTATAAGTGTTGTGTGTGTCATGGCAATTATTGACGGTGTGAGTGACATACAATCAGTACTCGTGCAACATGAGCCGTCAATAATAGTGCAGTGTCCAAAGGGTACAAGTCCAAGCATAACAAGTAATAATATGCAATGAAGTTTTATGCCTATATGTGCAATATAAACATGCGACTAATATCATATTATATCTAGCCCAGACGCATAACGCCATACGGCCGATTCCCCTGTAGATGTTAAATCTACTCACAGATGACCCTGGGGCTAAGTAAAGCCAACCACTCGCTTCCCTCTTCGCAGCGTCCGAAGTCCCCTCCTGCAATCCTAAAATCACAAAACAACAAAGCAAGTGTATATATTAGCAATCGACCAATAACACGTAACCACTACGTTTGACCGGCGCAATAACTCCAAACATACTCTCAAGTGTTCGTCTAGTGGCTAACGCACGCAGCGACACAACGAAACCAACTCAAGAGCAATAGATACACAAAGACACGAATCGTATCGGATAAGGTAACGTGCGTAATCGAAACACTAGAAACAAGAAAAATGATCCCAGATTTTGCTACCCAAACAATTTGTAAAAGTTGCACATACCACAAGATCACACACAACCCCAGAGACCCCTACACCAAAACTCAACCCCCCAGCCCCTACTCTGGCCACAATTTGCGGTCAGAACCATTAAATCTACGGCCATACAAGAAGGGAATTGGCTCGGGTTTTGAGGGTAGTTTCTAGGTCACTACAAAAGGTCACTGTGATGGGAACTTTTCCAACAAATACCTGGTTTGATAGCAGATCATCCGAGACACCAAACTACACTAAAAATACGATATTTACCCGAAACGAAACTTTACGTGTTCTAAACTGAAACTAACAAGTTACGCAACATGAAAAAGACTTACTTAACAGAAAGGGATCATTACCCACTCCCACAAGCTCAAAGATCCTAGCTTTCTAAGCTCCAAGGCATCCAAGAGGCAAAACAAGATTTATGAAGTGATTTGGGTGAGATTTTGTGAAGTTTAGTGATGGATTAATGAAGATTTATGAAGGGTAGGATGAGTGTTCAGTTGAGATAATGAGTGATGAAAGAAATGAGAAAGAGATGAAGTGAGAGAGAATGAGAGTGTGAATAAGGATAATAAGAGAGTGGTGAGTGTAAGAGGGTGAGAGCACTAAGCATTAACTTCACATTAATTCCCACCATGTCACCATGCCACCTCCTCTCCAAAACAAAACCCAAAGGAAATCTCTCTCTCAAATATCTAGGGTTTAGGGTTAAGGTTAAAGCAAGGATTAGGATTAGGTTAAGTTTTCATGGTCACTAAACTAGATTAGCACAAACAAATCCTCACATTAACGTGCACACGTGCGTGCAAGCCATAACAAATAATACTAAAATATTAATTAAATGTTATAAAATATGTGGAATCCAAATTGGTAAACTTTTTACCAAAAACCCGCACTACCGCTTAATTAACACTAATCGAAATCTAAGGCGTTACAATTCCCCGCTTAAAGAAAATTCGTCCCTGAATTAAAATTCCTACTATGCATACCTTCAAGGAGATGAGTGCAAAACTCCCAATCTCGCTCGCAGCCTCCCAAGTGATCTCCTCACTATACGGCTACGCCAAAGAAACCTCCACAGATGGCAAGATCCCTGACCGAAGTTTCTCCATTTGCCGATCCACTAACACCATCGGCTGCCGGTGAACGAAAAGATCGCGTCCAAGATAAATGGTCTGATGCTGAATCATATGAGAAAGGTCATGAAGGTATTTACAAAGTATCAACACTAGAAATACGGGATGAATACTCAAAAATCTGGGCGGAAGTGCCAAATTATAGGCAACAGTACTAACTCGCTAAAGGATTTCAAAAGGACCTACAATCTGGGACTAAGCTTCCCAAAACTCAACACGCCATTCATCGGAAAAATCCGTAGGAATACATGATCTCCCCCTGCGAACTCAAGTCTGCGACCACCATGGCCGGCATAAGACTTTTGTCTGCACTGGGCTACTCTCATCCTGACCTGAATCAACTGGATCATCTTCGAAGTCTTATGACTAGCTGGGGTCCAAAAATCCTGCTCTCGCGAAGTCAGTAAAATAGACTGGCGATCGACACAACCTATCACACAAGGCCTAAAGGTTGCCAATTGGAATGTCTCCTGATAACAGCTATCGAAGGAGAACCTTAACAATGGCAAGTGACGATCCCAACAGCCAACAACCAATTAGTACGTACGCACAATCATATCCTCCAGAGTCTGTATAGTCCGCTCTGTCTGACCATCGGCCTACAGATGAAAAAGCGGAGCTAAAGCTCAACCAGTACCTAAAGCTTCCTGAAGCTTCTGCCAAAGACGGCTAGAAAACTGAGTGCCTCTATTAGATACAACGCATGAAGGAAACTCCGTGTAAATGCACAACCTAACAAAGAACAACAGAGCAAACTGAGCATACAGAGTAACACCGGACAACAAACACCCAAATGGAGTCATACCCTCGACTAGCCCTGGGTAGACACCACAACGAAATTCATGGAGATCTACTCCCATTCCCACTCTGGAATGGTAAAAATGTTGCAACTCTCCAGCTGGTCTCAAATGCTCAACCTTAGCTCGCTGACAAGCCAAACACGTCAAAACGAAATCCGAAGCTTCACTCTTCACCCCTGCCCACCGGTAACCAACTCTCAAGTCACGTTACATCTCGGTGGCACTTGGATGAACACAGAAAGCTGACTGATGTGCCTACTCTAGGACCTCGCGTCTCTACCCATCAGTATCGGTACACGCCATCGAGTCCCTAACACAGCACACCCTGGTCATAAATCAAGAACTCCGAATCTTTACCTAGCCGAACATGCTCAAGATTCTCCGACAACGAGTATCGGCGGGCTGTGCCTCACGAAAACGATTTAGTAAAAGTGGACGGGCGCAGACATGAGCAAGCTGTCCCCTCAATAAAGGCGAACTTAAACTGTACTCATCTGTCGCACAAGAACTGTAAATATGCAGAAGACTGTCTCCAAATTGCGCACAACTGGAACAAACTACCCCGGGCCTACGACTCAAGCATCAGCTACTACAATCATCTTGCCACGGGTAATAAAGGATCTCACAATCACAATCCTTCACAAGCTCCATCCAACGGCGCTGTCTCAACAATCAAAACCCGCTGAAGGAAGATGTACACTAAGCTCTGGTGGTCTGTGAAAATCTGACACGACTCTCCGCACAAGTAGTGTCCCTAAATCTCCAGCGCAAAACCACCGCGGCCATCTCCAGATCATGAGTAGGATAAATCCTTCTCGTACTTTCTCCAACCGTCGGGAAGCATAAGCGATAACTCTATCATACTACATCAGTACACAATCGAGCCCCACTCGTGATACATCACAGTAAACAACAAAGTCGCCCGATCCAGAAACAAGGATAGAACTGGTGCAATCGTTACCCGAGTCTTCAACTTCTGAAAACTTGGCTCGCATGCCATAGTCTAAAGAAAAGGAACCCCCTTCCTGGTCAGTACGGTCAATGGTGCAGTGATACTCAAGAAATCCTGCACGAAACGGCGGTAAAAATCGGCTAAGCCTAAAAGCTGCGGACCTCTGTCCCTGATGCAAGTCTGGGCCAAGCTGTACGGCCTCGATCTCCCTCAGGTCCATACGAAAACCGTCTTCCGTAACCACATGGCCTAGGAAGTTCAACACTATCAAGCCTGAAGGAACACTCCGAGAATCTAGCAAACAGCTGGCGCTCTCCCAATGTCTGCAAAGCAAATCCTCAAGTGCTGCTCACGTTCCTCATGACTCTTGGAATAGACCAGAATGTCATCAATAACACGACAATAAACTGGTCGAGGAACGGCATGATGAAATCTGGTTCATCATATCCACGAATGCTGCTAGGGCATTGGTGAGTCCAACGACACCACCAAAACTCATAAAGCCCGTAGCGCACACAAAAGCAGTCTTCGGAATGTCAACACTCCGAACCCGCAATAATGATGACCTGATCCCAAACAAACTTAGAAAAATGTCTCGCACCCTGGAGCTGATCAAAGAAATCGTCAATGCGAGGTAAAGGATACCTATCCGCACCATAACTCGGTTCAATTAACGATCAATCAATGCACAACCTCAAACTGCCGTCCTTCTCTTTGACTAACAGAATAGGAGCTCCCTAAAGCAAAACACTCGAACGCACAAGTCCCCCTATCTAGCAACTCTGCAGCAGATCCTTAAGCTCCCTAAGCACCGCCGGCTCATCTGGAACAATGTCGGAAAACTCTCACACGATAGGAACCCGGTCCAACGAACCCACTGGGGCTCCGAATCACAAATGAAAGCCAAGAATCCACGACATCCTCTCCTCTAAATCCGACAAGCGAAAAAGGCTGAAATCAAGCTGTGAGGGGCGGCACCACAGTCCCCCAGCACAACAAGAACAGACTCGTCGAGAAAACAAAACCTGACCGTCTTCTCGCGGCAATCCATAGACGCCTAGCACGTACCTAACCAGTCCATACCTAGGAGAACGTCAAATTCCTACATCTCAAAAAGGATCAAATCGATGGACGAATCTCTATCTCCTACCCAAATGCCACATGACCGAAACACATGTCGCGCAACTAAAGGATCTCTAACAAGAGTTAACACAACAAACGGCTAATCTAGAATACACAACTCTCGGCCCAACCACGGCACAAAGTGTGTAGAACAAACGAGTGCATAGATCCCGAATTAAACAAACATGTGCCTCAAAAGACAAACGAATAAGATTACCTGAAAACTCTGCATTGGACGCTCGCGCGTCTCGATGAGTAGAAGCAAACGCTCGTGTCTGCCCTCTACCCGCAACTGGCTGAACTCCTCCTCTGCCATCCGGTACACTCGGAACGAATCCTTCGCGACCACGACCTCTTTGCAGTACAGCTGCCTCGCGCTCACGTAGCTCTGTATAATCTCGAACCCGATGACCAAAACTCCCGCACCGGTAACATCCAGATAAGAACTGCTGACCCTCCTGGGGATGAGAGCTAAACAACCGTCCTCGTCCAAATCCTCTGCTACTCTCGTGACGTGCACGAAACCTGTCACGGCGACTAAACCTCTGTCTCTAGGCTGATACACCTGTACGAACCCTCCTCTGTCCTCGGACTCCCAAAGTCCTGGGAAGACGTGCCTCATCAACTAGGGCTGCGTCCAGTAGTGCTGTATACGTAACACAATGCTGTGTGCTGATCGCAAGGAATAACTGGGTAACAGTGGTGGCAACCTCCTGTCGCTGCGCTTGACTGGCCTCAACCAACGACCTCATCGTCTGGCGCAGTCCTGCATATCTTCCTCAAACCTGGCGATACGATCTATCGAAGGTGGATCAATCTGCTCCTGTGCAACGAGCATACCGTCCTGGTCAAAGCTCGTCCCACACGAGTCAACTCTGACCTCGGCTCTCGCTGCACCTCTCTGAGCCCTCATAGTCATCGGCGGCAAAATACTATAAATGGAAAAGGATTCGATAAGAACACGGAAATTGAATCACAAGGATATGTATCATCAAGGAAGGAATTTCAAGCAATTAGTACTTAGGTCACTTAGGCGGAGTATCGTGTCGTAAGTATGCCACAGACATACACACACTACGTTACTCTACTTCAGCTACCTACTCCATCATACCAAGGTCATCATACACTCCGAAAGGTAAAACCTAGCGCTCTGATATCAACTTTGTCACGACCCAAAATTTAGCACGTGACGGCATTTAAACTACGTAACGTCTCCAGGCGTAACGCAATTCAAGTAAGGAAAAAACTCAGCAATCTAAACTATCAAAAGTAGTAAGTGATAATAACATTGTTAAAACTTTGAGATCTCAATCAAATTCTTTAATGTCCAAATTTACTTCCTTTAAAAATTTGGCAGCATCTCCTTTGTAAAACAAGCCCCAAAAAGGATACAACATAAATATATAAGTAAAGCATCCCCAACGGGAGCAAATCTACGCTGAAAGGCGGAAAACAACCACCACAACAGATATACGACGCCGTAGCGAAGAAAAAGATGATATAAATGAAACAGCATAAAAGACCTCCAAAAGATGATACGATAGATGAAAAGCCCTCCCTCTGACTGCTCTGAAGAACAACCTGCAAACCCTATGGCACAACGGGGGTGAGTTGCCAACTCGTGAATAGTAAATAACATATGCAGCTAATCGCAAGTATGCACGTACTGCGCGAATCTATCACATGCAAGCTAATAGCAATAAATGGCCATATGTATGCAACAGTCATTAAAGGTACTCTATCAGGTACAACTAATACATAAAGCAATAATATGACAATATGTATATGCAACAGTCATGAAAGGTACTCTATTAGGTACAACTAATACATGAAGCAATGTATATAAAATAAGTGCGGAATATGGGATAAAAGATGTCATCCTCACGGAAGTCTCATCGTGGCAGGACCAGTGTCCATCTAAACAATCCAAATCCCAAATATCCTCAAATCGGCACTCGGATCGGCCCTCATATCGGCCCACAGATCGGCCCTCATATCAATGAATAAGAATACTTGCACAGAACATTATGATGATTACATATATATAACATCGTCCCATACCACTGATATATATATATATATATACATGCATATATAACAGCGTCCCATACCACTGATATATACTTAGAGGTAAAATATCATGAAAACTAGTGTCTAGCATCGACACATAAATACTCATCTATCAGGCGGCGTCACCATAACTGGCCCTGATATGTACGTATCATACGTTCATCGGAAACCCGAGTGCCCAGCTTCGATACTCGAATTCCCCGTATCCATACGTACATAACTCCGGTCGATATTTACGCGATTACCGACGAGTCCAAATATTATCACTGGTAGGTATGATTTCCCTGCCAAGCTCATCGGCTAATCTATCGACATACCTTTCTTGCCCCGGGGTACCTCCGGGCTCCACCATGTACCCGCACATGGCCCACACCACTCCTCGCATGGGGTATATATCAGAACCGAGAAATCTCATGGTGGACGCTGAAATATCATTTCAAGAGAAACCAGGTTTTTCAAATAATGCATAATTTCATGAAACTACCACGGTCCTCAAATCAAGAAAATATCATACGAAATCCATACCTCAATGCGTAAATTCATGAAATATAATATATACAACATGAAACAGTAATATGAGCATATAAAGAAAAACCGCTATTTAACTGCAACAAGTTATGAAATATATCACACGGTTCCTAATTTCTCCAAATCCATACAATATCATATAAAGGTGAACATGTAGCTATAGCCAGGTATGCGCAACCATGTCGGTATATCAAGATATGTATATCTACCTATCAGTAATGATGTAATACCCTCCAGGTATATGTGTAGCTATATCAAGGTATACGGGTGTACATGTAAGTATATATACAAGATGAACATGTAGCTATATCTCATATATGTATATACCTATCTGTAATGGTACAATACCATATATGTATATAGGTAACTAGCATGTAGGCATGTCAAGGCATATGTGTAAACATGTAGGTATACACGTATGCTATATATCATATGCACAAAGGAATATGAATCAATGTCTCAATGTCCCTAACCCATACAATCTCACGTATGTATAAGTGTTGTGCGTGTCATGGCAATTATTGACGGTGTGAGTGGCATACAATCAGTGCTCGTGCAACATGAGCCGTCAATAATAGTGCAGTGTCCAAAGGGTATAAGTCCAAGAACAACAAGTAATAATATGCAATGAAGTTTTATGCCTATATGTGCAAGATAAACATGCGACTAATATCATATCATATCTAGCCCAGACGCATAACGCCATGCGGGCGATTCCCCTGTAGATGTTAAATCTACTCACAGATGATCCTGGGGCTAAGTAAAGCCAACCACTCGCTTCCCCTCTTCGCAGCGTCCGAAGTCCCCGCCTGCAATCCTAAAATCACAAAACAACAAAGCAAGTGTATATATTAGCAATCGACCAATAACACGTAACCACTACGTTTGACCGGCGCAACAACTCCAAACATACTCTCAAGTGTTCGTCTAGTGGCTAACGCACGTAGCGACACAACGAAACCAACTCAAGAGCAACAGATACACAAAGACACGAACCGTATCGGATAACGTAACGCGCATAATCGAAACACTAGAAACAAGCAAAGTGATCCCAGATTTTCCTACCCAAACAATTTGTAAAAGTTGCACATACCATAAGACCACACACAACCCCAGAGACCCGTACACCAAAACTACCCCCAGCCCCTACTCTGGCCGCAATTTGCGGCCAGAACCATTAAATCTGCGGCCATACAAGAAGGGAATTGGCTCGGGTTTTGAGGGTAGTTTCTAGGTCACCACATAAGGTCACTGTGATGGGAACTTTTCTAACAAATACCTGGTTTGATAGCAGATCATCTGAGATACCAAACTACACTAAAAATACGATATTTATCTGAAACGATACTTTACGCGTTCTAAACTAAAACTAACAAGCTACGCAACATGAAAAAGACTTACTTAACAGAAAGGGATCATTATCTATTCCCACAAGCTCAAAGATCCTAGTTTTCCAAGCTCCAAGGCATCGAAGAGGCAAAACAAGGTTTATGAAGTGATTTGGTGTGATTTTGTGAAGTTTAGTGATGGATTGATGAAGATTTGTGAAGGGTAGGGTGAGTGTTCAGTTGAGGTAATGAGAAGTGATGAAAGAAATGAGAAAGAGATGAAGTGAGAGAGAATGAGAGTGTGAATGAGGATAATGAGAGAGAGGTGAGTGTAAGAGGGTCAAAACACCAAGCATTAACTTCACATTAATGCAACCATTAATGCCCACCATGTCACCATGCTACCTCCTCTCCAAAACAAAACCCAAAGGAAATATCTCTCTCAAATATCTAGGGTTTAGGGTTAAGGTTAAAGCAAGGATTATGATTAGATTAAGTTGTCATGGTCACTAAACTAGATTAGCACAAACAAACCCTCACATTAACGTGCATACGTGCGTGCAAGCCATAACAAATAATAATAAAATATTAATTAAATGTTATAAAATGTGAGGAACCCAAATTGGTAAACTTTTTACCAAAAGCCCGCACTACCGCTTAATTAAAACTAATCGAAATCTAAGGCGTTACAACCATGCCCCCAGATTTGGGGCGCTTGGGTCCACTACATTTGAATTTTACCGCAGGCACGGGGATCTTCTCTGGCCTTCTCCTCTTATGGGAGGTCGAAGTTGAGGGGGCCGTTGCAGCAGGCACCCATGTGGACGAGGCCTTCCATTGTATGATGGCGGGGTGATCCTCCTCCTGCCGAGCCTTCTTTTTCTCTAGTCGGCGAGAGTAGTTCTTGTCAATTACAGAGTCTTGGACTTTCCGCTAGACCCTGTGGATTTTGGAGGACGGCCGCTGAGGGGGCTGCTCTGGCTTCACCTGTGTCATGTTTTCAGCAGGCGGAGGCGACTTCTTCAATACAGCAGTTGGAGAGTTCTTGCGCACCCTCCTGAGCAGCTCGAAGTTGTTCCCAGTTGGAATAGCGGTATCAATTTCCACCATTGGAGCTGGTGGGTTAAGTCCAGTGGGGGAACTTCCCCCAGCTCTTCTCACCCGGCGCCAGTGGCGATGTCGAGCATGTCGTGCAGAGGGGATTCCTCCGTTATTGGAATGGCTTCGCCATGCCCCCTGCTCTGATGAAGGGCTGCTGTTCGTGTCAGCCTGTCAAAGACTGACGTCCACTGAGAGGGAACGGCCAATCTGTCAAAGGCCGACTTTCTGACAGGGGAAGCATCCTTGATGACATCGCCGGAAGTAGGAGTTGGAATGGCCGGTCTTGTGAAGACCGATCCTTTGGTAGGAGAAGCCCCTTCGACGACTTTGTCTGCCGGAGCTAGAATGGCTATCCGCTTCGGGATAACCCCTTCAGGTATCGCGAGCCTCTTTGCAGGCCTATTTGAGCTTAGGCTCAGACTGTCGAAGACTGAGGTGACAGACTTGGACGACTCGTTGAGTGTGGCCGCGGTGGTTGCAAGCCGATCGAAGACCGACTTCTTTGGAGCCTCTTGTGATGGCATTGTGGCATTGAAGCTCATTGGCGGGAGCATGGTCCCAAAAAACAGTCCAGTGGTGGCCTGAGTCACCTGTTCCACCGGCATTGCAAATATGGAGGCCGCTTGGGGCCCATAAGTCACTCCCCCGGTCAGGGCAGAGCGATAATTGCTGTTGCAGTTAGTGTAGCTGGAGGCCATCGATGTTATCTCCTTTTCTGCATGGAGCAAGACACCAAATCTTAGTACCTCGAATCCAATGGCAACTATATTAAACCGCGATTCGTTCGCGAACACGACCCACAAAGTGTGGAGTGGAAACAGGAAGAGGTCCCACCGGGCGTGCCAGAATCTGTTTACCGTCGAAAACCGGGAAGACAAACGTCTTGCCTGAATTTAGGGGCAGATGCTATTTGGGTTTATCCGTCCACCTCTCAGAAAATGATAAGATGATTTATGGCACCGTGCATCGGAGGTTTGGACGGATGCAGCCGTTGTAGTAGACTTCGTCAGATTCCCCCTCGTTTGTGAGGGGTTTTTGATTGTGGAGACACTCTTCCCTACAGGTGCAAGCCCCTGCAGTTAATTACGTTACCGTATCGCGGTAACCACTTTCTCCTTCTCCAGAAGGTCACTTCGTATCGTGTGTGTTTGTTTTATTTTTGGTTGCCCGTGGATTGTATATGGAGACAAATTTATGTTGTCGCCTGTAGGGCGTGGATTAGTCCAAATCCGTATCTCCTTAGATTTGGGTTTGGTTTGATTTAAGGATCGTTAATCTCGTTTGGGATTAAGATCAACTTAGATGTTTGTTGAGGATACGTTAGTCTAATTTTAGACTAAGATCTACTCAACAGAATTTTTGGGATTATTCAGACCCAACAAAAGAGCATTTGGGCTCTACTGTCTTAGTTTAAGGACGTTACGGTCCGTTGTTAGTTTAAGGACGTTGCGGTCTATTGTGTTGTTGGTTGTCGGGACCCGCCAACTCTCTGAAGACGTTGAAGAATTACAACGACATATATCAGAGGTGTGGGGAGATGTACCTTTGAACCAATGAATATTCGTCAGAAGCTCGGTAGTCTTTTCTGGGACTAAGACCACTCAGGAAAATAAAAAGCATATGGGCTCGGTTGATTAGGAGTTTGGCCAAACTTGGGCTCAGCCCAGTCATTTCATTTTTGAATAAAGTGTTAAACACTTGTTTGGGCTTGGTCCCCTTTCTGTGCCAACAATGCGGAGCATTCATATGGGTTCTGACGCCCACACTTTATCTTGATTTTCCCTTTTTTTGTTTTTTTATTGAGTGTTAAACACTCTTTATGGCGCCCACGTGTGGAGCACATGAGATGCTTGGTGCCAGGCGCCAGGCGTTGGACACTGGTTGATGAGTGCAGAGCACTTTATGCTGAATAGCACCCACGTGAGGGGCATGTGGGGCGCTTGACGCTGAGCGCCAACCACTAAGTGCTAAGCACTCTTTATTAAGCAGCGCCCATATGAGGGGCACGTGAAGCGCTTGGCGCTAAGCGCCAACCACTGAGTGCTAAGCACTCTTTATTGAGCAGCGCCCACATGAGGGGCACGTGAGGCGCTTGGCGCTGATTTTTCTTCGTGTATTATGTTCTGAAGAGTTCAATTCTCTGTTCTTCTCTGGATCTTCGATCCCCAAGATTAAATTCATCCCCATGAGAATTAAATTCTCATTTGTGGGAGACTTGTCTCATGGATCAAGTCCAGGAAAAGAACTATGTTCTTTTATAAGGGTTAAACCCTTAGATATACAGATGAGATGCTCTGATCTCTACTACTTTTATTTACCTCGAAGAAAGTTCTTCTTTCTTCTCTCTTAAAACTTTCTTTTTTTTTTGCTTGCTCTTCCTTTTGAACTTAAAGTTTAGGGGGGGAGGGTTTCTTTCCAAGACTTGAAGTCTTGGGTCCTTTATATAGTAGAGGCAGATTTGTTGATTTAGTTAAGAAAATCTCTCGTTGAGAGATTTTTAATTGATTTGGGGATTTTATCCACCGTTGGATCTTTGATTCAAGGACTTCCGTTTTACAGAAAATATTTTTCTTATTTTTAACAAAATTGGGGAAATATTTTCCCATACAGAGTTTATTCTGTAGCTTGGTGATTTTTCATCACCATTGGATTTTTAATCCAACGGTGCTCTGTTTTAGAGAGAGTAATCTTTCTCGTTTAGAAAGATTTGAGGAATATTTCCTCAACAGAATTTAATTATGTATTTTGATGATTTATCATCTCCGTTGGATCTTTGATCCAATGACAGAGAACTTTTAGTTCTGTCGCCGGCGCCCTCGTGTAAGGCACGTGAGGCACTGCCTCAGAGTTTTTGTCTCTTGGCGTTGGTGCCCTCGTGCAAGACATGTAAGGCGCTGCCTTTTTCAAATTTTGAACAGTGTTTTTCTCTTTCATTGGGGGGAAACAACCACTCCCAATCCTGACCCATAATAGGTCAGGGCGAGAGTGGGAGGCCAGTGATAAGGCTCATGAATGCGAATTCCCTAGATTACGACACGTAGCAGATGACGTGTCGTCCACGTAAACCCGTTAGACTCCTGGTGGTTGCGGAGATAGAATCAATATGGTGCTTTGGGGACATTCCTCAGGGTCTTGTGTCTGAGCTTACATCCTCATTCCTCGGCCCCGAGCCTACATCCCCATTCCTTGGTCCCGAGCCATCCAGCAGCCGAAGTTACACCCCCTTTGCTTGTTTCTGAGCTGTTGCAGGGCTGAGATTCCTCGGCCTCTCGGCTCGCCTCCGAGCCATCCATCGAGCTGAGCTTCCACAGCTTCCCCGATCAACCGAAAGCGCGGAGCCCAAGCGCCCCCGCAACGGCTCCGTGTATCTTGCAAAAGCGAGATATCCTCCGCCCCACGTTCCGCGTCCCATACTGGCGTGTCCCCCCATTAATGAGCATATCCCGCCATTGACGCGGGCGTAACGCGCGGGCGTAACTAACGGCCAGTACCGGCTTGTTCCATATAACCGCTATATAAACCCCTCTTTCAGACGACTTAGGTAACTCGAATTCATTCTAATACGTCGCTATCCTGCTCTTATTCCACAGTACTAATTTGATTGTCGGAGGGTTCTACGGTGGTTTTCCATCACGGGACTTCCCTTGCAGGTAGCTCAGCGTCAATAATATCCAACAACCCATTGAAATCCACACAACAATTGTCATACCCAATCTCAACCGTTCAAAACCGCTCGCAGCCAGATCGACGGAGGACAATATCTGAGGGAGATTCCGACCTCCATCAACTATCGATTATCTGAATTCTTGGGTATTTTAGTATTGGTGTATTTTATTGAATAATTACTATAATTTAGGTCATGGGTTAACCTAGATGAATTAATAAATATGATCTAATTTAAGAACTAAGAAACTTTATTACTGTAACAACCAGATGCTAGGTAAGCCAGGAACTACGTGCGCGTGCATGAGCTAAGCTACGATGCTTGAATAAGCTGGCTGCATTCATGTTTGTTCTCTTTTTTTTATTGTGCTTCGATTTATGTTCAAACTTGGCATTTCACATCTTTATATGGAGAAGCCGAACACAACAAATACATATTCCATCCGTGAGAAACCAAAAAACCCTAAATTAACAAAGTCGTCGTTTAATGAAATTTATACGCACAATTGTGTGAATCTATGACCGTGTTTCTTTTTGAGTCTTTGCTAATGATATAAATCAAGCATCAACGAAAGCTTTTCAAGCGCAAAGCTTGCTTTGAGTCGTATAATTTAGGCCAACCTGCAGGACTCACTATTGAAATCCTGCGGTTTGCACTCCTGAATCGGTGTCGTTAATATTTCCGTCCAAAATTTATCATGTGCTAGACGTAGCTAGCTTGCGAGTGCTCTGAAATCTCAAAAAACCCTTCATATTTAACTCTTTCTCTTCCCAAAATCCTTGGTTGCCCACCGCCATCCCTTGACGTTTCCTCCTTCGTTGCTCCGTCCAAAATTCAGCAACAAATGATCGATATAGTGGCGAGAAACGTAAACCATAAAAGATGAGATAGGAACATAACTTCGAAAGGAAAAAAGAAACAAGCTTGAACCATGCCGGCCTTAAATTGCAACCTAATAAGACCCCTAGAGGAACCCCTAATCAAAACATTAAAGGTAGATGTAAATCCTGAATTTTGTTTAGGGAGGGAAAGGGGGCGGGGTGGTTGGCCTAGCTATAGCGTGTTTCAAGACGTGCATAAACTAAGTTTACGCTATGATCCATGCAATTGGTCAAACTCAATTTCATCTACGAAACATACACACTGGATTACGCTATGATCCATGCAATTGGTCAAACTCAATTTCATCTACGAAACATACACACTGGATCTGATGTTTTTGAGCCATAAGTCGTGGTCTATCCAGTGCAGGTCTCCTTCTTTAGACAAATCATATTTCCTTTTGGTTTCTTGTTGATTTCTTTGTATGTCTTGAATTTATAGTTCTTTTTGTTTGACTCTCGTCTTCACAAACTCTTGCAGCACTTAGAAAGCATATAACATCACTTAGAAAGCATATACAAAATATCATATATAAAAATCCAAAATATCTATCTATCCATATCTGCAACACTTCTGAAACTAATCTGAGGTTTGATTTTTCTTCGTTCTTCTGTCTTATCCCAGCGAAAATTCAATTTTTGAAAAAGGCTTTGTAGCTATAGATAAAAAGATAATGTCTAGCTATCACATCAACAATTTTAATTTAAACTTCAAAACCATACTCTATTTTAGCAATGTAGTGTATTTAATTAAATATAAATTTAGCTAGTTGAATTTTTTTTAAACTATATATATATATACAAAATAAGCAAAGATTTAAAAACAATTTTTTTTAATTTATACGTAAAATCAGACTCCTAGAAGAAATTTCAATTTCTTTTAATCTTCGTGTTAACCCAAAATTCTTGTTTTAAAAAATCAAAGCAAATTTTTTTGTTTGGTAACATTTTAAATAAAAAAAATCTTTTCAAAATAAGAAAATCGATTGTATTTGTTATTTTAATTATAACGAAAATCAAATCAAATTTTAATATAAAAAGTCAAATCATAGGAAAATTTTTAACAAATCCTTAAGATATACTAGTATTTTTCCAAAACAAAAAGGCAATTCTTTTCAAAAACAAATACATCATTCCATTTGTTTCTAAAGCAAATAATTGCACTTCTTATTTGATTTTCTATGAAAATCAAATTAATTTTAATAAACCAAAAAAGAGAAATATGTTTTTGTCAACCACTTCTAATAATGTGTACCAAAAAAATTGGTTTACGTGCACGTGCAGAGGACTGGTTATTTTAAAAGTAATGAAGAATGTTCCTCTTACCTCGACATTTCAGGGGTTTTCTGTCTTAAATAATTGGCAATCCAATACAAGGAACCTCAGGTCGTTACCTTAATGCCCAAGCTAGCAATAAACAACAAGAAACAGAAACTTTCTAATAATCATGAAGGCATCGAAAACTTGTGAAGGAAACGTACGTATGGAATTAAACTAAGCAAATCCTAATTTTAGCTTCGGATGCAACAACTATGTAAATTAAAACTGAGTAAGGTATGAATTTATATATCATCTATCCCTTTCTGATGGAGTGTAGGATCTCCTTCAAATGTTGTCCTCCGTCGATCTGTCGCGGCGTTGCTGGACGGTTGAGATTGGACTTGTATATTGTCTTCTTGGGCATGTAGATCTCAATGGTTTGATTTTGAGGTGAAAGCCGAGCTATCTACAAAAAAGTCCCGGAGTGGGTAACCACCGTAAGACCCTCCGACGATCAAGTTAGCCGAAGAAAATGAGTAGAGTAGCGGCTTATTGGGTTTAAATTGCCATGCATGAGTCGTCTGAGAGATGGGTTTTTATAGTGGCTGCATAGAGCGAGCAGGCGCAAAATCTTCGCCGTCAGTTACGCCCTTGGCGTTACGCCCGCGCGAATGATGGGATTTCCCCATTATTGACGGGACACGTTCGTTAATGGGGGAGATGCGCCAGCGTGGGACGCGGGACGTAGGGTGGCGGATATCTCGCTTCGGCGAGATATGCGGAGCCGCTGTGAAGGCCCTCAGCTCTGCGTTCTTGGTTGCTCGGGAGAACCGGGGAGGCTTAGCTCTGTAGGAGTTTCGGAGACGAGCGGGGTGCCGAGGAAGCTCGGTTCTGTGATAGCTCGGGGGCGAGCTGGGAGGCTGAGGAAGCTCAGCGTGTAGGATGGCTCAGAGGCGAGCCGATGGTTATTTGTAAGGCAAACATATGAGTGTTCTGGGAGGCCATCGAAGGTCAGGTCGATCATCGGGGCGAAGGCCTGGGGAATGCCTTCAATGTATCGTGTCTGCTTCTATCCCGTAAGCCCCGGGACACATCATCTACCACGTGTCATGATCTGGGAAATTCCAACTTATGAGTATCATCATTGGCCCCCTACTCTCGTCCCAACCTATTTATGGGTCGGGTCGAGAGTGGTCTGATCGGTTGTGTCATTTAGATTTACGAGCTCACGTGGTGTATCCCGGGCGCTTGGATCTCCACGCGCATCTTTGATGATATCAGCAGATCAGGGAAAGGATCGTGCATTAAAGAGGGGGCGTCGATTCGTTCGCACGTCTGTTGAGGCGTGGGCCACGTGTCCGATGCGGATTGGTGGATGCGATAGGCTGTCGTTGTCGCCTGTGGCCGAAGAGACGTCTCCAATGGTCGTTTGACACGTAGGGCTTCGACGGCTGGCAGGAATGACGCTTTGTTTTGGCGGGAATTGATCAGGGTCGTCGGATGCTTCCCCTCGGGTTGTATAAATAGGAGGGGAATCCCCCTAGGGTTAACACTTCCGCCACTATTTTCCTTCATTGCGAGAGATTGCTCGGCGTTCCTTCTTTTTAGATCAGATCTCCTGCGCCTTTCCTCGGCGAACCTTCCCTTTGAATTAGGTAAGATGTCTTCCTCTGAGGAGTCTGTAGAAGTTGTTAGGGTCGAGTCGGGTGATGAGGTTCCAGTTGTTGGAGCCGAGTCTAGGGTTTCTTCTTCCGCCTCTTCGGCTGCTTCCTCTACGTCGGGTTCCCCCATAGAGTTAGGGCTACCCACGCCGCTCCTCGCCAGGCGATGACAAAGGCTCCTAAAGTGCGCATCGGGAACGCTCGCGATGCGCCCTCCATCTTGAGAAACGTGGACGAGCTTACCGAGATTTAGGCTCGCTTCCATATTCTCCCTAGCTATTCGCTTCATTTAGCTAGGGGGTCGAAAGGTCGGATCAGGTGCAGGGCAAGGAGATTGCCCTGTACTTGGATGCATTCTGGGCTAGAATGCATCTACCGTTTCCAATCGAAGTATGTGGGGTACTTCGTTGCTTCCAACTTGCCCCGGGGCAGCTAGTGCCAAACTCGTGGAGAATTCTTCTCGGGTTCCTGATCCGGTTGAAACTTGACGACATCCCTTTCAGCCTGACCCTTCTTACTTCTTTCCTCTGTTACAAAAATCACCCTGGCACCCGAAAGGATGAGCCGATCTGGGTGTATATTTCTTTCAAAAAACGCAAGGGAGGGGCGGCCGGGTCGGGAGTAGTAGTTGTTCCTTTTTCCATTCATGAATAGAAGGAGAAGTTTGTATTCGTCGGGCCACCCGAGGGTGAGGATTGGCCTGTGCCTATACAGTGGCACAGGGCGACTGCCCGGGGGCGAAGCAGTCGTCCTCTCCTGAGGCGAGGGCGGTGTCCGTGTGGGAGCCGATCCAGCGGGCCGATATCTTGCTTTCCGAGCAGGTCCTTAGCTGGGTCGGGCTCAGCCCCGCGCACTTTGTGGGTAAGTTAGGAGCTTGGACGATCTGTTTAGACTTGAATAATTTCCTTTTACCCTTCTTGCATCATTAACTTCTCTGTGTGTTCTCCTTTTGCAAGACAAATGGACCGATCTAGGATCCTAGCTGCTATTGCCGCCACGTCCCAGAAGAAGGTCGGGGGAGTGAGCTTGTCTCGAGCCAGCCCGAGCTCGGGCCTGAGACTGTCTCCCTCGACCAGGCCATCCGCAGCGCCCCGAGTCCCCGATGACCACCGTGGGGGCAGTCAGAAAGAAGCGCGAGACCCGGCGCCCTGGGCGAGGGAGGAGGTTCTTCTCAAGAGGAAGATGACGGTCTCCCGTGCGCCGTCGAATGAGATCCCTAAGGGGATTCCTGTGCAGGGAGGGGATGTCTGCTTCATGGTCCCCTCGTGGCTTTCTGTCGCCGACGGCTTGCTCACGGACATGGAGCAGTCGGCCGGGGGCAAGATTCTCCGCGGGACCCTGAAGGCCCAAGTTGCCGCTATTGCTCAGGAGGCAGTCCAGGTTGGTATCCGTTTAAGTATTATCTTAAGTGCCCTTTCTTAGTTTGAACACGTCTAAATCCACCTGCTGCTTTCCTCAGGTCCTCCAACACTGCGCCCTTATCGTCAACATGGAGTCCGAGGAGATTGCTCCGGCCATAAGGAAGGTGGGGGAATCTGTCACGCCCCGCTTCCCGGTGTATGGGCAGAGAACGCGACGAGACCGCTACGTATTTACTCTGAAATAAATACACTAAGCGTATCTAAGCAATATAAAAGAAATATACACAAGAGACAAATGTAATGAACATCAGCTTTATTTATTAACATTCTTTTACAGTACATGGAAAAGCAAATACATCTGAATGAAAGCAATGCCTAAACAGTGGCATAACAGAAATGTAAAGTACTGAAATGAAATGTGTACAATGAATCTAAAGCTCTAGGTCGTAGGCTAGCTGGTCCAAGTCCTCGCTGGTAGGATCGATCTCCTGAAGATCTGAATCACCTGACAACATTCTAAAAAAGAAAGAGAAGGAATATCGTCGGCGAACAATCGCTCGGTAAGTCCCAAAGATAAGGAAGGAATAGAATAGACAGAGAGAGAGAAATGTAGTTTTTAAAGTTGCATTAAATGGTTAACGCTGTTGTTTGTAGCTTGGTACAGAAGGATGCCAGTGTATACGAGAGGAGTCTCTATATACCAGAGACTAAAGGCAAATGGAGTACAAAGAACCGTTTATGCCACGGTACAACAGCAAATGAATTCAGGTTAGGTGTCATAAATCTTGCAGTCTCGTGCCACTTCTAACACCTTCCGTACCAATCTACCCCTTATAAACCCCGCGATATCTTGATTGTATTGTTGTATTGTATTGTAAATTGTATTGTCTTGTATGGATGGATGATTTGCCAAAACCATGATATCAGTAAATGGATGTAACTGGAGAATCATGTAAATGGAAGTATATCCATGGTTCGGTTCGGTCAATACAGATTGAATAGTTTGAAATGATTAATTATATGGATTCATGGATTCATATTGAATTGTAGTATTATAGATTGTACTTGAATCATATTCAAGTCAGATTATTTATAATGAGACTCAGTCTGAATCAGAAAAATTAGAAAAGAAATTGAAGTCCTGAATTAGGTTTTGATGTTATCGGTAACCGCTGCACATGGATGGCAGGATTTGTGTCTTTTTCAAAAACGATTACCGTGTTGATAACACCGTTTGTTAAGTTGTCTACCTTAAATAGGCAGGCACCCATATCTCCGGCTCCCTGAGGCTCAAGAGACTGTTCCCGTTTAAACCTATATTTACTAAGGTTCTTATTGTAATTTATAAAACTTGAGGGGGTTTTATGTAAAAATAATTTTGTATAATTTTCAAAATACATCTCAAGTATTTTATTATCGTCTTTAAACTTTTCATTGATGTATATTTTATCATTTTGACATTAAACATCATATCTTATAGAAAATGGTTTTAATAAGATAAAGGTATTTAAGTGTAAATTCGTATTTCTGTATTTTATATTCCCGAAAGACATCGTGCTATGTTGCATATGAGTGTTGTGAGGAGGTAGGTCATTACCTCGTGATCTATTTAAAGGTATAACAAAAAATATGATGTTTAATGTCAAAACTAAACTATATGGTATTTTACTGAAAAAATACAATAAAAATTGTAATATGAAATATTTTGCTATGAAACTTGTTCATGATGTTTTGTTAATGATTAATAGTCAAGATGTTAGGGTGTGGTATGTTTGTGTTTAATAAAAATTGTACTTTTTAAAGAAAACCGAATCAGAAGTCGGATTAACTCCGCTTCCGTCGGGTTTTAGGAATACGAGTTTTAAGAATAAAATAGAGAAGGGGAAGGTGGAACTTACTGGCTTTTGGTTTAGAGGAGAGGAAGAGGGAGTGGAAGTAGGTTCGGTGCATCGTTTCTTCGCCGGGAGCTTCTAGAGTCGGCGTCGGAAATTCGCCGGAGCTTCGCCCTTCGCTAACTCCACTTGTACACAAAAATTCGAGAGAGTTTTTTTGAGAGTTTGGACAGAATTTTTGACCGAGGGGGGTCTGTTTAGGTGTTGTATTTATAGGAAAAACTAGGTGTTTACCGCTGAAAACAGAGACGAGACCGCGTAGGTTCGTCTTACCTGAATTTGGGGGCAGATGCTATTTGGTTTTATCCGTACACCTCTCCGAAGATGCCAAGTTGATTTATGGCACCGTATATCGGAGGTTTAGACGGATGCAGCCGTTGTAGCAGACTTCTTCAGATTCCCTCTCGTTTGAGGGGTTTTTGATTGTGGGGATGCTCTTCCTTGCAGGAGCAAGCTCCTGCAGTTAATTACGCTACCGCATCGCGGTAACAACTTTCTCCTTCTCCAGATGATCACTTCATATCGTGTGTGTTTGTTTTGTTTTTGGTTGCCCGTCGATTGTATACGGAGACTAATTTATGTTGTCGCCCGTAGGGCGTGGATTAGTCCAAATCCGTATCTTCTTAGATTTGGGTTTGGGGTTGGGTTTAAGGATACGTTAGTCTCATTTGAGACTAAGATCAACTTAAACGTTTGTTAAGGATACATTAGTCTAATTTTAGACTAAGATCTACTTAACGGGATTGTTTAGATCCAAAAAAGAGCATTTGGGCTCTATTGTTTAGTTTAGGGACATTGCAGTTTATTGTTAGATTTATTGATTGTCAGGACCCGCCACCTCTCTGAAAACGTTGAAGAGTTACAACGACATATATCAGAGGTGTAAGGAGATGTATTCTTGAACCAATATCAGTTGAGGGATCTTTAGTTGGATTGATTTAAGGATCGTTAATCTCGTTTGAGAGTAAGATCAACTTAAATAGTTGTCAAGGATACGTTAGTTTAATTTTAGACTAAGATCTACTTAACAGGATCATTTAGATCCAACAAAAGAGTATTTGGGCTCTATTGTTTAGTTTAGGGACATTGCGGTCCATAATTAGTTTAAGAACATTACGGTCCAAGATTAAGGACATCATAGTCCATGGGCTTAAGGACCCCACAGTCCAAGGTTAAGGACATCATAGTCCATGGGCTTAAGGACCCCACAGTCCAAGGTTAAGGACATCATAGTCCATGGGCTTAAGGACCCCACAGTCCAAGGTTAAGGACATCATAGTCTATGGGTTTAAGGACCCCACAGTCTAAGGTTAAGGACATCATAGTCCATGGGTTTAAGGACCCCACAGTCCAATATAAAGACGTCATAGTCTATGGAATGTATGGTTGTCGGGACCCGTCACCTCTCTGAAGACGTTGAAGGATTACAACGACAAATATCAAAGGAGTGAAGAGATGTACCCTTGAACCAATTTTGGTTGGGAGATCTGTAGTCCAATTGGGACTAAGATATGAGATTTATGAGCATACGAGCTCAGTTAATCTGAATGAGGGGTTTATGGCCAATTTGGGCTCGGCCCACTCAGTTAAAATGTTAAATATTTGATAATGATGAGTATTGATTTGAGTTCTGACAATATTTTTGTCTTTTATTGAATGTTGCGCATTCATCATTGCCCTAAGGCTTTATTTTAAAGAACAGTTTATGTTCTATTAGAGCACACGTGAGAAACACGTGACGCGCTTGGCGCTAGCGCCAGTTAATGAGCGTAGTGCGCTACTTTAAATTTGGAGCGCTAAGGCTCTGCAGCGCTTTGCGCTAAATGTGGAGCGCTGAAGCGCTTCTGTTAAGTAGCGCACACGTGAGGAGCATGTGGCGCGCTTGGTGCTGAGCGCCAGTCAATGAGCGCAGTGCGCTATATTTGGAGCGCTAAGGCTCTTTAAAATTAAGAGCGCCAAGGCTCTGCAGCGCTTTGCGCTAGATGTGGAGCGCTGAAGCTCTTTTAAATTAAGAGCGCCAAGGCTCTGCAGCGCTTTGCGCTAGATGTGGAGCGCTGAAGCTCTTTTAAATTAGGAGCGCTAAGGCTCTTCTTTTATGCAACTTAGATCAGTTTTGCGTCCTGAGAATTAAATTCTCTTTTTATAAGAGATTTTGTCTCAAGATTCTAAGAACAAAGTTCTTATTTTATAGGAGATATTTCAATCTCTTATTTTGGTGAAAGGCTTTGCCTTTATGGATCTGTGATCTAAGAGAATTGAATTATTCTCCCCCTTTTATAATGAGGTGTTCATGATCTCTGAAAGACAATTTGTCTTATAGATGTATGATTTGAAGAAGGTTAAGTTCTTCCTCTTATTCTTTGTGATGAGATACTTTGATCTCTTTGTGAAAGACCTTGGTCTTATAGATCTATGATTTTAAAGAAAAGAAGTGAATTCTTCTTTTGATATGAGACGATTTCGTCTTTCTGTTCCTTTTACCCTGAAGAGAATTTTCTTCTTCTACCGAGAACTTGCTCTTCTTTCTGAGATTTCTCAAAGTTTAAGGGGGGGTCCTCTATCTGAGACTTGAAATCTTGGGGCCTTTATATAGGGCAAGGTTGATTTGTTCAATCGGTTAAAGAGATCTTTTCTCCAATTGATTTGGGGATTTCCCCATCGTTGGATCTTTGATCCAAGGGCTTCTAATTTACAGAAGGCAATCTTCTTGTTTTTAACAAGGTTAGGAAATCTTTCCCCACACAGAATTTATTCTGTATTTTAGTGATTTTTAATCACCATTGGATCATTGATCCGACGGTGCTCTGATTTACAGAGCACAATCTTTTTGTTTGGAAAGATTTTGAGCAATCTTTCCTTAACACAATTTTATTCTGATCAATTGATGATTTTTAATCACGTTCGTTGGATCTTTGATCCAACGGTTGGGAACATTTAGTTCTAGCGCTAGCGCTCCTGTACTTTGCACGTGGTGCGCTGTTTAGAGTGCAGCGCACTTAGCGCCAGCGCTTACGTGCTTTGTACGTAGTGCGCTGTTTAGAGTGCAGCGCTCTTAGCGTTAGCGCTCATGTGCTTTGCACATGAGCGCTACCTCAGAGTCTTTGACTCTCTCAGCGCTGGCGCTGCTTCATTTCAAAATTTGAATTTTTGAACAGAGTTTTGCTCTGATTAGTGGAAACACTAGGGTTAGGGTAGATGAAAGGGTGTGAAGAAAAATGTATTTAATTTTTGCATTAAAAAGAGTTTTAATTTGATTTTTAATTCTCTGTAATAATGCAGGGTTTTTAAAGTGTACAAGGGTTTTTAGAAGGCCAAAAGACACAATTCCCAAGAAGGAGACTCGGCGATCCGACTCGGTCGGACCAGCGCCGCTGGCCGAGTCGGCCAAGTCGCCGGGTCAAGTCGGCCGAGTCGGGCCGGGTCGCCGTCGCCACGTGTCCACCGTCTCATGGTGTAGCTCCTGAGTTAGTTTGTTTTATATATGACTTTTGGTTTTTACGAGTTCTTCACGTGTAGGCTCTTGGGCTTCTAAAAAATTAAAAGAAAACAATATAAAAAAATAATATGACTAATGGGATTTGAACTCTGGTGCTTTGGTTCAGCAGTGCAAGGTCTTACCAATGAGCTACAAGGTCGTTCTTACTATTAAAAAGCAAAACAAATACTTATAGCACTCATAGAAAATTCAAAACCCCAAGTATACATTAACTTTTAAACAATTTTTTGTACACTAAAATTGGAGTTGTTATAGTCTACCCTCCTTACAAAAATTTCGTTCTCGAAATTTACAATTTTATTTTAAGGACTAGTTTACAAATAGGTGAGGATATCTTGCACGCATCTCATCTTCCCTTTCCCATGTCGATTCTCCTGTAGTGTCTTTTCTCCACATCACTCGAACCAAGTTGACTTCCTTGTTCCAAAGTGACTTCACTTTCCTGTCCAGGATCTTCATAGGTTGTTGCTCACAAGATAATTTGGGATGTACAGTGAGCTCGGAATGATCGAGAATATTTCTGGGGTCACTCACATACCTTCTGAGTTGGGATATGTGGAATACATTATGCACTCCTTCCAATGAAGGTGGAAGTGCCAAGCGGTATGCCACTTCATCGACTCGTTCGAGTATGTCGAACGATCCAATATATCTCGGACTTAGCTTACCCCGTCTTCCAAATCGAATCGCTCCGCGGTTCGGGGATATCTTTAAGAATACGTGATCTCCCGGCTGGAACTCCAAGTGACGTCGCTTTGCATCAGCCCAGTGCTTCTGTCGATTTTGGGTTATGCGCATCTTTTTTTTGATAGTACGCACCACATCAACAGTTGCTACTATCATCTCAGGTCCAAGAAGTTCTCTATCTCCGATGTCATCCCAACTTAATGGCGATCGACACTTTCTTCCATATAGTGCTGCAAAAAGTGCCATTCGAATGCCTGCTTGGTAGCTGTTGTTGTATGAAAACTCCACAAGATATAGGTGATCTTCCCACGATCCTCCAAAGTCTAACATACATGCCCTGAGCATATCTTCCAAGATCTGAATAGTTCGCTCAGATTGACCATCTGTTTATGGATGATAAACCGGACTGATGTTCAGACTTTTTCCAAAGCTCGCTTGCAGACTCTGCCAAAATTGTGATCGGAACCTGGTGTCACGATCGAAGACAATGCAGACCGGTACTCCATGAAGTCTCACAATTTCCTGTATGAGTTCATGGGTATTAGAGATAGTACATATTTGAAGAGTTTAAATTTTACTTAGATTCTTACCTCCATGTACTTCTTTGCTAATGTCTCAATTGATTGGCCAACTCGAAATGGGATGAAGTGAGCCGACTTTGTGAGTCGATCCACAATGACCCATACCGCATCGTTACCCTTTGTGCTTCGAGGAAGAGCAGTCACAAAATCCATTGTGATGTGTTGCCACTTCCATTCTGGGATAGGTAATGGTTGATGTAATCCAGCAGTCCTGTGATATTCAGCCTTTACTTGCTGACACACCAAACATTTAGCGACGCTTCTGGCTACTTCACTCTTCATTCCATGCCACCAATAATTCTGACGTAGATCTTTGTACATCTTTATACCTCCAGGGTGTACTGAGTAGGGAAAGCTGTGAGCTTCTTTCTTTAACTCTTCCCGAACAGAGCCTTTTGGTACACACAATCTTCTGCCGTATCTCAAAGATCCGTCTTCATGGATGATGAAGTCTGTTCTGAGTCCATTCTATACTTGTTTTCTGATCTTTTGCAACTTAGCATCACTTGCTTGAGCTGCTTTGATCTGATTGACAATTGTTGATTGAACTTATAAATTCATCAAACTTGAAGCGTTATCTGGCATGGCTACTTCAATCTCCATCTGATGTAAATCTTGTTGAAGCTTCCACTGAGCAGTGAGATGCATTGATAATGGTTGGCGACTAAGAGCATCTGGAACTACATTCACCTTACCTGGGTGATATTGCAGGTTGATGTCAAAGTCCGCCATGAGTTCTAACCATCGTCTCTGCCGCATATTAAGCTCTTTCTGAGTAAACACATATTTCAGACTCTTGTGATCTGTGTATATGTTCAGTCATTCACCAAGAAGATAATGGCGCCAAATCTTAAGAGCAGAGATAACGGCTGCCAATTCCAAATCATGCGTCGGATAATTGCGCTCATGAGTCTTCAGCTGTCTTGAAGCATAAGCCACAACCTTACCGTGCTGATGTAGAACACATCCTAATCTCTTACCGGATGCATCATAATGCACTTTGAAACCTCCAGATTGGTCCGGTATAACGAGAATAGGTGCTGATTTCAACCTTGACTTGAGTTCTACGAAACCCTATTCGCATGCTTCTGATCACACGAATTCTTCATCTTTACGTGTGAGCTTGGTCAAAGGTATTGCTATCTTTGAAAGGCCTTCAATGAACCTTCTGTAATATCCAGCTAGACCCAAGAAACTTCGATTGTCCTTCATTGACTTTGGTGTCGGCCATTCGCTTACTGCTGAAACTTTCGCTGGATCTACAGAGATTCCTTCGCCTGATACGATATGTCCAAGAAAACCCACTTGATTTAGCCAAAACTCGCACTTGCTGTACTTGGCGTATAATTGATGTTGTCGTAGAGTTTCCAGGACAATTCGTAGGTGCTCGACATGCTCTTTCTGAATCTTTGAATACACCAGGATGTCGTCGATGAAGATGACAACAAACCTGTCTAAGTACTCCCGGAAAACTTGATTCATCAGGTTCATGAATATTGCTGGTGCGTTGGTCACTCCAAATGGCATCACTAGAAATTCGTAATGACCATAGCGAGTTCTGAAAGCCGTTTTATGAATATCAGTTTCCTTGACCTTCACCTGATGATAACTTGAACGAAGATTTAATTTGGAGAAAACACAAGATCCACTTAGCCGATTGAATAAATCGTCGATACGCGGTAGCAGATACTTGTTCTTTATCGTAACTTCGTTCAAGGCTCTATAATCGATGCGCATTCTGTATGAACCTTCTTTCTTCTTCACAAGCAATACTGGTGATCCCCAACTTGAAGTACTGGGACGAATCTATCCTTTCACCAATAATTCGTCCAACTGAGTTCGGACTTCCTTCAAACCTTCCGGACTTAATCGATAAGGTGCTTTGATCACTGGTTGTGCTCCTGGTACTAAATCAATGTTGAATTCAAGAGCTCGATCGGGAGGCAAACCTGATATATCGTCAGGAAACACATCGTCGAACTTTCGAACCACTTCTGGCTTTGATTCTTCCTCCGCTTGAGTTGCTGCAATCACTGACTTCCTTGGTTTCGCCTTGTAAGTACTTGGCTCCAGGGTACAGTCTCCACTTTGAAATAGAAGACCGGATGGTCTGGAATCTCGAATATTACCCTCCTTTGACGACAGTCGAAGGTAGCATAGAAGGTTCCGAGCCAATCCATTCCTAGAACCACATCGAACTTCGGTATATCCAGCACTTTGAAGTCGGCATAGAATTCTCTGCTGCAGACGACTACTGGACACAAGCTGTATCCCATTGTTGCTTTTAGAACGCCATTTCCTAAACTGACATTCCAGCTGGATACAAGTGGTGTGACTGGAATCGCATGAGTTCGGACGAACCGTTACGACATAAAGCAGTGAGATGCTCTAGTATCGAAAAGTGCTAGTGCAGAAAGTGAGGCTACTAAGATTGTACCTAAGGTATGTGGGATATGTTTTAGGTATAGGAAAATATGTGGATAGATATTAAGACTGAAAGAAAATCTTGAGAAGAAAGGGTTACCAGTGATGACTTGGCCAGTGGCCTCAGCTTCTTCCACGGTCATCGTGAAAGCCTGTCGCCGTGGTACATTCCTTCTGGCCGGATGAGCATTCCTCGGAACGTTCCATTGAACTTTATGGAACTGACGAGGAGGAGGTGCAGTCGGTGGTCCCCTAGGTGGTGGAGCAGGTAGAGCTAGTGTTGGAGTAGGTGCTTGGATGGCTGGGCGTTGAAGGTAAGTGATAGCTGGCCTGGGTGCAGCATATGAGTTTTGTCTACGAGGACAAGACACAATATCGTGAGTAGCTGAGCCGCAGACTAAGCAAAGGGGGTTTGCACGCTGGCAGTCTTTCATCAGATGCCCATCTCTCTTGCAGTAGTTACAAAAGGCTGGGTTGGGCCTGTTGTTAGGTACTCCCGGTCTCCTTGGCACAAAAGGTGGCCTTGACGCGACGAGGCTTCTACGTATTTACTCTGAAGTAAATACGCTAAACGTATCTAAGCAATATAGAAGAAATATACACAAGAGACAAATGTAATGAACAATAACTTTATTTATTAACATTCTTTTACAGTATATGGAAAAGTAAATATATCTGAATGAAAGCAATGCCTAAATAGTGGCATAACAGAAATGTAAATCACTGAAATGAAATTGTACAATGAATCTAAAGCTCTGGGTCATAGGCTAGTTGGTCCAAGTCCTCTTTGGTGGGCTCGATCTTCTGAAGATCCGAATCACCTGACAACATTCCAAAAAAGAAAGAGAAGAAATGTCGGCAGCGAACAATCGCTCGGTAAGTCCCAAAGATAAGGGAGGAATAGAATAGACAGAGAGAGAGAAATGTAGCTTTTAAAGTTGCATTATATGGTTAACGCTGTTGTTTGTAACTTGGTACAGAAGAATGCCAGTGTATACGAGAGGAGTCTCTATATGCCAGAGACTAAAGGCAAATGGAGTACAAGGAACCGTTTATGCCACGGTACAACAGCAAATGAATTCAGGTTAGGTTTCTTAAATCTTGCAGTCTCGTGCCACTTCTAACACCTTCCGTACCAATCTACCCCTTATAAACCCCGCGATGTCCTGATTGTATTGTAAATTGTATTGTCTTGTATGGATGGATGACTTGCCGAAACCATGATATCAATAAATGGATGTAACTGGAGAATCATGTAAATGGAAGTATATCTATGGTTCGGTTCAGTCAATACAGATTGAATAGTTTGAACAGATTGATTATATGGATTCATGGATTCATATTGAATTGTAGTATTGTAGATTGTACTTGAATCATATTCAAGTCAGATTATTTATAATGAGATTCAGTCTGAGTCAGAACAATTAGAAAATAAATTGAAGTCCTGAATTAGGTTTTGATGTTATCGGTAACCGCTGCATATGGGCGGCAGGATTTGTGTCTTTTTCAAAGACGATTACCATATTGATAACACCGTTTGTTAAGTTGTCTACCTTAAATAGGCAAGCACCCATATCTCCGGCTCCCTGAGGCTCAAGAGACTGGTCCTGCTTAAACCTATATTTTGTAGGGTTACCAGGCACTGTCACAAGGGTCTATAAGGCATCAACCATGCCCGATTTAAATTTTATACGTGCCGAACAATCTAAAGAGAGGATCTTTGCTAGATAATTAGGGTTAAACATGCAAGTAAACATCTTTACAACCAAGAGAGAGGGATTACAACCTTTGTAGTCCGCTCCTACTCTTCATAAGCTCCGAGTAGTAGTCCCTTTGCCGCGATCCATGATCTCCCGGACTCAAGAGAAGCTCCACAACCTGAATGATCCATGCTTTCTTAAAGTCTTCCTTTTCGAAGATGACCCACCTTGAAGTTTCTTTTACTCAAGCTCTCACTCACTAATCAAGTATTAATGAAGTGAACACCCTAATCTAATTGGCTAGATTAGATGAGAATGATGAAGTAGGATTTATGCTCTCTTTTATTATCAAATTCTCACACTAATCCATCACAAAAGAAAAACCTAGAAAGCTTTTCAAGAGCTCAAGGAAGAAGAAGAAGAAGAATAATCCCTTTTGTGATGAATAATGAATTGTTATTATCATTACAATTGCAACCATGGTTAAGTCAAGAAAGACTTAACCATTGTAGAGATTCAACTAGGGTTAAGGGTGTGGGTTGGGTTAGGAAAATATCTCCAAAATATCAACACATAATATCTTTGCAAGAAACAAAGGAAAAGCTTCTAGAAGCTTCATGAATAAGCTAACCCAAATCAAACCCTAACCATGTTTAATCTCCACTAATCATGTTGCATTTGTTATCATAACTTGTTACAATATTATATATCACATATATAATATATTTTTATAACAAAAGAAAATAAGACAATTAACATATATCGCATATATATCAATGTATTATCCGGTGAGAAAATGAATCAATAAAGCGAGCCAATATTAGATAATGTAATGTAATATATCACATATATATTTATACATTAAATTATCGAATCAACACTTGATCCGACAATCCGGTTATATCGCATATAACCGACTCATATATCATATACTGATACATCGAATCAACACTTGATCCGATAACCCGGCTGATATCAAATATCGCGAGAATAGAATACGGTATCTCATATCGTATTATTCTCGCTCCCGCATATATCACATAAGTGCTCCTACTCCGTTTTTCCTGAGTCAAGAAACCTCTGTGTTGGACTTTAAAGAATCGTCAATACGCCGGCAGTAGGTGATGATCATATCAAACACCCACAAGCTGCAAGCGGTCAGCTAAACGTAACAGCCACCCAGGTATTGAGCGATCAGAAGATCAACAAGCAAGCCTGTACATTCTTCTGTGAATCCAATCAGTAACACTCCCGTACAGTCCGGTCTCTTCGTCTGATATGTTGCATATCTAGTCTAGGGGTGGTATACGTCAGACCCCAGTAACCGATAAGTCGTGTCGATGTGAGGCTCATAACAGGTCGAGAACCTACTGATAACACTTACCAGTAGTACTCAATATCCGCCTTGGCCAGGTACTTCCAGTTATAGCCAATCGAACACAGCACAACATCAACTCCCTATACCGGGAGAGACGAAACCCCTCCTATCGCTCATTGCCTCCATGTGATTCGGGACTGTACCCAAAAGCCACCATTTTGCACGCCCTCTTAGACGTGGTATGATGGAAATCAAAGAACAGTGGGAATCACACAAGACTCTATGACGATCTCGGGTCTAAAGACTAACCTGTACTAGTGTCACCAGAGAACTGCCATCTGACGTGAGGTATAATACCATCTGGGAGTTCTCGGCGAGTCCGTCCAGTATACCCAGTCTCTACTGAGCACCCGTACACCATCTTTGATGTCAAACACCGATGGATATGGGATCATCCATCGCCCATCATATGGGTCAAGATGCGTATACGCTAGTCTACTCTGGTGTATCGATGCCCTGTCTCGACACACCCTCGACTAGGAACAGTTATAGGATGTACTCATTGACTACCCTGGCCCCACTAGTATGATCTCATCATAGTCCCAGTAGTCGAGTACATATCCTAAGGGCTTTATCAACATGTAAGAGCAAGACAATAATCTAATATAAGTCAACATGTTAAGATAAAGTGAAACCAAATAGCATATTATCATGTCGAGCAAGAAAGTCCTCTCTATATATATCTAAGCATCCATTATAATATACATCATATGTACAACAATGGCCTCTAGGGCATATATATAACTAACAATCTCCCACTTGCACTAAGGCCAGCTGTTGTACTATCTCATACCCAGCATCCCGAAGAGTCTCTCAAACTGTGTCTGGGGAATGGCCTTCATGAGTGGATCCACAGTGTTGTCCTTCATATCAACTCTCCTGACCTCGATCTCCCGGCGATCAACTATCTCCCGGATCAGGTGGTACCCCCTCAGAATATGTCTGGACTTCTGATGGGACCTGGGTTCCTTGGCCAAAGCCACAACTCCATTGTTATTGCAATACAAAGGTATTGGATGCTCAATGGATGGAACCACACTAAGTTCAGTAATGAACTTCTTCATCCAGACAGCCTCTTTGGCAGCATCGTTATCAGCGATGTATTCAGCCTCCATCGTCGAGTCTGCAACGGTATCCTGTTTGGAACTCTTCCAACACACCGCCCCTCCATTGAGGGTAAAGACAAATCCCGAGTGCGACTTAGAGTCGTCCTTATCACTTTGGAAACTCGAATCGGTAAAGAACTCCACCTGGAGTTTTCCGTTACCATACACCAAGAACATCTCCTTAGTTCTTCTCAAGTACTTGAGAATGTTCTTCACAGCTATCCAGTGACTCTCTCCAGGATCTTCTTGATACCTACTCACTACACTTAGTGAGTATGTTACATCGGGTCTGGTACATAGCATCGTATACATGATAGAGCCTACTGCCGAAGCATAGGGTATCCCTTGCATGCGAGCTCTTTCCAAATCAGTCTTGGGAGACATCTCTTTGGAGAGAGTGAGTCCAGAGATCATAGGTAGGTTCCCACGCTTGGATTCTTCCATACTAAACCTCTTTAGTATGGTGTCAATGTACCTGGATTGGGACAATCCCAGTATCCGTTTAGATCTATCTCTATAGATCATAATTCCCAGTATGCAGGAGGCATCACCTAGATCTTTCATTGGGAATCTTTGTGACAAGAAGAGCTTGATCGATTGCAGCATAGGAACATCATTTCCTATCAAGAGTATGTCATCCACGTACAATACGAGGAAGACAACCCTACTCTCTGCAACCTTTTTATATATACAAGGTTCATCTACGTTTTTAATGAAGTCAAACTCTTTGACTACAACATCAAAACAGATGTTCCAACTCCGCGATGCTTGCTTTAACCCGTAGATGGATTTAAGCAGCTTGCACACCTTTCCGCTGCTCCCACTCTCTTCCAAATTTCCATTTAGAAAGGTCACCTTTACGTCCATCTGCCAGATCTCGTAATCGTGGAAGGCAGCAATAGCAAGAACGACCCTAATGGATTTTAGCATAGCTACTGGAGAAAAGGTTTCGTCATAGTCCAAACCAGGTCTTTGACGGAAACCTTTTGCAACAAGTCTAGCCTTATATGTTTCAACATGTCCATCTACACCAATCTTCTTTCTGAAGATCCATTTGCATCCTACGGGTTTTACCCTATCTGGAGCAAAGTCCAAAGTCCATACTTTGTTAGTGTATATGGATTCCATTTCGGTCCGCATTGCATCCAGCCATTTTACCGAGTCACCGCTCTGAATGGCTTGCTGGAAGCTAGTAGGGTCATCATCATCAATGACGCAATCTTCTCGATCCCCGTCTATGAGAAAACCGTAGTATCTCTCAGGCGGATGAGATTTCCTACTACTCCTGCGGAGTGGCGTCGGGATGTCCTGTTCTCCTGAACCTTCTTGTTCTACCAAGGTTTCAGTAATAGCTTGTGGTTCTGGAATTTCTTCTAGTTCTATTGCGCTCCCACTCTTCTGATTTTCTAAAAACCCAGTTTCCAAGAAGCAGGTATGATGAGAAACAAAGACCTTTTGTTCCTCTGCATAATAGAAATAATATCCCTTGGAGTTCTTTGGATATCCCACAAATTTGCATTTTACTGAGCATGCCTCGAGCTTGTCCGTATGCTGCTTCTTTATAAAAGCTGGACATCCCCATGTCTTAAGATACTTAAGACAGGGTTTCTTCCCACTCCACATCTGATATGGTGTGGTAAGCACAGTCTTGGTAGGAACTCGGTTCAAAAGGTATGCAGCTGATTCTAGTGCATATCCCCAGAATGATTGCGGCAACTCAGCGTTACTCATCATGGAACGAACCATATCCAATAAGGTTCGGTTCCGTCTCTCCGATACACCGTTATGTTGTGGTGTGTATGGAGGAGTAAGCTGAGAGAGAATTCCATTCTCTTTTAAGTAACCTAAGAACTCGGCACTTAAGTATTCACCACCTTGATCAGATCTCAGTGTCTTGATACTTTTGCCTGTTTGGTTTTCCACTTCATTTTTGTATTCCTGGAATTTTTCAAAGGCTTCAGATTTATGTTTCATTAAGAAGTCATATCCGTACCTCGAAAAGTCATCCGTAAAAGTAATGAACTAAGAATAACCGCTTCACGCATGTGTAAACATTAGACCGCATACATCACTGTGTACGAGTCCCAAGAGCTCGCTTGCTCTTACTCTGTGTCCAGTAAACGGAGTTTTTGTCATCTTTCCTATGAGACAAGATTCACAAGTAGCATAAGATTGATATTCGAACGGATTCAAATATCCTTCTCTATGTAACTTAGTTAACCTTCTCTCATTGATGTGACCCAGTCTACAATGCCATAAGAAAGCCTGATTTAATTCTGGAGACTTTCTTTTAAGAGTGTTCTGGACACTGAAAATCTGAGCTTGATTCAATACGTATATCCCGTTTTTTAATGTACCTGACCCAATCAAAACTTGATTTAGGTGGATGTGAATCGCATCGCTTATAAAAGTAAAATCATATCCTTCCTTAGAAAGTAAGGATACAGATATGATATTACAAGTTGTACCTGGTACATAAAAACAGTTACGCAGAATCAATATCTGCCCAGTTGTCAGTCCAATATGATATTCCCCTATGGATTCAGTGTTCATGCTCATTCCGTTAGCAACCCTGAGGGTCATATCACCTATCCTGATAACCTTACGGTTTCTCAGAGCCTGTAATGAATTACAGATGTGAGATCCTGATCCGGTATCCAATACCCAGGATGTAGGGTTAACTGACAAACAGTTCTCTATTACAAACACACCCGAAGCCAAAGCCACAACATGCTTCGAATCCTGGCTACTGGCTGTGCTAGCCCTGCAATCCTTCTGCCAATGTTCATTCCCGTAACAATAGGAACGTCCCTCTTTCACTACATCCAGTCCCAAAACTTTTGCCCTTCCCTTTCCTTCTACTTCCCTGGTTTCCTTCAGGGTAGAAGGCAGAGACTGTAGAATCAAGTCAGTATCTGACCCGTTCTCCAACGTGGTCTTCAGGTCCGTGAGCTCATCAATACAGCTAGTCATTGTAAGGACGTTGTCCCCTACAGATTATCCGTCAGCCAACCTCGCTTGAATTAATTCGTTCGAGGTTTCATATCTTGTGCTATGAGATTGCTCTCCATATAAATCTTTGTTATGGAGAAAGATGGAAACTAAGTCCATCTTCTCGTGTTGCTTCTGGTATACACCATCAACTGAAGCTAACACGAGGCACTTGGCTTTTGCTTTTTCCTTTTCCGTTGTCTGACGGATATTCATATCCATGACGGTGGAAACTGGACCTGGGACGGCGGGATCTTGAGTAGTAATAGGGTGGTCCAGCTTGTCACAGGCAATGGACATCTGGACAGACCTTTGCCAGTCATATAAGTCAGATTCAGTCAATTTGTTGTCTAGATGTAACCTAGTCGTGGTCACAAGGTCGCTGCAATTAAGAGAGAGAGAAGAAAACACTTTAGCATGATGCTCTTGCAAATTTAGAGTGGTTTTTAATTTATCTAAATAGGATGGCTCCCACTGTTTCTCGAATCCCTCCTCAAACCATAAAAGAAGAATTAGCCAGGACTATTCTCACCGTATAATTCTTGCTTAACCGTTCAGCCAGGTCAGTGTCGATACTTTGAGGGAGGTTTTCTAACGCTTTCGCGAAGTTCCTTAATTAAAGAACCTCTTTTCTCTGGGGGCGTAGCCCCACTGACACCTTTCTAAGCACCTACTTGGTTTATAGCATTGATCGTTAAGTGACGAATCTCCTGATAAGTAGCTTGTACTCACAGTAGGATCGGGATCCAAATATCATCGTATGATAATGTTGAAGGAATCCTACCAACATTCATCAAACTCCAAATGGTATGCAACACTAGCAAGTTTTATTTTCTTCAGAAACTCCCGATGTGGATTTTTGCCCCATGCTCTTATGACCTTGACTTTGGCCAACAAATCATAAGTCACATGTCAAGTTCTATCCGTCAATTTCCAGGTTAATTTGAACCCATCCGTACATACCCTTGACTTTAGCCAACAAAGCAGTACGACTGTCCCAAACCAACGCATCTATCTATGCTGCATATGAATATTCAATAGCTACCAAACACTGTGCCTTGACTTTGGCCAACAAACACAGCTTGAATACTATTGACTATCCATATGAAATGACGGAGGGCTACGACTGGTTTTGGCAAAACCGTGAACGTAGTGAACTTGATATAATCGAAGGAACCTGATACTTTTTAAAAGGAGTGGTTAAAGCTCCACAATTAAAAATTCTAATCTTTTAAAATAACCGAGTGGTTTCTTTTAAATTTGTTCCAACGACTTAACTTTGGTTTATTTTCTTTGCATTATAATAATGCGTCCCATCTTTTATCCTATCATTGCAGAAAACAACGAAAATACCACGTCCTCTTATGCCATCCGCATTCGCCTCGGGGTCCCGTCATCACCCGTTAGGTTACTTAACTAACGACAGAGCGGGGGCTGGGCTAGCGCGGGTGTAAAACATAAGTGACGTCTAACAGCTATCATATATAGATATTGTACATTCGTCAGACGCAATAATAAGCATTCCAGATCATTGATGAACTTTATTGGATATACTAGCAATCCGCGTTTGCTTTGAGCCTGCAACAAAAGACGGATTACACAGTAGTGATGAATAGCCATTACCCCATCCTAGACCCCTATGGGTACGGCAAACTACCCGCCAAGTACCCGAAGTGAAGCGGTCTCCCTCAACAACGTGAGTAGGCCACTAAACACTTCGACGTACCCGGTAGTTTGTGTACCCCACCTTGGGTCTATCCTTGGAGCAAAAACAGTAAAAAGAAATAATACAACAGTGGCTACAATCGCAACCTGGAGGTGCCCCGCAAAAGAATATTACATCATATTACAATTTACATCGAATGAATGAATATAAAACACACCTCAAACCTCGGCTAATCATCACAACATTCCAATCAAGTCCATATACACAAACAGTAAACATTACAGAAATGTGCAACCCCCTACCAACTGACATACTAGCAGTCAGGGGAGGTTTACGAACACATTAAACATTACAGATAAAAACTCAATTAGCAAATAACTTAGAACATCGATCGACTTTCTCTTTCCGTGTCTACCCCAAAAGTATGCCAGCTCAGAAGTAACCTGGGTAGAAACAGAATATACAGGAAACCAAAACACCAAAAAATATGAATTACTGAGCAAATCCGAGTCAACTCGGAGTTGACTCGGTGGCGGATCCGCGGCTAAAAGCACTATCTTGCCGCGGATCCGCGGCCATCTAACCGAGTTGCAATATCGTTTTTTCCCAGAATTCTTATATTCCCCTGCTGTGAATTTTAAGCCATATCAAATATTTTTTTTGACACGTTTAAAATTAACAGAAACTGATAGGGGGTTCGGGGTGTTGTTTTCGCGTTTTCCGAGGATCGAACTTCTAATTAGTTGCTAACAAGCTAGTAATCGTTTAGTTGGCTCTGATACCACTGTAAGTCCATGGATCGCACCCCACGATCTTGCGGGGAGGCGGAATATATGAAAAACGATTATTAAAGCTTCGTAACACGGACTTGAGCGCATGAATCGTATCTAAACCGTTACTAGCAAACTACGAGAGGTTTAACTACTCGGATTCGAAGTTATACCTCACGTTACTTGTCCTTCGGGTCTTCATCGTTGTCCTCCACTCCTCGTAGGCTCCTTAGAACGTCGGCACCTCAACGGCCTCCTCGAGTCAAAGACGATCCACCCGAGAGCTCCTACTCCAAGCTTGATCTCTAACTTGAGATAAATAGGTTGCTCAAAGTGCTAATCTAAGCTACCTAGGGGATATAGAGTGAGGTTATGGATGTATTAGTTTATCTAATCCTTGATCTCAACACATGAGAGGGGAGGATTAGGGTTTCAAGAATGAGAGAGCTTGAGGAGAGAGAAGGTGATGATAAGAATGATATTGAAAATGAACTCATTAGAATATAACAAACATAACAATTTATCAAATAAATAATATAAATGATTAATCATCATGGTTGATGCATTCACCTTGTGTGATTCATCACATGAGTCATAAGCTCAATAAATGAAGCATTAACACTAAGGATGAATCACACAAATGAGTCATTAAGCAATAAATGCTTATGCCACCTAAACCCCCAAGTCACCATGCTTCTAGAAGCTTCCCGAAAAATTACGAGAACGCCCCTCCAATCCGTGAAAACACGGAAAAACTTTAGACTGTATAAATCCAATAACCTGATACTAGAATCTGGCTTAAACCAAAGCCGGCTAGTAAAAACTGTCCGAACGTCGTACGTGCGTTTAAACACGTATGCGTCCGAACCCTTGTCGTAAAACCATACGACCTCTATATCATTTCGCCTGGAGCAGGGAAACTCTCTGTGTGGGACTCTAAAGACTCGACACTACGTTGGCAGTGGGTTTAACCACAGACCGCAAGCGGTATTAGCTGTACGTAATGGTCCCCAGGTAGATGTCGATAAGAAGGCCGATGAGGAAACCCATCCGAACTCCTACTGAGCCTGATGTGACAATCTCCGTACAGTCCGGTCTGTTCGTCTAAGACTATCGCATATCGAGCCTAGGGGGCGGCAAGCGTCAGTCCCCTAATAGCGGTATAAGTCGTGTCGGAGCATAGCCCATTACACCCTGAGAAACTACTGGAACCTACCAGTAAATCTCGCTTGCCCTGGCCAGGGACTTTGCGTAATGGCTCTCTGACACAGCGCGATATCAACTCCCAATACCGGGAGAGACGAATCCTGTCTAACCGCCACTGCCTCCAAGTGCTCGGGACTGCACCCAACTGCTACCTGTTTGTACGACTCCTTTGAGCCATGGTAGGGTAGCAATCTAAGAACAGTGGGACACACTCGAGGCAAAGTAGCAGTGTCAAGTCTGCGGACTATGCTGTACTCATGTCATCTGGGAACTGTTAACTGACGACGGGTATAATACCAACCAACAGTTCCTCTGCGAGTCCTGTCCGGTGTACCCGTAACCTAACGAGCACCTGTATACTATCTCCAGTACGACGTAATGATGGCTGTGGGACAGACCATCTCCCCAACTGCGATGAGAAGCGTACACACTAGTCTACTCCGGAATATCGATACCCTGTTTCGATAATCCTACGACTAGGGACAAGTATATGATGTTGCTTATAGACTACCCAGCCCCCACTAGTATGACTGCCATCGCAACGCTGGTAATCAAGCAAAGATCCTAAGGGCTCTACTAATATGTATAAGTGATACGTTACAAGAAATATATGCACATATTAAAGTAGACACAAACCAAGTAGCATACTACCATTTTTAGCAAGACTGTTGTATAACTGTGAATATCTCAAGCTTCCATTAAGTAATATACAACCTAGTATGATACAATAATGACCCCTAGGGCATATGCACTAACAGGAAGGTCGGTATAAGCCCATTCCTTAGAGTCGGACTGACGACCACGTCTCTTAGCATGAATCGAAATAATAGCCAAGTAAGAATTGGTCGGCGTTGACTGATTCCTCCTCGATGTAGTTCCTAGACCCGTGTCTTCGGATGGTAGGAATTTATCATTCGGAGGTTGGCCGACCAGGGATCTGCACGGTTTCTCCTTGGCGGGGGCTTCGATCCTTGGCATTGGCGGGTAGGAAGTTGCCCGCTAAGGATTAACCGAGCAGGGGAGCTGCTCGGTGGCTTCTTGATGAGGGCTTTCGATCCTTAGTGTAGATGGGTAGGAGCTACCGGCTAAGGATTGACCGAGCAGGGGAGCTGCTCGGTGGCCTCTTGATGAGGGCTTTCGATCCTTGGCGTGGATGGGTAGGAGCTACCCGCCAGGGATTGACCGAGTAGGGGAGCTTCTCGGTGGCCTCTTGATGAGGACTTTCGATCCTTGGTGTGGATGGGCAGGAGCTACCCGCCAAGGATTGACCGAGCAGGGAAGCTGCTCGGTGGCCTCTTATTGACCGAGCAGGGAAGCTGCCCGGTGGCCTCTTGATGAGGGCTTTCGATCCATAGCATAGATGGGTAGGAGCTACCCGCCAGGGATTGACCGCGCAGGGAAGCTGCTCGGTGGCCTCTTGATGAGGGATTTCGATCCATGGCATGGATGGGTAGGAGCTACCCGCCAGGGATTTGCCGACCAGGGGAGCTACTCGGTGGCTTCTTGATGAGAGCTTTCGTTCCTTGTACTAGATGTGTAGGAGCTACCCGCCAGGGATTGGTCGAGCAGGGGAGCTGTTCGGTGGCCTCTTGATGAGGGCTTTCGATCCTTGGCCTGGATGGGTAGGAGCTACCCGCCAGGGATCGGCCGAGCAGGGAAGATTCTCGGTGGCCTCTTGATTACACCTTTCGATCCTTGGCGTGGATGAGTAGGAGCTACTCGCCAGGGATTGACCGAGCAGGGAAGCTGCTCGGTGGCCTCTTGATGAGGGCTTTCAATCCTTGGCGCGGATGGGTAGGAGCTACCCGCCAGGGATTGGCCGAGCAGGGAAGCTGCTCGGTGGCCTCTTGATGAGAGCTTTCGATCCTTGGCGGGGATTGGTAGGAGCTACCCTCCAGGGATTGACCGAGCAGGGAAGCTGCTCGGTGGCCTCTTGATGAGGGCTTTCGATCCTTGGCGTGGATGGGTAGGAGCTACCTGCCAGGATTTATCGAGCAGGGAAGCTTCTTGATGGCCTCTGTCCCCTCATAAAATATCAGGAAAACCCCCAATAGGGCATCACGTGCCCACACGTGACCAGGGGTCACGTGCTGACACGTGATGGTTTCTGGGGATTCTGCTGAAATAGAATTAAATTCTAATCAAACAAGCAATCAGTGGAGTCACGTGCCCATACGTGATGGGCCTTTAAAAGCCCACTGAAGAGAATTAAAAGTGTAATAAAACAGTAAGGAATACCCCAATGGGGCATTACGTGTCCACACGTGACTAAAGGTCACGTGCATACACGTGATGGGTTCTTAAGCTATTTAACTAATAGAATTAAATTCTATTTAAATGATCAAACAGTGGGATCATGTGCCAACACGTGATAGGCTCTTAAACCTTCTAAACTAATAGAATTAAATTCTAATTAAGAGGGAATCGAGAACCCTAACTGGAAAAATATTTCTCTAGATCTTTCCAAACAAAAAAGATTGTGCTCTGTAAAGTGGAGCACCGTTGAATTAAAAATCCAATGGTGATTAAAAATCATCAATTTATAGAAAGATTCTATACAAGGAAAGATTTCCCTGAAATTCACCAAGAATAACAAACAGAATATCTTTTGGATTAAAAATCCAATGGTGAATAAAATTCATTGAGTGATCTAAAAGATCATGTTGGTTACAAAATCAATTAAAATATTTCAATGAAAGATTGACTAAACAAACTGATTCTTTTCTTTCTCCTATAAATAGGAGCCAAGAAGAAAAGAAAAAGGATCTTTTTTTAGAAAAAACACAACAACAGAGAGGAAAAAGAGAGGAGAATTTAATTCTCAAGAGAGAAAAGAAGATCTCTTTAGAGAAAAAAAAACTCTAGGTGAGAAAAAAAGAAGAAGTTCATTCTACAAGCTCTCACAAAATAAAAGAGAATTTAATTCTCAAACTAAGAGTTTAACTCTTCTGAATAAGAACTTAGTTCTTCGTTTGGTTAAAGGTCTGCAGATGCAGATCTCCCCATAAGTTGAGAATTTAATTCTCATCAGGGAGATTCTGCCATGCAGATCTAAAACCTAAGGGAAGAGCTAAGTTTAGAGAATTCAATTCTCACATCAAACCAATTAGGAATTTAATTCCTTCAAACAAAATAGGGTTTAACTCTTAATACAAGAACTTAGTTCTTCTTTTGGTTGAAGATCTGCAGAAGAAGATCTCCCCATAAGTTGAGAATTTAATTCTCATCGTGGAAATTCTGCCATGCAGATCCAAAACTTAGAGGGAGAATCGAGTTTAAAGAATTTAATTCTTCCAAATACATAGGAATTTAATTTCTCTAAACAAAATTAGGGTTTAACCCTACAAAAGAATTTAATTCTTAAAACAAGAGACTTACAACTCTCCATGCACGTAAAGAAATCAATATCCAACCTGGTCACGTTGCAACACGTGACCCTCCCCCTCAATGATCAGAAAGAGAACGAACAAGATTAGGTCACGTGCCCCCACGTGACCCTTAAACAGAATTCTCAAAATAAAGAAGGGCGGAACAGATTTTGGGTGCCTCACGTGTCCCCACGTGAATTTAACCGACTCCTCAAAATGAGAAATAAAAATCTTGGAGGAAATGCCTCACGTGTTCACACGTGACCCTCAAAACTAAAGGGAATAAAGTCAAAGGCAATACTGATCTAGGGCGCTTCACGTGTCCCCACGTGACCCCTGACTAACACCTTTTTAAAAGGGCAAATGAGGGAAAACAGAGGAATTAATACCCAATACATGGGCACTATCACGTGCCCACACGTAATGATTACAAAGATTAAGTGTTTAACACTTATTGGCAGATTTTGAGAGTAAAATAAAGGAAGTCTGGCCCAATTCTCCGGCGCCTCACGTGACTCCACGTGACCACCTCATTTCTAGTGTTTAACACTATTTTGAGCGTTTTGTCCCTAGTGTTTAACACTATTTTAAGTGCATCACGTGGGAACACGTGATCGTAAAATATGTGTTAGTGTTTAACACTATTTTCAAACCAGTCTTAGCCCAAAATTAGTTAAGTTTTCCAGAGACAAGATCTCCCCTTTGATTGAGCCCCAACTATATCCTTCCAAACTTGATCATTTCATATGACATTCAAAGTAAAGTCTAGAGCTATAATGAATGACTAGAGCTCAGCCAAAGATAAAATGTTGTCAAAGCCCCCAAACCCCTGTTTAGCATTGCTAAATAATGGGGGGCTGAACCCAGACAAATGTTCAACAGTCCGAACAAAGGTCTAGCATTTTAAACTTAATTAGACTTAGCCCAAGTTGGCTATAAGTCCTCAATTCAAATTTAACTGAGCCCATGTGCTCATAATCCAATTAATTGATCTTAGTTCCAAATTGGACTACAGATTTCCCAATCAACATTGGTTCAAGGGTACATCTCTTCACTCCTTTGATATCTGTCGTTGTAATCCTTCAATATTTTCAGAGAGGTGATGGGTCCCGACAACCATAAATTTCATATACTATGACGTCTTTAAACTGGACTGTGGGGTCCTTAAACCCATGGACTATGATGTCCTTAACCTCGGACTGTGCGGTCCTTAAGCCCATGGACTATGATGTCCTTAATCTCGGACTGTGGGGTCCTTAAGCCAATGGACTGTGATGTCATTAACCTTGGACCACCATGTTCTTAAACTGGTAATCGATCGCAATGTCCCTAAACTAAACAATAGAGCCCAAACGCTCTCTTGTTGGATCTAAATGATCCCGTTGAGTTGATCTTAGTCTAAAATTAGACTAATGCATCCTCAACAAACGTTTAAGTTGATCTTAGTTTCAAATGAGACTAACGTATCCTTAAACCCAACCCCAAATCTAAGAAAAAACGGATTTGGACTAATCCACGCCCTATGGTCGATAACATAAAGTAGTCTCCGTATACAATCCACGGGCAACCAAAAACAAAACAAACACACACGACACAAAGTGACCATCTGGAGAAGGAGAAAGTGGTTACCACGATGCGGTAGCATAATTAACTGCAGGAGCTTGCGCATGCAGGGAAGAGCGTCCCCACAATCAAAAACCCCTCAATGAGGGGGAATCTGACGAAGTCTGCTACATCGGTCGCATCCGTTTAAACCTTCGATACATGGTGTCATAAATCAACTTGGCATCTTTGGAGAGGTGGACGGATAACACCAATTAGCACCTGCCCCCAAATTCAGGCAAGACGGACCTACGCGGTCGCGTCACCGTATTTCGGCGGAGAACAGATTCTGGCACGCCCAGTGGGACCTTTTCCTCTTTCCACTCCACACTTCGTGTGTCGTGTTCACGAACGAATCGCGGTTTGATATGGTTGACCTTGGGTTCGAGGTACTAAGATTTGGTTTTGCTCTCGTGTAGAAAACAAAAGATCAATGGCCTCTAACTGCTCCAACTACAACTGCAACTCCCGTTCCGCCTCATTTGGAGGTGTAACCTACGGGCCCCAAGCGGCCTCCCTGTTCAAGATGCCGGTGGAGCAAGTAACTCAGGCCACCACTGGGCTGTTCTTTGGGACCATGATCCCACCGATGAACTTCAATGCCCCTATACCATTACAAGAAGCTCTGAAGAGCTCGGTCTTTAATCGGCTCACAACTACTGCGGCCCCTCTCAACGGGTCGTCCAGCCCCAACGCCTTAGTCTTTGACAGACTCGGCCAAAGCTCTAACGAGGCCGTGAAGAAGCCTGCGATACCAGAAAGGGTTATCCCAAAAAGGATAGCCATTCCCGCTCTCAAAGTCTTCAAAGCGGATTCTCCTGCCAATGGGTCGGTCTTTACAAGACTGACTGTTCCGACTCTCACTCCAGGCGAAGTCCTCAAAGCTGCTTCATCTGCCCAGAAGTCTGTCTTTGACAGATTGGACATTGCTTCTCAACGGACATCAGTCTTCAAGAGGCTGACGCCAGCAACAACCCTTCGCCAACACAGGGGGAATAAGGAAGTCACCCCTACAGCTGAGACAATCCCAATGGCTCGACACGCTCGACGTCGCCACTGGTGCCGAGTAAGGAAGGCTGGGGGAAACTCTCCTTCTGGACTGACTCCGCCGGCTTCAACGGTGTAAATCGATGTTGCTGTTCCAACTGGGAACAGTTTTGAACCGCTAAGGAGGGTGCGCAAAAACTCTCTGACTGCCGTGCTGAAGATATCTCCTCCACCTGTGGAGAATGCTACAGAAAAGAAGCCGGAGCAGCCCCCTCAGCGGTTGTCCTCCAAAATTTACAAAGTCTGGCGACAGGTCCAGGAATCGGTGATTGACCAGGACTACTCTCGCTGACCAAAGAAGATTAAAGCTAGGCAGGAAAAGAGCCATCCCGTGGTACTACAGAACACGTCATCCGTCTGGGTGCCCGCTGCAACGGCTCCCTCAACTTCAACCGCTCATAAGATTGCAGGGCTTGGAAGGTCAGAACACAGGATCTGAAGCAGGCTGCGGCTTCAGCTTCAGGTGTGTATGTTATTGAAAACTGTCTTTCAATAAACTCTACTTCCTGGGTACTGGATACCGGATCAGGATCTCATATCTGTAATTCTTTGCAGGCACTGAGAAAGCGTAGGGTTTTGAAGGCAGGTGATATGACCCTCAGAGTTGCAAACGAAGCTGGCATGGATGCTGAGTCCGTGGGGGACTATTACCTGGGCTTGTCAGATGGACACGTTTTGGTTTTGCGTAATTGCTATTTTGTACCCAATGCAACTTGTAATATCATTTCTGTATCTTTATTATCTAAAGAAGGTTATGAATTTGCATTTGTAAGTAATGTTGTGAACATTCACCTTAATCAAGTTCTGATTGGGTCAGGTACATTAAGCAATGGTATATACGTATTAAACCAACCACGGATTTTCAATGTCCAGAATACACACAAAAAAAAGTCTCCAGAAATCAATCAGACTTTCCTATGGCATTGTAGACTGGGTCACATCAATGAGAGAAGATTGACTAAGTTACATACAGAAGGATATTTGGATCCATTCCAATATCAATCATATGCAACTTGTCAATCCTGTCTCAAAGGAAAGATGTCAAAGACTCCGTTCACTGGACACGGAGTAAGAGCGAGCGAGCTCTTGGGACTCGTACACAGCGACGTGTGCAGTCCAATGTCTACACATGCGCGAAGCGGTTATTCTTACTTCATTACTTTTACGGATGACTTTTCAAGGTACGGTTATGTCTTCTTAATGAAACATAAATCCGAAGCCTTTGGAAAGTTCCAGGAATATAAGAATGAAGTAGAAAAACAAACAGGCAAAAATATCAAGACACTGAGATCTGATCGAGCACTTAGGATCTTTGCTTGATTACCAGCGTTGCGATGGCAGTCACACTCGTGGGTGCTGGGTAATCCATAAGCACATCCTTATACAGGTCCATAGTCGCAGGACTATCGAGACAGGACATCGATACTCCGGAGTAGACTAGCGTATGCGCTTCTCATCCCAGTAGGGGAGACGGTCTGTCCCACAGCCGTCAGTACGTCGTACTTGAGATAGTATGCGGGTGCTCGTTAGGTTACGAGTACACTGGACAGGACTCGCCGGGAACTGATTGGTTGGTACTATACCTATCGTCAGTTATCAGTTCCCAGGTGACATGAGTACAGCTTAGTCCGCTGACTTGACACTGTCACTTCGCCTCGAGTGTGTTCCCACTGTACTTTGATTACTACCCTACCACGGCTCAAAGGAGTCGTGCAAACAGGTAGTAGTTGGGTGCAGTCCCGAAGCACTTGGAGGCAGTGACGGTTAGACAGGATTCGTCTCTCCCGGTATTGGGGGTTGACATCGCGCTGTATCTAGAAGAGCCATTACACGAGTAGTCCCTGGCCAGGGCAAGCGAGATATACTGGTAGGTTTCCAGTGTTATCTCAGGGTGTTCTGGGCTACACTCCGACACGACTTGTACCGCTATTAAGGGACTGACGTTCACCACCCCCTAGGCCCGCCATGCGATTTATCAGACGAACAGACCGGACTGTACGGAGACTGTCATATTCAGGCTCAGTAGGAGTTCAGATGGGTTTCACCTCGTCCGTCTTCTTATCGGCATCTACCTGGGGGCCGTTACGCACAGCTAGTGCCGCTTGCGGTCTGTGGTTAAACCCACTGCCAGCGTAGTGTCGAGTCTTTAGAGTCCCACACAGAAAGCTATTCGCCTTTAGGCAAAAGAGTAGAGGTCGCATGGTTTTGCGACAGGTCGCATGGTTTTGCGACAGGGTTTGGTCACATCCGTGCACTTGTGCACGTTCAGTGTCCGGACAGTTAACACTACCGGGCTTTGGTTTAAGCCAGATCCTAGTGTACGTTTTGGGATTGGTTTTATCTCGTTTGTATTCGTGTTCCCCGGAATGCGGATACGGGTGTGTATGCACAGCTGACAGAGACAGAGGCAGAGGATTCTCATTAAGGTTGCTGACTGTTGACTTTTGTCAAACCCTAATGAGATTAAGACATATGATTAACAATAATATTAATTGAGTATTATAGTGACATGGTTAGGGTTGAAAGGTTGACCTGGTTGACTTGTTGACTTTTGTTGACCGGTTGACTAGGTTGGACTTGTTGACCACCATCATGACAATGGCCATCATTTGGTTGCATTGACTTATGCTTGTTTGTTTTGTTCACCATTTGCATTTAATGCAAGAAATGATAGTGTTATTTGTCATGATGATAACCTTTACAATATACTCAATTATCATTACTTGTTATCATGATGCTTTTGGATTATGAGAGGGTGTATGAGAAAAATGAGGCTCATTCTTTCATTAGCATTCTCTCTCTTGAGCTCTCTCATTTTTCTCTAGCTCTCACCCTCTTCCTCTTGCTCTCTCTCTACCTCAAGGGAAAACCATTCTCATGTGTTGAGACTCATTGCCCTAGAGATAAAAAGACACCAAAACAATCCTCTACTCATCTTAGTTCACAAGGTTTAGCAAACCGAGTGATCTAGTTTCTTCAAGTTCGAAGAAGAAGCCAAAGGTAGAAGCTTTCGGGTGGATCCATCTTCGGCGCAAGAAGACGACGAGGAGAGGCCGGTCCGTACACCACACGAGTTCAAGATGAAGGAGTTCAAGAAAGGTATAACCCCCTAACCGAGTAGTTAAACAACTCCTAGTTAGGTTGTTAGATAGATAGTTTAACAAAGATCCGGTTTGAGTCCATGTTACCATCTCTAGAAAAATTGTTTTTCATCATTTCCGCAAGCCCGTAAGAACCGGGAGCGGTAGCATGGACTTAAAGTGGTATCAGAGCCTAGTTAAACTCTATCTAACATGTTAGCAAAGTAACTAGAAGTTCGATCAAAGAAAAAGTCGCGAAAAACACCCGTGAAATCAAATTTTTGTCGAATTTTTCATCTGTTCCAAAAATAATAAATCATGCTTTAAAATTCGGCTCAGGGTTTTTAGAAGAAACTGCAAAAAATTGGTCCACTGATCCGATCAAAGCGCCGCGGAAACGCGGCGGGAGCGTGCTCCCGCCGCGGTTCCGCGGCCGAGTTGACTCGGCCGTGGGGAATTTTGGTTGCAGTTTGTTCATAGGGGTGTTTTAGGATTTTTACAATATGTCTTTTCAGCCCAGATTTTCCAGAAAGCAAAATTTGTTTTTGGGGCTTGAAAAACCGTATTTTTATCGAACTTCTAAAGACTAATGCTAACGGGAATATATCTGTGATGTGATATTTGTATTGAACGTCTGCTAATCGCTATATGTCGATTAGTGGGGATTATACAAATCTGTAATCTGTAATGTTGTTGGTATGTGTATATGAATTCATTGGATTGTCGCGGGTGAATAGCCGGGGAGTTGTGAGACGAGAGTCTTTCCTTTTCTTTCAATTCATGTAAATTTGTAAATTGATGTAATATTATTTGTATGGCCGCACAACCGGGTCGGGGTTGTTGCCGTCATTGTATAATTTCTTTTGACTGTTTTTGCTCCTAGGATAGACCCATGGAGGGGGTGCACAAACTACCGGGTATCTCGAAGTGCCGAGTGGCCTACTCACGGTGTTGAGGGAGGTTGCTCCGCTTCGGGTACTTGGTGGGTAGTTTGCCGCACCCGTAGGGGTCTTGGGTGGGGTATTGTCTATTCACCGTGACCGTGTAATCTGCTTTTCGTTACAGGCTCGTACGAATTGCGGATTCCTAGTATATCCAATGTATTCATCTGTGATCTGAAATGGCTATCATTGCAATATATATCTATATATGATATTATTTAGACGTTGCTTATGTTTTACAGCCGCACTAGCCCAGCCCCCGCTCTGTCGTTAGTTAAGTAACCTAACGGGTAATGACGGGGCCCCGTGGCGAATGCGAATGGCATAAGCGTACGTTATATTTTGGTTGTTTTCTGCAATGGTAGGATTAAATGATGGGACGCATTAAAAGAACTAATGCAAGAAAATAAACCAAGTAAAAGTCGTTGGAACACTTTCAAAAACCACTCGGTTCTTTTCAAAAACCAACTTTTAAATGCGGAGTTTGAGCCACTCCTTTTAAAAGCTATCTCGTTCCATCGATCATATCAAGTTCACTACGTTCACGGTTTCGCCAAAACCATTCATAGCCCTCCGTCGTTTCACATGAATAGTCAATAGTATTCAAGCTATGTTTGTTGGCCAAAGTCAAGGCATAGTGATTGGTAGCTATTGGGTATTCATGTGCAGCATAGATAGATGCTTTGGTTTGGGACAGTCGTACCGCCTTGTTGGCTAAAGTCAAGGGTAGGTACGGGTGGGTTCAAATTAACCTGGAGAATGACGGGTAGAACTTGACATGTGACTTATGATTTTTTGGCCAAAGTCAAGGTCATAAGAGCATGGGGCAAAAATCCACATCGGGAGTTTCATAAGTACTGAAACTTGCTAGAGTTGCATACCATTTGGAGTGTGATGATTCTGGTAGGATTCCTTCAGTTTCGTCACGCGATGATATTTGGATCCCGATCCTACTGTGAGTATATGCTACTCCTCGGGAAAATTCTCACTTAACGATCAATGCTATAAACCAAGTAGGTGTCTAGAAAGGTGTTAGCGGGGCTACGCCCACAGGGAAAAGAGGTTATTTAATTAAGGAACTTCGCGAAAGCGTTGGAAAACCTCCCTCGAAGTACCGACACTGGCCTGGCTGAACGGTTAAGCAAGTATTGAGCGGTGAGATTGATCCCGACTAATTATTCCTTTTTGGTTTGAGGAGGGATTCGAGAAACAGTGGGAGCCATTCTGTTTAGACAAACTAAAAACCACTCTAAACTTACAAGAGCATCATGTTGAGTGTTTCTTATCTCTCTCCTAATTGCAGCGACCAATCGACATGACCGGACTTAAGTTACTTCTAGATAAAAACATACTGACAGGGCCAAACTACAAAGATTGGCTCAGGAATGTCAAGATGGCAATCACTTACGACAAGCTGGGGTATCTTCTTACCACCAAAGCTCCCCCTGTCCCAGGTCCCACCTCCAGCGTCGCGGATAAGGAAATCCGTAAGACCTGGGAGATCGATTGCGCGAAGGCCAAGTGCCTCGTGCTTGCCTCTATGGACAATGAACATCAGAGGAGGCACGAGAATATGGACCTCGAATCCATATTTCTTCATACAAAAGAACTGTATGGAGAGCAGTCTCGTATCGCAAGATACGAAGTGTCGAAGAAGCTATTTTCGGCAAGGTTGGCCGTCGGATCATCGGTAGCGGATCACGTGCTTAAGATGATTGGCTTCATTGAGGAGCTCGCGGACCTTGGGACCACGTTAGAGAACGAGCTCTATACGGACTTGATTCTCCAGTCCCTTCCTTCCACTTACGCCCAGTTTATCATAAACTTTAACTTACAAGGAAAAGAAGTTGAACTTCCGGAGCTCCTCAACATGCTGAGGAGTGCAGAGGGCACCCTACAGAAAGGTAGGGAAACATCCACTTTGTTTGTAGGAGGATCTTCCTCTTCTAAGTCCAAGGCGAAAGCCAAGGGAAAGAAGAAGAAAGCCCCCGCCAAACCAAGGGGCGGTGTTAGTAAAGTGGATACGAAGGGAAAAGCAAAAGCAACAAAGATAGCGGGGCAGCTTGTGGATAAAGAAGAATGCTTCTATTGTCATAAGAAGAGACACTGGAATAAAGATTGCAGGGCTTGGAAGGCCAGAACACAGGATCTGAAGCAGGTTGCGGCTTCAGCTTCAGGTGTGTATGTTATTGCAAACTGTCTTTCAATAAACTCTACTTCCTGGGTATTGGATACCGGATCAGGATCTCATATCTGTAATTCTTTGCAGGCACTGAGAAAGCGTAGGGTTTTGAAGGCAGGTGATATGTCCCTCAGAGTTGCAAACGGAGCTGGCATAGATGCTGAGTCCGTGGGGGGCTATCACCTGGGCTTGTCAGATGGACACGTTTTGGTTTTGCGTAATTGCTATTTTGTACCCAATGCAACTTGTAATATCATTTCTGTAACTTTATTATCTAAAGAAGGTTATGAATTTGCATTTGTAAGTAATGTTGTGAACATTCACCTTAATCAAGTTCTGATTGGGTCAGGTACATTAAGCAATGGTATATACGTATTAAACCAACCACAGATTTTCAATGTCCAGAATACACACAAAAAAAAGTCTCCAGAAATCAATCAGACTTTCCTATGGCATTGTAGACTGGGTCACATCAATGAGAGAAGATTGACTAAGTTACATACAGAAGGATATTTGGATCCATTCCAATATCAATCATATGCAACTTGTCAATCCTGTCTCAAAGGAAAGATGATAAAGACTCCGTTCACTGGACACGGAGTAAGAGCGAGCGAGCTCTTGGGACTCGTACACAGCGACGTGTGCAGTCCAATGTCTACACATGCGTGAAGCGGTTATTCTTACTTCATTACTTTTACGGATGACTTTTCAAGGTACGGTTATGTCTTCTTAATGAAACATAAATCCGAAGCCTTTGGAAAGTTCCAAGAATATAAGAATGAAGTAGAAAAACAAACAGGCAAAAGTATCAAGACACTGAGATCTGATCGAGGTGGTGAATACTTGAGTGCCGAGTTCCTGGATTACTTAAAAGAGAATGGAATTCTCTCTCAGCTTACTCCTCCATACACTCCGCAACATAACGGTGTATCGGAGAGACGGAACCGCACCCTATTGGATATGGTACGGTCCATGATAAGTAATGCTGAGTTACCGCGATCATTCTGGGGATATGCACTAGAATCAGCTGCATATCTTTTGAACCGAGTTCCTACTAAGACTGTGCCTACTACACCATATCAGATGTGGTGTGGGAAGAAACCCTATCTTAAGCACATTAAGACATGGGGATGTCCAACTTTTGTCAAAAAGCAGCATGCGGATAAACTCGAGGCACGCTCAGTACAGTGCAAGTTCGTGGGATATCCAAAGAACTCCAAGGGATATTTCTTCTACTGCAAAGAGGAACAAAAGGTTTTTGTTTCTCGTCATGCCTACTTCTTGGAAACTGAGTTTTTGGAAAACCAGATAAGTGGGAGCGCAGTAGAAATGGAAGAAATTCTAGAACCACGAGCTATTACTGAGAGCTTAGTAGAACCAGAGGGTTCAAAAGAACAGGACATTCCTACGCCGCTCCGCAGGAGTAGTAGGCAGTCTCATCCGCCCGAGAGATACTACGGTTTTCTCATAGACGGGGATAGAGAGGATTGCATTATTGATTATGATGAGCCTACTAGCTTCCAGCAGGCCGTTCAGAGCGTTGACTCGGTAAAATGGCTGGATGCAATGCGGACCGAAATGGAGTCCATGTACACCAACAAAGTATGGACGTTGGACATTGCTCCAGATGGGGTAAAACCCGTAGGATGCAAATGGATCTTCAAAAGGAAGATTGGTGTAGATGGACAGGTTGAGACCTATAAGGCTAGACTTGTTGCAAAGGGTTTTCGTCAAAGACCTGGTTTGGACTATGACGAAACCTTTTCTCCAGTGGCTATGCTGAAATCCATTCGGATCCTTCTTGCCATTGCTACCTTCCACGATTATGAGATTTGGCAGATGGACGTAAAGACCGCTTTTCTAAATGGAAATTTAGAGGAGTGTGTTTATATGGACCAGCCAGAGGGTTTCATTCAGAGTGGGAGCAGCGGAAAGGTGTGCAAGTTACTTAAGTCCATCTATGGACTAAAGCAGGCATCGCGGAGTTGGAACATCTATTTTGATGAGACAGTCAAAGAATTTGGCTTTATCAAAAATCCAGATGAACCATGCATCTATAGTAGATTTGTAGCAAGAACTGTCGTATTCCTCGTTTTGTACGTGGATGACATTCTTCTGATAGGGAATGACATTCCTATGCTACAATCTGTCAAGGGGTTCTTGTCACACAGGTTCTCCATGAAAGACCTGGGTGATGCCTCATACATCCTGGGGATCCGGATCCATCGTGATAGATCCAAGAGGATATTAGGACTTTCACAGTTCAGGTACATCGACACCATATGATTGAATTAGAATTTCTCGTTGTGTATATTTGAGAAAATAGAATAGAAATCACAACCAAAAATTATTTGACCGCAATCAACTACGGTGTCGGATGTAGATTGTAAGTGAGTGCGGATCGTCCACAGGGAAAGTGTAATCGTTCGTCTTTTCGAATTTAGATGAGTCGAAACTTTAAAGAAAAGAAAACAAACAATTCATGATTTAAATTTTGTATTTCAAGAAAAAAGAAAATATCTAGATCTAATAACAAGAAAAGATAGAATCAAGAATTGATAGTTTGTTGATTTTTCCACACCAAATCTCAAGAATCGAAATGAGGCTCGTAGGAATCGATCGGATCTATAGATGTGATGTAATCTTACAATTACGTATTCTTATCTTCGATGAATTGATACTAGATCGATGATGATCGATCGAGAATTAGGGATTTCTTGTGAAACTAGGGTTTCATCTTATCCCTTGTTCTTTCGTCGATATCATTCATATTCTAACCTCTAGTAAATTCAAGAAACGATCGTAGATCCCTAATTTCGAGCGATCACAATCAAGAAAGTATCGCTACGAAACTAGGTCATCGATTCTTGAACTTGCTAGGGTTTACAAAACTCGTAGGACTTAAAAATCGTATTAAGATTTGTTACATCATCATTCTACAATCGTCTCGACTCCTTTACAAGCGGAGTTTTACTCAAACATCACAACAAGAACAACAATTACAAATTGAGATCTAATCATGATGCAAGAATTAAAAGAAAGCAAGATTAAAGAATTTCACCTTTTATTTATATCAACAATTTCATTACATTCGCTCAAGAACTACAAGAGGAAGAATTCGATCGTCGACTTGGCTTCGCTCGTCTCCGTGGATCGTGGATCGGCTTGGATCACTTGCCCGATTGAAGATCGGCTCGGCTCCTAAAAGGTTGAAGGCTTCTCACTTGATTTGGTACTCAAGATCTTGGATTTGGAGTGGAATTAGGGTTAGGGTTTCGCACAAGCCTTATCACGAGACTTGTGGAAGAAAATGGTGTAGAATGAACCAATGATTATTGATTAGCCTTTAACCCTAGGTCTAGGTTCCTATTTATAGATAACTAACCCTAGATCTAGGATTTCAAATTCTAAGTTTCCCTCCAAAAGTTTGTTGAGAGAATTCAAATTTCCCTCCAAAAGTTAGTTAGAGGAGAAGCTTCTAGAGGTGATTAGTTAGGAGGGGCTTCTAGAAGAGGATTAGTTAGGAGCTTAATTAGGATTAGCCTTCTTAATCTCCTTTGCTGATCTGGCAGTAGGTTCGAGAGAGTTCTGGAGTTTGAAGTATCAGAAAGAACTGTGGGCCCTGGTATAAGAATTTTGCCCAAAACTTAACGGCTGACGTGGCAGAACCGCCGCGGTTCCGCGGCGCATGCAAGCTTCTGCCGCGGAACCGCGGCTGACTTGGAGAATTGAAGCTTGGGCTTTCTGGTTGTTGCTGGGCCTGATGTATGGGCCTTTTCTGATATATAGAATTGTCTAATTCCTTCTTCATTGCTACCAGATCTGAAAGTATGGAGTTGGTGTAATGTTGATCAGCTCTTTGGTTTTTCTTCCGTATTTTCCTGCATAGACTCAAGACAAGTGTTGCGCAAATACAGAAATGATGCGATGCCATGAAATGCGGTTAATTTCCTTTAAAGTGTCGGTTTAAAAGTCTAACACATGCAATCTCATATTTTGTGACAGATTTGCTAATATGTAGAATATGAATGCCGAACACTTCTAAATGTATGCAAATGTTAAGGAAATTGCCGGCTAAAATATACAATATTTTCGACTGATCAAATACCCCCAAACTTAATTTCGATCGTCTCGAGCGAATGTTTTATTAAAAAGAGAAGGAGAAAATAAAAAAAGAGAAAAACTAACTAGCACACTTTCGTAGGCAACACGATTGCACTGAGCACGTGCAACAAGCCTTTAAACCTCTAGGTGTCCCTAGTAGGAGGAGTGTTGTCTCCTGAGGGTTTTCAGCGGATTGCACCCACAAAATCCAATAATAAAAGAAAGATCATGAATATTACATTTAAAGAAAAGAATTGTAAAAGAAAAGCCTTGAAAATTAGGGTTTCCAACTAATCTAGCTTTTCGGTTGTCATGAGCCCTATCTTAATGGTCATGAAAAGATGTTAGAAATCACGTCCTCCCTCAATAAAACATCGTCTTATTGTTCATTCCTATCTTTATTCCAAACATCGATCATATAACCCTGCGTGTGTGTAAAGGACATCCCTACACCCGGAGAATTCAATTCAAGCTATCATACTCTTGCCCATCAGCCTCAGTATATATATATATATATTTTTTCTCTCGATGAGCTCACACACTTTCATGCGACCGTTAATACTTCTTGAGGTACTAACCGACCGATTACTCATGTGCTTGCTTATTTGGTGTATTTTTCTAATCTTGCACCACCTTAGGTATAGCAGTGACTCCCAGACCAGTTGGCCTTAGGGCACTAGATGAAGAAGCACCCTTGCTATATATTTTTTTATTTCCCTTGGTGATAACAAAACCAGTGTCCATTTTTCTCACCATTTTTTTTCATACTTTTGGCTTTAAGACAAGAGCATTTCAAGGTATCCTCTACTATCCCAGGCTTTAAGACGTGTGTAAGTGCGAATAGCAGGGTAGCAACGCTCAAAATGTTTGGCTTCCAGAATAGAAACTATTTTTCAGACTTATTTTTATCCTCAGATTAGTGACGTCTTTCATCTTACTAACCCTTGGGACAACGGCTCATAACTACTTATTACTAGTTCGTATAAGAAAACTTCTAATTTTCTTAGTTTTCTTAAATTTTTCTAATCTCCTGGATGTAATTTTTCATTATCTAAACTTTTATTATCTTATTTATGTACAAAAATATTTTTATAGTTTTTATATTTTGAAATTTTTTTAATTTTTATAGGTTTTCGAAAATGTTTTGTGCTTATGCAAATGATATGCAAATGATGCGAAAATAAGCACAAACCTCCCCCAAACTTGTTTTCAACAGTGTCCTCACTGTTGCCATCCGTTATATCTACAAAAAACCTGTAAGCTTGGGAGGAATTTATTAGTGGGGGCAAAATATATAAGTGAAGAACCTCCCCCAAACTTATTTTTGGCTCAAAATTTTGTAAAAAATTTCTTTCAAGAGCCCGATTATTCCCCCCCAAACTTAAGCAATGTTTATCTTTGAAAATCATATGAGGGGGTCAAAAATCATTGATCGATGCCAAGCTTTGCAAAGACCGAAGGTTAACACCAACCATTCAAAAATTTTATCAATGCAGTGCTCTGGTTGGTGGAAGAAGAAGTGGGGAAAGATTAAGTGGTGGAATAGAATGTGTGTGCGTCTCATTTTGGAGAGACGATGCAGTGAATATGATGGATTACTCGCATTCTTTTTACAGTTCAAAAGAAGGGGTGGAGGTTCAATTTCATTGATTGGGAGATGATTCATCTCAACACCCGTGTCATTCAAAAATGCGAGTTCATCAGCGAAGATCTCCTCAAAAGTTCCATCTATACCCCGGTGAATAATGTCATCACAAAGTACGGGGTGATCTTCAGACTCTAAAAGCATTTCATAATCGGTGTTAATTGCAGACCCGGACATCTCGGTGGAAGAGTCCGTATGTGTATGATACATAGTTGGGTCAAACAACAACGTATGAAAAGAGTCAAGATCGATATCAGGAGGATCATCAAATTCGCTGCTGTCGATATCCATTAAGTCGACAGAACAGACCTGAGCAGTAGGTTCGGAGGGTACACTTCCCAACTTGTAAATGTTTAGTTCTATTGACCTATTCCCGAAAGATAGGGTCATAGAACCGTTACGACAGTTGATAATAGCATTGGAAGTGGCCAAAAAGGGGCGACCTAAAATCACCGGAATTTGATTCCGTGGGTTCGCTACAGGCTGTGTATCAATTACAATAAAATCTACCGAGAATATAAATTCTCCGATTTTTATTAACACATCCTCCAGTTCACCCCTAGGTTTGGTGATAGATCGGTCGGCCATCTGGAGAGTGCAATTGGTTGGCTTTAACTCTCCGATTCCTAGTTGCTCATAAACAGAATATGGAAGCAAGTTAACACTAGCGCCCAGATCTAGTAGAGCACGGTTGATGTGTTTTTCCCCAATAGTAACGGAAATAGTAGGATATCCTGGATCCTTACGTTTCCTCGGTAATTGTTGGGGAAAGCCGTGTCTATTGTTTTTTCCATAAAAATCTTCTTGGGCACTGGATTCTTTCTCTTCCTAGTGCACAAGTTCTTAAGAGTTTTCGCATAAGACGGAACTTGTTGGATGGCATCTAGGAGAGGGATGTTGGTGTTTACTTGCTTAAAAATGTTCATAATCTTCTCCATATGTGGACTTGGTGTGTTAGCCCTTAACCGATTAGGATAGGGTGCTTTAGCAATAAGTGCTGGGTCCATCATAGGAGAAGGAAGTGTGTGTGGAACCGATCCCAAAATAGAAGTGGGGATCGTCCGTGGAGGGGTAAAAGAGGTGGGCTGAAGTGGCGAGCCTTTTGGGAAACGAAGAATAGGCTCGGAAGAAGGTGGGGTAGAAGAACTGGGGTAAGAAGTGTGTGTGTGTGGAAAGATCTCAGCCGGGGTTCTATTGATTGATTTATCAGTATCATCAAACTCTTCCCCAACGTGATGGTCAAGCACTCTTCCATATCTCAACGTGATTGCATCCACATCATGTGAATAGCTAGAATTGGGTAAAGGTTGAGCTGGAAGTTTCCCTTTCTCTCTTGCACTCATTTCGGCTTTTAGTTGTGCAATTTGTGCTTCCATCGATTTGATATTATTATTTTAAGAGATAATGATCTTCATCACATTCTCGACGGAAGATTGCAAACTTGCCGTCCCTTGGATGGATTGTTTCATGAAAGTATCCAAGGTTTGTGCTAGTGCAGAGGTATTATCTGTACCGGTCAATTGCAAAGGACTAGACGGTGCAAAAGTGTTGGCCGGATTTTGGAAATTTTGTGATTGAAAGGGGTGCTGACTCAATTGAAGTTGTGGGTGCTGTTGTGGTGGAGGGACCCCTTGGAAATTGTTTTGGGTTGGAACCGTGTTTTGAAATTGGGATTGGTTCCAATCAAAGTTAGGGTGATTCCTCCAACCCTGATCATATGTGGAGGAAGATGGATCGTTTCTAGGTCTTTGAAATGCGACATTTGTATGCTCAGGACCTTGAAATGGACATTCTTCCGTCAAGTGAGACGGATCAGAACAGCATCCACATACAGTTTTGGAGAATGACATTTGACTTAGGGCGGCTAAAAATTTGCTTTCCATAGTCTCAAGTTTCTTTTGCATAGCTGAAATGTCAGCTCTAACTGCTATGGAAATATCATTGCCATCCCTAGATGATTGACTCACACCCTCCCACTGTAAAGATTTTTCAGCGAAATCTTCTAGAAAATTCCAGGCTTCCCCATCATCTTTGGTCATAAAATTGCCTTGACACATTGATTCAAGGGTCTGTCTTGTGTAAGGAGTAATGCCCTCATAAATGATTCGGCAAAGATCCCATCTCGGGATGCCGTGATGTGGACATTGGATTAACAGATCCTTGAAGCGGTCAAGACATTTTGAAAATGTTTCATTTGGAAGCTGGGTGAATTGATAGATTTCGCTACGGACTCGAGCTGTTTTGTGATGTGGGTAGAATTTATTAAGGAATGCTTTGACGAATTCGTCCCAATTTGAAATGGAATGTGCGGTAGTGTTATATAGCCACTTCTCGGCTAAATCGCACAAGGTAAATGGGAGAAGACGAAGACGGAAAGCATCCACAGAAAGCTGTGAAGTACCCATCATTGCGCATACATTTTCAAATTTCGTGATAAACACGTATGCGTCTTCAGACTCGAGACCGTGAAATTTTGGTAGAAGGTTGATGTATTGGGGTTTTATTTGAAAATTTTCCCCATTGGCTGGTGGAATGGAAAGACAGGTGGAAAGTGGGCCTCGTGTAGGATAGCATCTCTCTTGGAGAGAGATGCGAGGTGGATTCTGCACACCAACGGACGGCGGCAGAGTAGTGGAAAAGAAGTTCGATGGAGGTGGATCCATCGATGTGGGTGTGGTGGTGGGTAAAAGAAAAGGTAAATGTAGAAATAGCGACTTTAGGGTCGATGAGGGAAACGCGGACTAACAGGCACTAGAAACCCGTGTCCAGCCTATCTTGCACTAAAAAGGGTTAGTACAAGTGGCAGCGTGAATTTATAATTAGGGGAAATGATGAATACGGTGTTTGTTTTGAAAATTGATACGGATTTTTTTAAAAAAATATGATGCAACAAAACAAATGCAACACACAAAACCCTAAAATCTAGGGGTCACCTAGGTCAAAGCTCTAGACCGCTCCTAACTGCCAAAAGACAAGTCGCAGGATAAATGCTCCACTGCCTCTTTGTCCCCCTGTGGCCGGATAAGTGCCAGGTAAGTGGGAAGGAACCACCACTACAGTGGGCCTAATTAAAAACCACTAGCCTTAGACACACTCGCCTTAGGCACCACAAGAAAACTCGGATAAGCAATGAATTACCCACGGCCTTCTCTTGTCCTAATTGAGCGCGACGGTCCTTAGAGTCATATCTAGATTTCTTTTAATTAATGAGGGTCAATGCGGATGCAAGTTTTGCGATTTTCGGGGCCTAGGAATGGTAATGAACTCCCCACCTAATTTGGATTTGGTCGTGCCCCTTAAATTTCCGTATTAATATGCAACAACCACAAGAATCAAAAACACGCACAAATTTTTATTTTGCTTTTGCGCGCTGCGATTTATTTGCAAAGAAACCTGCAGTAAAATTGTTATTGGAGCAGATGAGGTAAGAGATAAGAAAGTTAGAAGATACCTGAGAAAAATTGGTGCAGTGAACAGTCAACAGAGCCGCTCTTCCGCCGCAAAATGAAGGCTAACGCCGCGGATCCGCGCTTGAATATACTGTTCACTCTACCAAATTTCACCAGTAGCTTTCTGTTGAGTTCTACAGCTCTCTGGAATTTTCAGAAAAAATTTTCTCCAGCTCCAATGATTCCAGATTTTCTCGCAACAAATCACAACACACGTATTAGTGTTTGCACGAATTTAGATCTAAAAAATATGATGGAATAAATTGTTCAACTCAAATTTCAAAATACGAACTATTAGCGCACTATCCCCGGCAACGGCGCCATTTGATTGTAATAATTTTCTTGGTTATTATTTAAAAGTGTATCTAATCAAAATGTCCCCGGCAACGGCGCCATTTTGATTGATCGTTTTTCCCGTTGTGTAGTATATAGAGAAATTTGTAAAGAACTTCACAACCAAAAACTATTTTGACCGCAATCAAACTACGGTGTCGGATGTAGTTTGTAGTGAGTGCGGATCGTCCACAGGGATTGCACGATTCACTTGTATTTTGATACGTTTGAAATGAAATGTTAAGCAACAATAAAAGAAAACATGATTCAAGAATGATTTGTATTCAAGTGTCACTATTCTTTACTCAAGAATCAAGAAACTATAAACAATCAAGAATCGGTTGTTTTGATAATATTTCCAATCAACAATCAAGAATATAAGAGAGGCTCGTAGGAATTGATAGGATCAATAGACGTGATGTAATCTAAAGATATCGTGTTCTTGTCCTTCGAAGGATTGATACTAGATTGATGATGATCGACGAGAGTTGGGGCTTTCTCGTGAAACTAGGGTTTCATCCTATAACCCTTGTTCTTTCGTCGATATCATTCCTTTTCTAGCCTCTACCAAATTCAAGAAACGATCGTAACTCCCCAATTTCGATCGATGTCAATCAAGAAAGCATCGAAACGAAATGGGTCGTCGTTTCTTGAACTAGCTAGGGTTTACAAAACTCGTGGGAATCAAGAATCGATTAAAGCTATGTTACATCATCATTCTATTATCCGTCTCGACTCCTCGACGAGTGGAGTTTTATTCACACATCACCACAAAGACAATATTAAAGATTTGTAAAGATAACATGATGCGGAATTTAAAGAAAACAAGATAAAAGAATATCACCTTTTATTTAATCAACAATTTCAATACATTCTTTCAAGAATCTACAAGAAGAAGAAATCGATCGTTGACTCGGCTTCGCTCGTCTCCGTGGATCGTGGATCTACTTTGATCTCTTGCCCGATTGAAGATCGGCTCGGCTCATAAAAGGGTTGAAGGCATCTTGCTTGGCTTGCACTCAAGATCTTGAATTGTGGTTGGATTTAGGTTTAGGGTTTCGCACAAGCCTTGTCACGAGACTTGTGGAAGAAAATGGTGTAGAATGAACCAATGATTATTGATTAGCCTTTAACCCTAGGTCTAGGTTCCTATTTATAGATAACTAACCCTAGATCTAGGATTTCAAATTCTAAGTTTCCCTCCAAAAGTTTGTTGAGAGAATTCAAATTTCCCTCCAAAAGTTAGTTAGAGGAGAAGCTTCTAGAGGTGATTAGTTAGGAGGGGCTTCTAGAAGAGGATTAGTTAGGAGCTTAATTAGGATTAGCCTTCTTAATCTCCTTTGCTGATCTGGCAGTAGGTTCGAGAGAGTTCTGGAGTTTGAAGTATCAGAAAGAACTGTGGGCCCTGGTATAAGAATTTTGCCCAAAACTTAACGGCTGACGTGGCAGAACCGCCGCGGTTCCGCGGCGCATGCAAGCTTCTGCCGCGGAACCGCGGCTGACTTGGAGAATTGAAGCTTGGGCTTTCTGGTTGTTGCTGGGCCTGATGTATGGGCCTTTTTCTGATATATAGAATTGTCTAATTCCTTCTTCATTGCTACCAGATCTGAAAGTATGGAGTTGGTGTAATGTTGATCAGCTCTTTGGTTTTTCTTCCGTATTTTCATGCATAGACTCAAGACAAGTGTTGCGCAAATACAGAAATGATGCGATGCCATGAAATGCGGTTAATTTCCTTTAAAGTGTCGGTTTAAAAGTCTAACACATGCAATCTCATATTTTGTGACAGATTTGCTAATATGTAGAATATGAATCCCGAACACTTCTAAATGTATGCAAATGTTAAGGAAATTGCCGGCTAAAATATACAATATTTTCGACTGATCACCATACTGAAAAGATTCAGTATGGAAGATTCTAAGCGCGGTAATCTACCGGCTTGTCACGGGATCACCCTCTCCAAAGAGATGTCTCCCAAGACTGATTTGGAAAGGGATCGCATGTCTATTATACCCTGCGCTTCTGCGGTAGGCTCTATAATGTATGCGATGTTGTGTACCAGACCGGATGTAGCTTATGCACTGAGTGTAGTAAGCCGGTATCAGTCAAACCCTGGGGAGAAACACTGGATAGCGGTAAAGAACATTCTCAAGTACCTGAGAAGGACTAAGGAGATGTTCTTGGTGTATGGCGGAAAAGACCTCTAGATCGAAGCCTTTGCTGACTCCAGCTTCCAGAGTGACAAGGATGATTCCAAGTCCATGTCGGGTTTTGTCTTTACCCTCAATGGAGGGGCGGTGTGTTGGAAGAGTTCCAAACAGGAAACCGTTGCTGACTCGACTATGGAAGCGGAATACATCGCTGCATCTGATGCCGCAAAAGAAGCCGTCTGGATGAGGAAGTTCTTGAAAGAACTTCAGGTGGTTCCGTCCATTGTTGATCCAATACCTCTGTATTGCGACAACAACGGGGCTATAGCTTTAGCGAAGGAACCCAGGTCCCATCAGAAATCCAGACACATCTGGAGGCGGTATCACCTGATCAGGGAGATCGTGGATCGCCAGGAGATCGAGGTTCGGAGGGTTGCTTTAGAAGATAACACAGCAGATCCATTCACCAAGGCCTTGCCCCAGACTCAGTTCGAGCGGCTGATCGAGATGATAGGTCTTCGATACGCCAGTACATGGCCTTAGTGCAAATGGGAGATTGTTAGTGTATATGCCCTAGAGGCCATTACTGTATCATACTAGTATGTATATTACTTAATGGAAGCTTGGGATATTCACCTTGTATTGACAATCTTGCTCAAAATGGTAGTATGCTACTTGGTTTGTTTCTACTTCAATGTGTACATGTGTTTATTTTATTATATCACCTATACGCATTAGTGGAGCCCTTACGATCTTTGCTTGATTACCAGCGTTGTGATGGCAGTCACACTCGTGGGGGCTGGGTAATCCATAAGCACATCCTTATACAGGTCCCTAGTCGCAGGACTATCGAGACAGGGTATCGATACTCCGGAGTAGACTAGCGTATGCGCTTCTCATCCCAGCAGGGGAGACGGTCTGTCCTACAGCCGTCAGTACGTCGTACTTGAGATAGTATGCGGGTGCTCGTTAGGTTACGAGTACAATGGACAGGACTCTTCAGGAACTGATTGGTTGGTACTATACCTATCGTCAGTTATCAGTTCCCAGGTGACATGAGTACAGCTTAGTCCGCTGACTTGACACTGTCACTTCGCCTCGAGTGTGTTCCCACTGTACTTTGATTACTACCTTACCACGGCTCAAAGGAGTCATGGAAACATGTAGTAGTTGGGTGCAGTCCTGAAGCACTTGGAGGCAGTGACGGTTAGACAGGATTCGTCTCTCCCGGTATTGGGGGTTGACATCGCGCTGTGTCTAGGAGAGCATTACACGAGTAGTCCCTGGCCAGGGCAAGCGAGATATACTGGTAGGTTTCCAGTGTTATCTCAGGGTGTTCTGGGCTACACTCCGACACGACTTGTACCGCTATTAGGGGACTGACGTTCACCACCCCCTAGGCCCGCCATGCGATGTATCAGACGAACAGACCGGACTGTACGGAGACTGTCACATTCATGCTCAGTAGGAGTTCAGATGGGTTTCACCTCGTCCGTCTTCTTATCGGCATCTACCTGGGGGCCGTTACGCACAGCTAGTGCCGCTTGCGGTCTGTGGTTAAACCCACTGCCAGCGTAGTGTTGAGTTTTTAGAGTCCCACACAGAAAGCTATTCGCCTTTAGGAAAAAGAGTAGAGGTCGCATGGTTTTGCGACAGGTCGCATGGTTTTGCGACAGGGTTGGAAGAATATAATCAGAAAGCGTACGGACCTGCAAAAACATATTGACGCGTTGGAAGAATATAATCAGAAAGCGCGGACTTCAGTCACACTCCAAGAGTTTCTCAGCCACGTCCTTGAGGACAAAGATGATGACAATGGAGAAGACTCGTCGGATGAATCTGAGGATTATGTGGCAAGCTGCCATGTGATCTCTCACTCGTTGATAGACGGTGAAGAAGCTCCTGAGCAGAGAAACTGGGGGCAGATCCTGAGCCGGAACTTCTAGGACCATCAGACGAAATGATTGATGCATTCCTAAATGAAGCTCTTCTGAAAAGCAAAGCTAACCGAGAGTGCGAGATAGCCATATTTGAAAAAGCCAAATGCCGGTGACTGGACGAAAGGGTTGAAACGCCCCTGCCAGATCAAAGTACATTCGCCGCAAATAAAAACAGGTTCAAGACAAGGAAAAGGTTCGCCAGAGCCTTGTCAATGGGAATGAAATTGCCCTCGTTCAGAGGAAATTATCCTGGCAATATACATCTTGATGAAGCAGACACACATCCTAACTTTTTCTTATACCATCAGAGGATCGCACACCCTACTGAAGAATGCATGGCCTTTAAAAACTGGTGGCAAGGATATGTTGCCCGCCGACAACACGTGCAGCGAATGAAGCGCAAGGCTCATCGAGAACAGAGGAGAACGACTGATGAGCATAAAAGAACAGCCGGCAACTGTCACATGGTTGATAGCAAGGGATCGCAAGTTCTCACCTTCGGGAGAGACTCTGACGAAGAAATGACTCTCGGCCCTCTCTTCAAAGAATCCACCTCAAGAAAAGAAGAAGATCTGAAGAGCTGTGAGAACATTCAGCTGCGCAATCGCATATTACCTGAAAAGAATCTCGGACTTGCAAATAAAGGATCGAACAAAAAGGATAAGGGGAAAGAAAAGGTCCCTGAAGATATCGCCCTCGATGATCGAGTTGTCGAAGAGCTGACACCCAAGGACCTGCCAAAGAAAAGTAAGGTGGATTACAACGTTCTGGCACACTTGAGGAAGCTACCTTCACAGCTAAGCATTCTCGATGCACACTTGTTATCAAAAGAGGCAAGAGATTCTTTGATTAAGGCACTACAAGAGCCCGAGCACTTCCAGGATTTCCTCGCCGAAAAAAAGATGAAGGACGAGCTGGAAGAAATGCACACGGCCGATATCACTTTCGGCGATGAAGATCTCCTCCTCGGGACGTGTGAGCATAACCGTCCCCTCTATGTCTCCGGATACTGTCATGATATCAAGATAGGCAAAATCCTAGTCGATAATGGGTCCTCCGTCAACCTTCTCAATGTAAGAGTGTTGAAGGAAATCTGCATGAGCGTTCAGCACCTCGCTCGTGATAAAATCACCATCTCTGGGTTTGACACCCAGTCATCACGGACGCTCGGGTCTGTGATATTGACATTACGCTTTGGGCTGCTCGTCACGGACAACAAGTTCCACGTCATTGACGCGAAGACTTGCTACAACGCTTTGCTCGGCAGACCTTGGTTACACGAGTACAACATCATCCCTTCTACACAACATCAGTGTATGAAATACTTCAAGGATGGTCTCGAGTATACTGTGACAGGGGAACTAAACCCATTCTCCGTGAATGAAGTCCAAAAGTACGAAGATGCAAAATACTTCCTGCCAGATTTTGTTACGCCCCGCTTCCCAGAGTGCGCTAAGATAGGCACGTGACAGAGCCAACCATGCTACCTGTGGATAGGAAACATCCCTCCACAATCACATTACGGCTGTCTAGAGATATTAAGAACAGGAAAATAAAATAAACTATCTAGTACATGTCCATGAGCCAGAATAAACGAGTCAAGAAATAATATGCGGAAGCAATAAATCCGAAGAGCAAAAACATCCGGAAATTAAAACATAACTAAACTGGATACTAACTAGATTATCACAGCTCGGCCTAACGGCGGAAGTACTCCTGATCAGCCTGCGACAAGGGTAGAGGATCTGGGCCATGCAAAACCCAGACGTCAGTGCGTCATAATATCAATAATTCTAAGCAAGCAGGATGTAATGAAATATGCAGGCATGAAGTATGAACAGTAACAAGTCATCAGTAACAAGTAAACAGTAACATGAATATAGATCAGTGAACAAGATATAAACAGGTGAAGTGCAGTGAGTAGTCTAAACCGTGCTATAGGGTTATCTACTCTAAAGTTATTCGAAATCAACTAATGTAATCCTCATCGTAACCCATCGGTCTATGCCCCATTCAACCCCACGGGACCACGGTAACAAGATATGATAGACTGTTAGTCTATGTCCCGTTCAACCCCACGGGACCACGGTAACAAGATGTAATAGCCCTTTGAGTTACGTTCGGATACATTCTTGATTTCCCATACCCACAAGGTTATGTGTGTAAGTTAGGTATTGATAAATCTGGAGCTAATGCCAACACAGGATCAAGCAGGTACAGGTTTGTCTGTATAGACAACAGAAAATGTCCGTATGGACAACAGGTCAAGATTGTCGGCATCAGTAACAAGATCAGGTAACATGTCAAGCTGTGGTACATCAGGTCATGTCAGGTGGTATACATGTATCAAGTCATGTCAAGTAGTGGTATATCAGGTCATGTCAATTAGTGCACAGGTGTCAAACGGGTGCTCATAATCAAACTGTAGCAAGTATTGAATCAAGGTGAAAGTACGTATGTACAATAAAAGTATGGATGCACAAATATCGATCAGGGGTCACATCATGACTAAGCAGGATGCACAATTATCAAGCATGGTGCACTAATACAACAGTAACATGAAATAATATGGTCTCGGCGTGCAACTAGATATGTAATAAACCGTACGGATACAGACGGATACTATAAAACTGTAAATCGGTAAAATTTGCTGAATATTAAAACACAAGCACTATTATTTATTAAATAGATATTGATATAATAATATTAACATGGATAACATATTCAAACCGATTAATAACTATAAAAGTGGTATTGATTAACCATGCATAAGAAAGTTCCGTTCAGAAATTCAGCGTCACCCTGATTTGTAAAATAGCTTAAAAATAACAAACGTTCTCCAAAAGGGACATGTCTTATACCAAAACAAAGATAATTCAATAAGATTTTTATTTTTATAATTTGAAGTATATTAGGTTGTTCCTACAAAAAAGTATGAACATTCGAAGTTGAAATTTTGCTGCTGGAATTTCCCTGGACAGCAGTTTAGAGATATTTTCATTTGCATTTTACGTTATTTAAACAATTTATTTTGCAAGTAAATATTTAATAGAGTTATAGTATTCTGAGTTAGCTTATTAACGAACTAAAGAACTTATAATAATAATTTTTCTATGATTTATAATGAATTTTATAAGGTAAGGTGTACAGTAAATTTCAGATTTGTCGTATCTGCTTTGCAACGACGTTTCATGTGTAAATTATAATATTTTCAAACTATATTTTGTATAACCTTATAAAATGCAGATTATAAACTAATTAAAGATAACAATAAGAAATATTACGATGATATATATTTTAAATGATATGGATGCAAACGGGTATCCGAAAACGGTAAAACTTTAATATGGATGTACAGTGCAATCAACATGTGATATTTTTATTCATATGGATGCAAAATAAGATACATAGCATGTAGCAAGATGAATTAGCATGCGATTAAATATCTAAATATTGATATGGATGCATACGGATGTCCGAAGACAGTAAAACTGTAAAATGGTAATGTGGGATGCATAACTAAACATTATGTGATGTTATTATTCAAATGGGTGCAATATATTGTAGTCTAGCATGTAACAAGATACATTTGCATGCACTAGATATGAAATAAATTATACGAATGCAAACGGATGTTGTAAAACAGTAAAATGATAATAGGGGATGTACAATACATTAAACATGAAATATTATTATTAATATGGATGTAGTATATATCATAGCATGTAGCAAGATAAACTTGCCTCGATCGAATCACGCGACGGATACGCACGGCACGTCCGACGTCGGTAAATCGTCGCAACCCACGCGCGACACGCAGTACGGGTCCAGGCAAGGTAAGAGGGTGATTGCACAGGCAAGGTACGTTCACTGGATCATTCGGATCGTCAGCGACGAGCACGGCTCCGGCGGTGATCACCGGAATCAAGAAACAAGATCAAGAAAAAGAAAGAAGAAAGAAGAAGAAGAGGCTGTGTATTAAATAAGGAAGAAAAAAATAAATAAAATATATATAAATATATATATGCAGAGGAAAGAGAGAGAGAAAGAGGTTGTTAGTTTGTTAGGAAATTAGTTTAGATTTAAATTTAAAAAAATCTTTTATTAGTTAACTAAATTTTAATTTGTATCAGTTTATAAAATTAATATTATATAAATAAAATTTGATATTCTGGTAAATACAAACATAGTCCAAAACATGATCGGGTCGGGTCTAAAATTCAGTTTTAAAATACGAAAAATTTACATGTCGACCAAAATTAAAGTTGGATATCCGGGTAACGAAAAATGCATACCCCCAAGAATGGATGCACGCTCGTGCACGTAGCCATCCAAACAAGTCCGTTTCACTGAACGGGACGAGAACAAGATGCGCGGATGCTACCACGGGGTTAGGGATATCATGCAGGCCATGCAATGTATTTTTAAAATATTTTACGTGACTTAAAATGTTATATGGTAAAAGATGCAAATGCTAGATAAAAAGCGAGTATGCAATAAACATGAAAATGCACAAATCTACATAACAAGTCAGGATAATTCATAAACATGAATCAAGACAGGTTTCAAGTAAGCGGGTCGGGTCGGATGCTAATACAGATATCAGATATATTAATTGCACCCAAAACACAGTAAATCAGGAAAATACCATAATTAAAGAAATACGTGAACTGGAATTGGTATAAATGAAGTAGGGTGTTACATTATACCCAACTACAAAACGAATTTCGTCCTCGAAATTCCTAAGACAAGAAAAGATGAACAATCAAGAAACTACAAGAAGAGATCTGGAAACTTCGGTCGAATCTCGTCTCCTCGTTCCCAAGTCGATTCTCCATGCGAGCGATTTCCCTAAGAAACAAGTACGAGAGGGATAACCTTGTTCTTAAGAACCTTTTCCCTTCGATCAACAATCGACATCGGTCGTTCCTCAAAGGTCAATCCTCTCTTACAGTCAGCTCTGAATGATCCAGCACGTGTGTTTCATCTCGAACATACTTACGGAGTTGAGATACATGAAACACGTCATGAACATTCGCCAAAGATTGTGGTAACGCCAATCGATAAGCCACTTCTCCAACACGCTCCAAAAACTCGAAAGGCCCTACAAATCGAGGACTAAACTTGCCTCGACTCCCAAAACAAATTACTCCCCTGGTTGGTAATATCTTCAAGAACACAAGATCACCAACAGCGAACTCTAAAGGTCTTCTCGATATATCTGCCCAACTCTTCTGCCAATCTTGTGCTGTCTTCATGTGATTCCGGATAGTATTAACCTTCTCTACTGTTTGCACGATCAAATCCGGTCCCAACAATCTTCGCTCTCCAACATCGTCCCAACAAACAGGTGAACGACACTTGCGACCATACAATGCTTCGAATGGAGCTATCTGAATAGTCGCCTGAAAGCTGTTGTTGTAAGAAAACTCCACCAAGTGTAGATGATCCTCCCACGAACCCTTGAAGTCTAACATGCAAGCTCTCAACATGTCTTCAAGAGTTTGGATCGTTCTCTCCGACTGGGCTCTGTCTGGGGATGATAAGCTGTGCTAAACTTCATTCGCGTCCCCAAACTTTCCTGTAAACTCCTCCAGAAGTGCGATAAGAATCGGGTGTCACGGTCGGACACGATGCTCACAGATACTCCATGCATTCTCACAATCTCCTGCATGTACCGTTCCGCCAACGCTTCCATTAACTGACCAACATGAAATGGTATGAAATGAGCTGCCTTCGTCAATCGATCAACAATCACCTAAACTGCATTGTTGCCTTTTGGACTCCGCGGTAGAGCTGTCACGAAGTCCATGGTTATATGTTCCTACTTCTATTGAGGAATCGGAAGTGGTTGCAATAAACCAGCAACCCTTTGATGTTCAGCCTTAACTTGCTGACACACCAAGCACTTCGCTACAAAACGAGCAATCTCCCTTTTCATGCCTTCCTACCAAAAATGTTGTCGCAGATCACGGTACATCTTCGTGCCTCCTGAATGTACGGAATACGCGGAACTGTGTGCCTCCTTCGTAACTTCTTCACGAATGTCTTCTTTCGGCACACACAAACGGCTACCATATCGCAACGAACCATCTTCATGAATCAACAAGTCTGTTTGAAGTCCAGCTTCAACCTGTTCTCGAAACTTCTGCAATCTTGGGTCCTGCGACTGCGCTGCTTTAATATTATCGATCAACGACGACTGTACTTGCAGCTGCATCAACTGTCCCGAAGAATGCGGTAGCACGATCTCCAACTCGAATCTCCGAAAGTCTTCGATAAGCTCCTTCTGTGCAGTCAACATCCGAATTGCGGGCAACCGACTAAGCGCATCCGGCACTACATTAACTTTCTCCGGATGATACTTAACATCAAGATCGTAGACAGCCATCAGCTCCAACCATCTACATTGCCTCATGTTATGCTCTTTCTGTATGAACACGTACTTTAGGTTTTTGTGATCGGTGAATACTTCGACCCTTTCGCCCAATAAGTAGTGTCTCCAAATCTTCAAAGCGAAAATCACAGCTGCTATCTCCAAATCATGAGTTGGGTAATTCTTCTCATGGATCTTCAATTGTCTTGATGCGTAAGCTATAAACTTTCCATGCTGCATCAAAACACATCCCAAACCTTTCCCATATGCGTCGCTGTGAATCACCAATCCTCCGAAACTGTCTGGTATGGTCAAAATAGGAGCGGTTATCAATCTTTGCTTCAACGTCTCAAAAGCTGACACACAACTATCCGTCCATACGAACGGTACTTCCTTTCACGTAAGCTTGGTCAAAGGCTCAGCCAAACGAGCAAAATTCTCTACCAACCTTCTGTAATATCCGGCAAGTCCCAGAAAACTTCTGATCTCCGCTACATTCTTCGGAATTGGCCAATCTTGAACTGCTGCAATCTTCTCAGGATCAACGGCGATTCCATCTCCGGATACAACATGCCCCAAAAACTTCACTTCTTCAAGCCAAAACTCGCACTTGCTCATCTTCGCATATAATCTTTCTTGCCTCAATGTCTGCAGTGCGATCTTCAAGTGTTCTGCATGATCTTCTAGGCTCCTTGAGTAGACCAGAATATCATTGATGAACACCACTATAAACTGGTCCAAGAACGGTGAAAAGATTCGGTTCATCAAGTCCATAAATATCGCCGATGCATTCATGACTCTGAATGGCATCACTAAATACTCGTAATGTCCATACCGAGTTCGGAACGCAGTCTTGCAAATATCCTCTAATTTAACTCGGACCTGATGATATCTGGATCGCAAATCCAGCTTCGAGAATACCCTCGCGCCACTAAGCTGCTCGAACAATTCGCCAATGCGAGGGATCGGGTACTTGTTCTTAATAGTCACCCGGTTTAATTCTCGATAATCGATGCACATCCTCCTTGTACCATCTTTCTTTTTTACTAGAAGAACTGGAACTCTCTGAGGTGAATTACTGCTACGAATCCAACCCTTCTCAAGTAATTCGGTAACCTGCTTCTTGACCTCTTCCAACTCCACTGGGGCCATTGGATAGTACGCCTTTGAGATTGGTGCTGCACCAGGAACAAGATCGACCGCAAACTCCACATCTCGTTTTGGTGGTAAACCCAAGATGTCCTCGAACACGTCCATGAACTCTCGAACTACAGCTGGCGCTTCCTCCTTATTAACTACCATCGACGAAAGAACTGTGCTTGTCGGCCTAGCCCTAAACTCGACCGGCCCGACAGAACTGCTATCTTCAGCAAAAACAAACTCCGGATGTCCGGGAATCTGTAAAATCACTTTTTTTGCCCTACAATCAATGTGAGCGTGGAAAGTGCCAAGAAAATCCATTCCCAAGACAACTTCATAACTGCCGGTATCGATCACCAAGAAATCTGCAAAACATGAACTGGTAACCAATGAAACTAACATAACCAAGGTAATAAAATGACCATGGAACAAGGAAATGAATCAAGGCTAGGAATCCAAGTAACTTAAATAGAGTACCGCATTGTAACCATGCTGCAGTTCATAGTTACAATCACATAACTCCGTTCAAGTCACCCAAATCCTAGTATCAGAATCAAAAGAATAGGACGAGAGAAACAATAAGGAACCAAAAGGATTCAAGCCGAGATGCAAAGTTGTTTCCATATCGTCAAGACCAGGGTCAAGAGAAAGATATGATTCAAGAATCACGATAACAAGGTGGGATGACATGTTCCTAATCATGGATTTTCCGATTCGTGTATTAGGTCCAATACTCAACTACAAAAGAATCACACCCGATTAACCTAAATCCTATGGCTTTGATACCAAACAAACCCTGTCACGCCCCGCTTCCCAGAGTGCGCTAAGATAGGCACGTGACAGAGCCAACCATGCTACCTGTGGATAGGAAACATCCCTCTACAGTCACATTACGGCTGTCTAGAGATATGAAAAACAGGAAAATAAAATAAACTATCTAGTACATGTCCATGAGCCAGAATAAACGAGTCAAGAAATAATATGCGGAAGCAATAAATCCAAAGAGCAAAAACATCTGGAAAGTAAAACATAACTAAACTGGATACTAAATGGATCATCACTGCTCGGCCTAACGGCCGAAGTACTCCTGATCAGCCTGCGACAAGGGTAGAGGATCTGGGCCATGCAAAACCCAAACGTCGGTGCGTCATAATATCAATAATTCTAAGCAAGCAAGATGTAATGAAATATGCAGGCATGAAGTATGAACAGTAACAAGTCATCAGTAACAAGTAAACAGTAACATGAATATAGATCAGTGAACAGGATATAAACAGGTGAAGTGTAGTGAGTAGTCTAAACTGTGCTATAGGGTTATCTACTCTAAAGTTATTCGAAATCAATTAATGTAATCCTCATCGTAACCCATCGGTCTATGCCCCATTCAACCCCACGGGACCGCGGTAACAAGATATGATAGACTGCGAGTCTATGTCCCGTTCAACCCCATAGGACCACGGTAACAAGATGTAATAGCCCTTTGAGTTACGTTCGGATACATTCTTGATTTCCCCATACCCCCAAGGTTATGTGTGTAAGTCAGGTATTGATAAATCTGGAGCTAATGCCAACACAGGATCAAGCAGGTACAGGTTTGTCTGTATAGACAACAGGAAATGTCCATATGGACAACAGGTCAAAATCGTCGGCATTAGTAATAAGATCAGGTAACATGTCAAACTGTGGTACATCAGGTCATGTCAGGTGGTGTACATGTATCAAGTCATGTCAAGTAGTGGTGTATCAGATCATATCAATTAGTGCACAGGTGTCAAACGGGTGCTCATAATCAAACTGTAGTAAGTATTGAATCAATGTGAAAATACGGATGTACAATAAAAGCATGGATGCACAAATATCGATCAGGGGTCACATCATGACTAAGTAGGATGCACAATTATCAAGCATGGTGCACTAATACAACAGTAACATGAAATAATATGGTCTCGGCGTGCAACTAGATATGTAATAAACCGTACGGATACAGACGGATACTATAAAACTGTAAATCGGTAAAATTTGCTGAATATTAAAACACAAGCACTATTATTTATTAAATAGATATTTATATAATAATATTAATATGGATAACATATTCAAACTGTAGGGTTCCTAGGCACACTAAGGAGGTTCCATAAGGCATCAACCATGCCAAACAAAAATTTATCGGTGCCAAGAAACCCTAAACTAGATCGTTAACTAGAAGTTAAGGCGAAAAGCAAGCAAGCAAACGACTTTGCTACTAAGTGAAAGGGATTACAACCTTTGTAGATCCAGTCCACCACTTCTTTAGCTCCGTGTTGATGTACCTCCGCTGCGATCATCAGATCCCGGACTCTAGAAATGGTTTCGTCGGAGAAATGATCGGGCTAGGTCATTGACTTCGAGGCCGAAGATGATCTACGTCGGGGAGACTCAAACTCAAGCTATTCCTTCACTCGGTCGAAAACTTTGTGAAGAGAACACCCTATACTACATGGAAAGTGGTAGAGGATGAAGAAATAGGAAGTGGGTTCACTTTAGAATTGGATTTCTCACTCTTTTTCTCATGATGCCATTGGAGCTAGCAAGCTTTTTCAAGCTTGATGAAGATGAAGAAGAAGAAAAAGGAATTATATCAAAATGAAAACTTATCCAACAAATAATGGCACCATGGTTGAGTTAAGCCCTCATGCTTAACTCATGTAGAGAATTAACCAAACCATTAGGTTAAGGGTTGGGTTAACTAATATCCTACACAAATGACAAAAGGGTTGACTTTGTCAATGCTTATCAAGCTTCATGAAGCTTGATAACTTTGACCAAAGTCTCAATTCTTTTGTTATTTGCTAGGAAAATAGTAAACCCTAATTTAACCTTGAGTTGGTTCAAGTCTCATACACACAACTTGTTTGTATCATCAAGCATGATACAAACATGTACACTTGCATATATCACATATAAACAATGTACACTTTCAAGTGAGAAAATCAATCTTAAGTGAACCAATACTAGTTAATGTAAAGTAATATATCAAATATATAATTATACATTAAATCATTAAATCAACACTTGATTTAACGATCCGGTCATATCACATATAACCGACTAATATCAATAGTAACAACTTATCGAATCAACACTTGATCCGATAACCCGGCTATATCGCATACAACCGATCAATGTCACAAATCGCGAGAATAGAATACAGTATCACATACTGGTATTATCCTCGGTCCCGCACATATCTCATATGCGCTCCTATTTTGTTTCGCTTGAGCCAGGAAACCCCTGTGTAGGACTCTAAAGACTCGTCAATACACCGGCAACAGGTGATGATCATATCAAACACCCACAAGCCGCAAGCGGTCTGCTTAACGTAACGGCCACCCGGGTATTGAGCGATCAGAAGATCAATGAGCAAGCCCGCTCACACTCCTGTGAATCCAACCAGTAACACTACCGTACAGTCCGGTCTGTTCGTCTGATGTGTCGCATATCTTGTCTAGGGGTGGTAAACATCAGACCCCAATAACTCGATAAGTCGTGTCGATATGAGGCTCATAACGGGTCGAGAAACTACTGGTAACACTTACCAGTAAATCCCTAAAGCAGCCTTGGCCAAGGACTTCCTGTTATAGCCAATCGAACACTGCGCAACATCAACTCCCTATACCGGGAGAGACGAAACCCCTCCTATCGCTCATTGCCTCCATGTGATTCGGGACTGTACCCAAAAGCCACCTTTTTGCACGCCCTCTTGGACGTGGTATGATGGAAATCAAAGCACAGTGGGAATCATACAAGACTCTATGACGATCTCGGGTCTACAGACTAACCTGCACCAGTGTCACCAGAGAACTGCCATCTGACGTAAGGTATAATACTATCTGGGAGTTCTCGGCGAGTCCGTTCAGTGTACCCAGTCACCACTGAGCACCCGTATATCATCTCTGATGTCAAACACCAATGGATATGGGATCATCCATCGCCCATCTGTATGGGTCGAGAAGATATACGCTAGTCTACTCTGGTATATCGATGCCCCGTCTCGATACAACCACGACTTGGGACGTTGAAGGATGTACTTATGGACTACCATGTCCCCACTAGTATGATCTGCATCATAGTCCAGGTAGTCAAGTACACATCCTAAGGGCTTTACCAACATGTAACAGAGAGACAATCAGTGTACACGTTAAGGTAAAGAGTAACCAGATAGCATACTATCATATCGAGCAAGAAAGTTATCCCTATATATGTCCAAGCATCCACTACAATATACATCCTATGTATAGTAATGGCCTTTAGGGCATACATATAACTAACAATCTCCCACTTGCACTAGGGTCATCTGATAGCAGTGGTTGTAGTATCTCATACTCAACCATCCCATAAAAGTCTCTCTTTGGGAAAAGGCCTTTGTGAGTGGATCCGCCGTGTTGTCCTCTGAGTCTACTCTCCTAACCTCGATCCCCTGGAGATCAACCATCTCCACGATCAGGTGACACTGCCTAAGAATATGTCTGGATCACTGATGGGACGAGCGTTCCTAGGCATAAGCCACAACTCCATTTTCACACAATGGGAGGAACGAAGTTCATCTCATGAACTAATATACACCCAGACTTCCTCTTTGGTAGCATCTTAAGTAGCGATGTATCCAGCCTTTATCGTCTAGTATGCCACGGTATCTAGCTTGGAACTCTTCCAACATACCGTCCCTTTACTGAGGGTAAAGACAATGCCTGCGACTGACATTCAGTCGTCCTTATCACCCTGGAACCTTTCCAGCGATTCTCCCTAGGATCCATTGATACCTTCTTACTACAACTAGTGAGTATCCTAACATCCAATTAGATCTATCTCATAGATCCAAAACCAAGGATTTAGTAGGTATCACTTTGATCCTATATGGAGAATCCTTGTGATAAGCAGAGATTGACCGAGCGTAGCATAGGAAACTCCTTCCCTATCAAGAGTATGTCATCCACGTACTCTACGAGGATCACCACCATACTCCCTACTACCTTTTTGTATATACAAGGTTCATCTACCATTTTGATGATGTCAAAATCTTTTACTACCCCATCAAAACAGATGTTCTAACTCTGCGATGCCTGCTTTATCACATAAAACATCTTGCACACGTTTTCGCTGCTCCCACTGTCTACGAAGCCCTCTGACTGTGTACTTATAGACTCTATCTTCTAAATCATTATTTAGAAAAGCAGTCATGACACCCAACCGCCAGATATTGTAGTCGTGGTATGTAGTCGTGGCAAGTAGGATCTGGATGGACTTAAGCATATGCCCCAGAAAAGGTTTCATCATTAGCTACAACTAGTCTATGATGCAAACCTTTAACGAGTCTAGCTTTGAAAGTCTCAACTTTTCCATGTACACCAAGTAATCTTCTCAAGATATACTTGCTCCTGATGGGGATTTAACCCTTCAGATAAAGCAACCAAAGTCCATACTTTGTTGGTGTATAAGGATTCCATCTCAGATCGCTAAGCATCCAGCCATTCTTACAGACTCACTCCTGATGACCAGTTCGAAACTAGTTGGGTCATCATCTCATGATGCAATCCTCGCTCCCACAGTCATAGAGAAATCGAAGTATCTCTCAGGTGGGTGAGGAACCCTACTAGATCGGCGGAGAGGCTGAGGTTCGTTGGTTGCTATTGAATTCTTTGGTTCTACCAAATCATCAGTTGCAGTTTGTATAGCTGGAACTGTTTCCAGTTCTACCTCATTACCAATAATTTCTTCACAAGAAATTCCCTTTCACAAAGGTGGCATGCTGAGAAACAAAACAATTTTGTTCCTCGGTTAGGTAGAAGATATTCCCTTGCGTATGCTTGGGATATCCAACAAACTTTTACAGATCTGACTTTGCCTCGAGCTTGTCCGGATTTTGCTTTTAGACATAGGCCGGACAACCCCAAATCTTAACTGACTTAAGAAATGGGCTCTTCCCTTTCCATATCTCATATGAAATGGTAGGCATCTGATTTGATCGGAACCCTATTCAATAGGTATGCAACTTCATAAGTGCATAACTCCCTAAAAGGAAATAGGAAACTCAGTAGTACTCATCATAGAGCACACCATATCACATAGGGTGTTATTGCTCCGCCCCGATATACCATCGTGCTATGGTGTATATGGATGAGTAATGCTGAGAGAGAATCTCATTCTCCTTTAGAATAATCCAGGATTTCCGTGCTCAAGTATTCTCCTCCTTGATCACATCAAAGGACATAATACTTATACCCGTATTTTAGTTCTCTACTTCTAACTTATATTCTGTGAATATCTCAAAAGGTTCGGACTTGTGTTTCAACAGGAACATATGTCTGAATCTTGAGAGATTATCAAAGAATGTAATGAAGTACAAAGAACCGGTCTTGGCATGTGCAGACAGGGGACCTTCATACATCAGCATGTATCAATCCCAAGAGTTCACTAACTCTTTCTCTGTTTCCAATAAACAGAGCTATGGTCATAATATCTCTGTGACATGACTGGTAAGTTCCACAAGATATAAATTCAAACAGATTTAAATATGCATCTAAATGTAACTTCAGCTAGTCGGGTCACATTGATATGACCTAGTCTACAATACCTCAAGAAGGATCCGTTCATTTCTGAACTCTTCCTCTTGTGTGTGTTCCGTATACTAAGAACTGTAATTTGATTTAGAACGTCAATGCTTTTAGATAACGTGCCTGAACCGATCAACTTTTGATATAGGAAATGTTCAAAACATTATCCAACAGTACAAAATTATATCCTTCTTTATCTAAATAAAGAGACTGATATGATTTTGTATATCAGGTTCGGTATCTAATAACATTTGTTCAGAATCAATGTATTCTGGTAATACAGGGTGACAGTGACCAACAGACTTGGCTGCAACACTTGCACCATTTTCTGCCTCATGATACTTATCACCCGTTCTCAGTTCTTTACCTTTTTGTAGCCCATGTAACAAATTACATATGCGGGATCCTGATCTGGTATCACATATCCAGGACGTAAAGGGTACTGAGAAACAGTTCTCTGTAATAAACACACCCGAAGATGATGCATCAATATGCACTTTCTTCGTTTGGGCGGCACGGGAAATCTGGTATTCCCCAATTTCTTGCTCTGTCTTATAACATTTATAAGTTGGAGTGGGACCAACGTTCCCCAGCTCAGTATAACAAGCGGGTTCGGTCAATATATCCGTTTTATTATCTTGATTAAGGCATGACATGGTCGCTACCTGGAGAGAGAGAGAAGAAAACACTCTGCGTGTGCTCTTGCAAGAATAGATTGGTTATTATTTTATCTAATCAGGATGGCTCCCACTGTTTTTTATCAAATCTTCCTTCAAACCCTAAAAGGAAAGACTAGCCGGGATTAATTACACACTACAAGTTCGCCAATCTTTCAGCCAGGCCAGTGTCGGTACTTTGAGGGAAGACCCCGTGCTTTCGCACGAACCTAATTACAGTAAACCTCGTTTTCCCAGAGGCGTAACCTCGTTAACACCTTTCTAGACACCTACTTGATCGGCTAAGTGTAATGTGTAAAACTCTCCCAGGAGTAACTCTTACTCGCAACGGGTATCGGGATCTAACTATCTCATAGAAGGTATGCAATCTCATTGCAAATTTCAACACTTGAAATTCCCGATAATATTTTGCCCCAAGCGATCTATGACCTTGACTGAGTCAACAAACCATAGACCGCAAGTAAAGTTCAACCCGTCATTTCTCGATTGAATTAAATACACCCGCACGACCCTTGACTGAGTCAACAAGGCCGCACGACTACCCTAATCCAATCGCATCATATGCTTTGCAGATAAGCACTAATCAGCTAAAGCACACTACGCCTTGACTGAGTCAATAAACGCAGCACGAATACTAACTATTACTTATCTGAAATGACGGAGGGCCACGACAGGTTTTTAAGAAAACCTTTTGCGTAATGAACTTTATATCGTTGTAGAATCAAATGATTTTAAAATGGAGTGTTTTCGAGGCTTTTCTAGTTTTGCTAAAGGGGTCACTCCCGGTGAAGGGATCGTCGGCCCTTTCCTCATCGAATAAGGTGCGGGATATATCATATATATCACTGTGCAAAGCAAAAACTCTTAAAAGCAATCAAAAGACAAACCGAGTGTGTAGCATCTGCCAGTTATTGCTAAAGGAGTCACTCTCGGTGAAGGGATCTCGGTCCTTTCCTTTTCGAATAAGGTGCAGGATATATCATATATACCACTGTGCAAAGCAAGAACTGTAGCTACCTGTTTTATTTTGAAATTCGATTCTACAACATCTTTAGGTTTCTTTTATTTCATTAATCTCATTAATGAAGTCCCGTCATTTAAATCACCTAAACATCACAGATAAATACGACGTACACTTATGCCATCTGCATTCGCCTCGATGTCCCCTCGTGCACCGTTAGGTTAGGTAACTAACGGCAGAGCAGGGCAGGGCTAGCGCGGGTGTAAAACATAAGTAACATCTATATAATATATCATATATACTATATATAGTATTTATCACAGAACATATCAAATGATCACATCACAGATAACGCAGCAGAAAATATCATATGAAATATTGGATATATTAGGACGTCCGTGTTTTCAATACGAGCCAGTATAAAACACGGATTCCACGGTCGCGATGAATAGCCAAACCCACACCCCTAGACCCCTACGAGAGCGGCAAGCAATCCTACCAATTCTAGAGTTAGGAGACCCTGACTCGACTCCTCGAGTTGGTCTCCCACTGGACTCCAGAACCAGGTTACTTGTGCTCTTCTCCTTGGGTCTATCCTAGTGCGGAAAAGTAAATAATATACAAAAGGTGACATCTTCCGCAACCTGGAAGTGCCCCAATAAAAGAATATTACATACAAGTTTTTACATGAATGAAAAGGAAAAACACTCATCTCACATAAAAAAAACCCGGCTATTCAAACACGATGATCCAATATAACATATCCAGCAACGCATAACATCACATGTCATCAACGTATGTAAATATGCCCATCCCAATTGTCGTTGACATATAGCAACGAAACCGGCGATATCACATATTACACTTACGGTCGCAGAAAAGAAAGTGTAAAACTACAACAGTTGGAATCCGCAACCTCCAGAGACATCGCATGCCTAATCAAATTGTTGGAGATAGTGCCCTCAGAGTCAATTATTGGATCACAGGCACGTGATTGCAATGATTGAGGGAGGACCTATCCCGGTAGGACAGTCTTACTCAAGATGATAGTATGCTAGCTGGTTTATCTTTATCATCGTGTACTGCTTTAGGTTACCTGACAGGTCACTATTGCACGTTGATAGAGCCCCTAGGATTCTTGCTTGACTGCCAGCAGTATGAGGGCGATCATAGTCGTGGGAGCTGGTAGTCTATAAGCACATCCTTAAAAGGTCCCTAGTCGTGGGAGTTTCGAGACAGGGCATCGATTCTCCAGAGTAGACTAGTGTATACATTCGAGACCCCGACGAGGGGCGGTGGCCGGTCTCACAAGCCACTGGTGTCAGTTGGATCTACAGGTGCTCATTGGGTTATGAGTACACCGGACAGGACTCGCCGGGAACATGCTAGTTGGTCTTATACCTGACGTCAGATAGCAGTTCTCTGGTGAAATGTGTACAGGTTAGTTCATCGACCTGAGGATCGTCATTTGTCTCGTGTGAGTTCCCACTGTACTTTGATTACTACCCTACCACGCTCAAAGGAGACGTGCAAACAGGTTTTAGTTAGGTACAGTCCCGAGCCACATGGAGGCAGTGAGCGGATCTTCAGGGGTTCGTCTCTCCCGGTATTGGGGGTGAGGTCGCGCTGTGTCTAGGAGAGCCAGTACATGAAAGTCCTTGGCCAAGGCAGGAGATTTACTGGTAGGTATTCCAGTAGTATCTCAGGGTGTTCTGGGCTGATCTCTGACACGACTTGTACCGCTTTTGGGGGTCTGACTTTTACCAACCCCCTAGACCCGCCATGCGATGCTCATAGACGAACGGACCGGACTGTACGGATATTGTCACTGACAGGCTCAGTAGGGTGTCAGGATGAGTTCGCTCATCGACGTCCCTTTTTGGTCAATACCTGGTAGCCCGTCACGTATTGGCTTATACCTCTGATGTGCTAGTGGTTAAATCCACAACCAAGGTGTTGACGAGTCTTTAGAGTCCCCCACATTCAGTTGCTCAAGTTTTCGGGCGAAACGCTGTAGAGGCCGTATGGAGATATGGCAGGGTTCGATCAGATACGTGCGGCATTGCACGGATCAGGATCGGATGGTTAATACTAGCAGGCTTTGGTTTAAGCCGGATCCTAGTATAGTACAGTGTAGATTTTGTCTCATTGCATTTGTATTCGGTCGGAATACAGATGCGGGTGTGTATGTACAGTAGCGGGGTTTTTCCTGTAATTTATTACGGGACCAGTTTTCTGGAGTTGCCAGTTTGCTTTCCGTTTCGGCCATTTTCATTTGTATCTTTCAATGGCCGAAGATTGGTGGATGAGGGCTTTGTGCAAATAAGCATTTGTGGAGGGTATTCTTTGCATTTTGTTGGATCATGATAGTTGCACCATCCCTTGACCATTTGACTTCTTCTTTCATGATGGCTTGACTTTGTGTTGAGATGATGAGGTTGGTGGAGTGTGGGTTTTGTGTTTGTGATCATTTTCTTTCATGATAGCCTTTTCTCTCTCCCTTGGATTATGGGTTGGCTCACTCATTCTTTTGATTCACACACTCACCACACTCTCATTCCTCTCCTCTCATTTTTTGGTGTGGCCGACCAAGCCATGAAAGGGGGCTGTTCATATTTTGTAAAGGGGATTTTTGCTTTCTTGATGCTAGAAAAAATCCCCAAGTTCCTCCACAAAAAGTTCACACTTCATTTCCTCCACAAAAGGGCAACTCCATAACCCCATGAGACACATAGCTTCTACACTATATTCTACAGCAAATCTTGGGCACGTCGACTCGCCAACTTCGTGCCCGAGTTGCCTCGGTATAGAGGTGGGAGCCCGTAAAAGAAGCCGGCGACGTGGTGCCCTTCCGGCGACGAAGTGGAGACTGGAGATTCCGCGGGAGATCGGGACGATGACGGGAAGACCGGAGGACACGGATCACTCGGTATATCTCTCTTCCCATCTTGTAGTTTTCTAGGACTAGTTTAATGGCCCGATCCGAGTTTATAGTGCGCGGTGGTGCCGGTTTGAAAAGTTAAAGTAAATCACCGCTTCCGCATTCCGGCGTCGGATTGACGGCCGGGGCGCCGCCGTGCACTTACAGTGGTATCAGAGCCTCGCCATTAACCTAGTCTAGCTTTGTCTAACATGTTTAAAGTTTCGATCGAGCAAAAATCCCAAAACCGCGTTTTCATGCATATCAGTTTTCTGTCGAAATTTTTTTGGCTCCAAAAATTTTTCAGTATGTTGCAGAGTGATGTGCAGAGAAAGATAAGACTTCTTTGAAAATTTGGTGAACTGATGCTGTAGGATGACCGCGGACCGCGGCCAAATCCCCCTTCTGGCCGCGGTTCCGCCGCAGTTTAGTGCCTTCAGTGCACCAATTTTGCACAGTGATCTTTAAACAGTGAAATTGGGGTTTTGGAATATTATTTTTTGGGCCCAGATTTCTTCATGTGCTACAGTAGTTCTTGGGGGCCCACTTGGTAAAATTTGATCGATCGGAAAATTTTAAACACATTAGTTCACAGTATTTACATTATATCTACGACCGTGAATGTCACTTGATCGGTAAATCCTGTCTAACTGCTATAGCCTGGTTAGACGGATTTGCAAACGTGACATTCACGTTGATGTTCTGTGATTTTGCTGTGATATTGCGGATCGGTCGTGGGGGATAGCCTGGATGCAATGCTAGTACAGTTTTTTTTGTTGTATTATGTACATTTGATATTGCGGGGCGAGCGTCCGACATGTGGACTGCCGTCACTTCCTGTTGTATATTATTCTTTTGGGGCACGGCCAGGTTGCGGTCGATGTACCTGTTGTATGTATATTTTACTTTCTGTACTAGGATTACCCCGCGGAGGGGTGCACGGATAGCCGGGTTCTAGAGGGCAACGAGCCCGCATCTCATGGCATTGAGACGGAGGGGGCTTCACTCTAGAATTGGCGGGCTATTCGCCGCACTCGTAGGGGGTACAGGTTGACCCAGGAGGGGTGCCCAAGTTACCGGATTCCGTGAAGTGCTGGGTGGTCCATTCACGTTGCTGAAGGGGGCTGCCTCGCTTCAGCTTTTGGCGGGTGACTTGCCGCGCCCGTAGGGGTCTAGGATTTTCATTGCACAGGCTATCCACACGATCAGGGGAACGTTGGGTTTCGGTAGCGGCTCTGTGAAACCCGGGGATCCCAGATATCTGTATTGTTCTGTGATGCTGTATATTTCTGTGATGTTGCATTTTATCACACCTTGAGCGAAAATTATATATTATATATATACTAGTAGATGTTGTATATGTTTTGCATCCGCGATAGTCCAGTCCCCGCTATGTCGTTAGTTAGCTAACCTAACGGGTAATGACGAGACCCAGTGACGAATGCGGATGGCATATACGTACATCAGTATATTTTCGTTCTTTATTGGTGTGATCAATTGATGGGACTGCGTTGATTCGGATCAATGCAAGTTAAACAAACCTAATCTGATGTTGTTGGAACACTTTTTTAAAAAGCTGTTATTGCAAGGACGTTCACTTTTGTTTTGCATCGTGGTATTCAGTTGGAATATCCTGCTCCTCAGTCGACGAGGCAAGGGCCGAGATCACTTCACCGGGAGTGACCCCTTGGACAAAAGTTTGCGTCAGGGCAATAACTTCACTATAGCCGATTGCTTTTGCTTTGCATCGTGGTATTCAGTTGGAATATCCTGCACCTCATTCTACGGGGAAAGAGCCGAGATCCCTTCACCGGGAGTGACCTCTTTAGCAAAGGTTTTCGTCACTATATTTTTAAAAGCTATCCGGTTCCTTCAACGATATCAAGTTCATTACGTTAAAGGTTTTCGCCAGAAACCATTCGTAGCCCTCCATCATTTCGGTTAAATATTTGGTAGTATTCAATCTATGTATTTTGACCTCACGCCAAGGCATAGTGATTGGTAGCTGCCGGATATTTAGCTGTTGCATAGATAGATGCGTTGGTTTGGGACAGTCGTACTACTATTTTGGCCTACGTCAAGGGTATGTACGGGTGGGTTCAAATTAACCTAGACAATGATGGGTAGAACTTGACATATGACTTATGATATTTTGACCTCACGCCAAGGTCATAAGAGCATGGGGCAAAAATCACATCGGGAGTTTCAAAAGAAACTGAAACTTGCCAGATATGCGCATACCTTCTGGAGTGTGATGACGTGAGCGGATTCCGTCACGTTATCATGCGATGATAGTTGGATCCCAATTCCCACTAATGAGTTGGTTTACTCCTCGGGTGATCCCGACTAATTCTTCTTTCAGGTTTGGAGAAGAATTTGACGGTACAGTGGGAGGTTTCCAGATTAGATAAATTGGTAACCATTCTGATCTAGGTTAAAGTGCACGCCGAGTGTTTCTTTTCTCTCTCTCTGGCAGCGACCATTGACCCGACCCTAAGACTATGACTCAGAGACCAAGTTGACCGAACCTTCTTAAACACTGGCTTTTGGATTGTCAGAGTTGCAAACCTCATTGCCACTCCTACTTTTACCCTTTTCTCCAGGACACCCCGTATTACTACGAACGTCCACTTCCATTGGACAAAACCATCGTATGGTTATATATAAACTCGAAGGGGTTTATTCGAGGATGGTTTCCGGTTCTGGAGAAAACGGATAGGACTATTCAGTTGTCTTTTCCTTTTACCTTCTCTCACGTTGCGAGTACTCCTTGGTTTAGGAGATAGTACACCTATTACGCAAATTGGACAGTCTTCTTCCAAACCATAGGCAGGTGCCGACCGGTAGGGAATGAAGAAACCCAATTAGCCTATACAGTGTACAGAAGGTATTAAGTTAAGACAAAGAAAGGGATTGGAAGGAGGGCAAAGTAACTTGCGACTGATATTCACGACCAAACCAAGTATTTCATTACCACTCCCACTTCACCTTTGTATTTCTCCAGGACACTCCGTATCACTACGAAGATCCACAGTTTATTAGATACTCCATCGTATGGTTATATACGAACTCGAAAGGAACTTGTTCCAGTTCGGGGATGGATTCTGGTTCAGGAGAAATAGGAATAAGGTTTATTCGGTTGTCTTTTATCTTCACCTTCTCTCGCATTGCGAGTGCTCCTAGGATTAGGACAGTACACCCATTATGCTTATTGGATAGTCTTCTTCCAAACCATAGGCTGGTGCCGAACGGTAGGGAAGGAAGAAAGCCATTTGGCCTAAAGGGGTGTACAGAAGGTAATGACTAAAGACATATGAAGGGATATGAAGAGATGGTATAGAAATATACGGTTACAGGTGTGAATCTGATAATGAAAGAGGCATTACTAGGAATACCCGGATACCCCATCGAAACATTTCAATGTTTCAGTTTCACTGTGTACTGTTAACAGAAAACTGATTTCCTAATTAGTCCTTACTCCAGGGTATGTATTTACCAGGTATGATTCTCACATCTGTATGGTTTTACAGATGATGAGTGGGAGTAAATTATTGGGAATTAGGTGATCATCCTCATTATATCGGGATTCGTTGTAATCGGTGATATTTGAGGAAGTCACCTGGGTTGTTTGCCGGACGGCAAATATTTGGTTTTGAATATCCGTTATAATGCACCAATTTCAAATTGATATATCTGTACGTCTATTTTTATAGAGTGAGATATATCTTTTTGAAATTATGTCGATGACATTTACCTATATCAGTTGATGGTTAGGTAAGGAGTATTAAACAGCGGTGTAATTCTTCTTAACCATAAGTACAGTTTTCAACCTACGACACACAGGGAGTGAGTTATTAGACTCAAGGGACTTGTACAGAGTATTGTATATTGTCCAGTGTCCATTAGGACAGAGGGGATGGTCCTCGTACTATATTCAGTTTACTTATGACTTTTCTAGTTCTTAGACAGGTGTTTCGTAGAAACACAAGGTCTGAGTTTTGAGAAGTTATAGGTATAAGAATAGAGTAGAGAACCAGGTGTTGCAAGTATCGGGATTCTTCAAGGTGATCGAAGATGTAGATACTTGTGTGTGGTATTCAGTTGATAGTAATGACTAAGAGAACTTGCCTCTCTTTCAGGTTACTCATAATTGGAAGTATTCCTAAGTTGAGTAACGCTGATCGGCCTCTTTCCATTTTAGTTGACATGCACTGGGGACAGCTGCATGATTTGAATCTGGTTCGATTAAATCAGTGCCTCTGGTCCTATATTGGATATAGAACAGTTCGTGTCTTAACGATGTTAAGGTACGGGGAGTTGTCCGGCTTATGATTAAAACCAGACTCTGGATAACTCAAGGCACGTTTCTGTAATGGCTGTTTTTGGGTTGACCCAGGCTATGACGAGGGTTGATTTTCTACCATCTGGAAGATCAATAGTGATATTGTTCTAGACTCGCCACAGTTTTAATAAAAATGGATTTTTTCAGAAAATAGTAGTGGGAGTATGGTAGAACTGGAAGTGATTCCAGAACCACAAACGATTACTGAAGATTTAATAGGAACCTAAAGATTCAATATGGTTTGACATTCCATTAGCCACTCCGCAGATAAGGTGGGTAACTTCAGGCACCCGAGAGGTACTCCGGTAGCCTCAAGGACGGTGACAGGGAAGTTCTTGTTTACCCAGACTTGCCATTGCTGTTGTTCCAGACTGTGAGACCCGGCAGGAGGATGAGTATAGCGTCGTTCGGAACTAGCTTTAGAAGTGTACGTCTATATGACTCTGCCAGAGGGTTGTCGTAGTCAGTGGGAGCAGCGGAAGCATTGGTGGACAAGTGGCTTGTGTCTATTTATAGACTAAAGCAGATGTAGTGGAGATAGATCATCTATTTCTGATGTGACAGTCATAGGTTTGACTTCATCAGAATAGGGGATGGATCTGTTAAGAAGGTAGTAGGGTGTGATGTCCTGGTATTTGGATGACATACACAGAGTAGGAAGTGATATTCCTATACTACGATCGGTTATACTTTGGTCGTCACACAGTGGTTTCTCCACATGGGACTTGGACATTATATCAGACATACTGGTTACTAGATCTATGGTTTTAGATATAGATTTGGGTGGTTTCCCAATTAAGGGTACTTAGACAGCATTCTAAGAGTATTTAGAATGGACGACTCCTGGCACGGTAGTGTACCTGCAGGTGATGGAGTCACCCTCTCTAAAGGTGTCATACAGACTAAAGGGGAGAGAGATGTGCATGATTGGCAGATCACTTGCTTAGGCAATTGAGTCAATCATGAGATGTCAAGTACCACACCAGATGTTGTTTTTGCAGTAGAAGCAATAAGTTGATATTGATCCAATCCTGGAGAAACAGTCGGAAGCAGTTTTAGAACATAAGTGGATGTTCTAGGGATATGATAACGACAGCCTCATTCGGGAGACAGTTATCATTCCAGGCTTCCAAGGTGACATGGACGACAAGGAGGTTGTCAGAGTTATAGTTTTCCTTCTGAAGAGGGGCAGTATTTTGGACAGGTGGTCCAAGGCAATACTGAGGGAGGTATGGCGCAGGATACTGATTAAGTTCAGTTGACGATACAGTCTAAGAAGTTTGGATTTGGAGTTCATTTATGAGCTAGGTCCCATCAGACATCCAGACACATTCTAAGACAGGTATTGCTCATTTCGGAGATGGCATTCTCCACGAACTTGAGATATAGAGAGACATAAAAAGAAACATCAAAGCGGATCCACTCACTGAGGCTATTTCTCAAACGCAATAGTTTCACAAACGAGCTTTGTGAGACTGTCTAGTAGAGGAGTTGGGTGTTCGGTATCACACGGGCTGTGAGTATGCGACATCGCAATAATTAGCCTTGAGTGCAAGTGGGAGATTGTTGGAGATAGTGCCCTCAGAGTCAATTATTGGATCACAGTCACGTGATTGCAATGATTGAGGGAGGACCTATCCCGGTAGGACAGTCTTACTCAAGATGATAGTATGCTATCTGTTTTATCTTTATCATCGTGTACTGCTTTAGGTGACCTGACAGGTCACTATTGCACGTTGATAGAGCCCATAGGATTCTTGATTGACTGCCAGCAGTATGAGGGCAATCATATACGTGAGAGCTGGTAGTCTATAAGCACATCCTTAAAAGGTCCCTAGTCGTGGGAGTTTCGAGACAGGACATCGATTCTCCAGAGTAGACTAGTGTATACATTCGAGACCCCGACGAGGGGCGGTGGCCGGTCTCACAAGCCACTGGTGTCAGTTGGATCACCTAAGATGTATACAGGTGCTCATTGGGTTATGAGTACACTGGACAGGACTCACCGGGAACATGCTAGTTAGTCTTATACCTGACATCAGATAGCAGTTTCCTAGTGACATGTGTACAGGTTAGTTCATCGACCTGAGGATCGTCATTTGTCTCGTGTGAGTTCCCACTGTACTTTGATTACTACCCTACCACGCTCAAAGGAGACGTGCAAACAGGTTTTAGTTGGGTACAGTCCCGAGCCACATGGAGGCAGTGAGCGGATCTTCAGGGGTTCGTCTCTCCCGGTATTGGAGGTGAGGTCGCGCTGTGTCTAGGAGAGCCAGTACATGAAAGTCCTTGGCCAAGGCAGGAGATTTACTGGTAGGTATTCCAGTAGTATCTCAGGGTGTTCTGGGCTGATCTCTGACACAACTTGTACCGCTTTTGGGGGTCTGACTTTTACCAACCCCCTAGGCCCGCCATGCGATGCTCATAGACGAACGGACCGGACTGTACGGATATTGTCACTGACAGGCTCAGTAGGGTGTCAGGATGAGTTCGCTCATCGACGTCCCTTTTTGGTCAATACCTGGTAGCCCGTCATGTATTGGCTTATACCTCTGGCGTGCTAGTGGTTAAATCCACAACCAAGGTGTTGACGAGTCTTTAGAGTCCCCCACATTCAGTTGCTCAAGTTTTCGGGCGAAACGCTGTAGAGGCCGTATGGAGATATGGCAGGGTTCGATCAGATACGTGCGGCATTGCATGGATCAGGATCGGACGGTTAATACTAGCGGGCTTTAGTTTAAGCCGGATCCTAGTATAGTACAGTGTAGATTTTGTCTCATTGCATTTGTATTCGGTCGGAATACAGATGCGGGTGTGTATGCACAGTAGCGGGGTTTTTCCTGTAATTTATTACGGGACCAGTTTTCTGGAGTTGCCAGTTTGCTTTCCGTTTCGGCCATTTTCATTTGTATCTTTCAATGGCCGAAGATTGGTGGATGAGGGCTTATTTGCATTTGTGCAAATAAGCATTTGTGGAGGGTGTTCTTTGCATTTTGTTGGATCATGATAGTTGCACCATCCCTTGACCATTTGACTTCTTCTTTCATGATGGCTTGACTTTGTGTTGAGATGATGAGGTTGGTGGAGTGTGGGTTTTGTGTTTGTGATCATTTTCTTTCATGATAGCCTTTTCTCTCTCCCTTGGATTATGGGTTGGCTCACTCATTCTTTTGATTCACACACTCACCACACTCTCATTCCTTTCCTCTCATTTTTTGGTGTGGCCGGCCAATCCATGAAAGGGGGCTGTTCATATTTTGTAAAGGGGATTTTTGCTCTCTTGATGCTAGAAAAAATCCCCAAGTTCCTCCACAAAAAGTTCACACTTCATTTCCTCCACAAAAGGGCAACTCCATAACCCCATGAGACACATAGCTTCTACATTATATTCTACAGCAAATCTTGGGCACGTCGACTCGCCAACTTCATGCCCGAGTTGCCTCAGTATAGAAGTGGGAGCCCGTAAAAGAAGCCGGCGACGTGGTGCCCTTCCGGCGACGAAGTGGAGACTGGAGATTCCGCGGGAGATCGGGACGACGACGAGAAGACCGGAAGACACGGATCACTCGGTATATCTCTCTTCCCATCTTGTAGTTTGCTAGGACTAGTTTAATGGCCTGATCCGGGTTTATAGTGCGCGGTGGTGCCGGTTTGAAAAGTTAAAGTAAATCACCGCTTCCGCATTCCGGCGTCGGATTGACGGCCGGGGCGCCGCCGTGCACTTACACAAATGAATTACTTAGACATCGCATGCCTAACAATTATAACCCCGCATTTTAGTCTCATTATCGAAAACTCTTTTCAATATCAAGTCGGGCAATTCAACAAGATTCCCGCCATTTTGATCGAATGCTCGTCGCAAACTTCAGTAGACGGCCGCAACCCTTATACCGTCGACGAAGTGCACCAAGGCGGAACACCGCTGCCGCGAGCACCCGAACGGATGCTTTCGACAATAGGGTTCTCCTACAGTCACTTGGTCGTGGCTATGGGGTGTAGCTGTCTATTAAGTTTATCGGCGAGTATCCGCGTACGCTACGTGATTGCGACGGACTTTTGATCACATCAAAATTCCGTGGCAACCGATCAAGTGAAACTAAAGTGCTATGTTTATAACATCCAAATCAGTTATCTCATAACTACTTATGGATTCCAAATATTGTATCACATTCCAGATAAATAGAAAATGTTAAACTTTCCAATCGAATTATCAAACATCCAAGTTTTCCCGAAACTGCTCAACTCTTGAAATAAGTTCAAAAACATCCAGTTCATGCCTCAGTACCAACGGTCCAGCCGTAGAAGGGTCAAGCCAACGCCTCACATGTGGCACGCCGTACTGCCCCAAACCCGAAGGTTCAAAGGGCAGTTCAAGACGGTCACATAATCGAGTTAAGCTTTGTTGTCTTCTAGAGGGTCCATCGCGTTACTTGCACTACTTAGAACGTTTTCAAACTACGGAAAAATCCAACACTTGGAAATTTCCCGACAGGGGAAAAAGTGGGTATTTATATCCGGTCAAACTTTTTAACATATTCAAAAATATCCGGAAAAACATTACGAAATTAAATATTCCGATCGAAACAACGACTACAAAATAAACCCCAAAATACTCAACTCTTGAGTCAGAATAAAAAATACCCAGAAAATATATAAGCAGATATGAGAATTACTGTGCAAAACAGAGCGCATGAATCCACTTTATTGCTGCGGATCCGCGGCCCAAGCGCCGTACGGCCGCGGTTCCGCAACGGTTTGTACTGTTCACCGTCTCGTTTTTCACTACAATTCTTAGAAAACCCTGCAGAATTTTTTGGCTATTTTTAATTTAGAAAAATCCCGATTTTGGAAAAATTTACAGAGAAGGGGTTAACTTTGACACGTCGGGGTTCGATCGGAGTTTTAACATCGTAAACACATCGCCTAATGCTCTAGCTAGGTTCTGATACCACTGTACGGTTCCTAGGCACACTAAGGAGGTTCCACAAGGCATCAACCATGCCAAACAAAAATTTTCCGGTGCCGAGAAACCCTAAACTAGATCGTTAACTAGAAGTTAAAGCGAAAAGCAAGCAAGCAAACGACTTTGCTACTAAGTGAAAGGGATTACAACATTTGTAGATCCGGTCCACCACTTCTTTAGCTCCGTGTTGACGTCCCTCCGCTGCGATCATCGGATCCCGGACTCTAGAAATGGTTTCGTCGGAGAAATGATCGGGCTAGGTCATTGACCTCGAGGCCGAAGATGATCTACGTCGGGGAGACTCAAACTCATGCTATTCCTTCACTCGGTCGAAAACTTTGTAAAGAGAACACCCTATACTACATGGCAAGTGGTAGAGGATGAAGAAATAGGAAGTGGGTTCACTTTAGAATTGGATTTCTCACTCTTTTTCTCATGATGCTATTGGAGCTAGCAAGCTTTTTCATGCTTGATGAAGATGAAGAAGAAGAAAAAGGAATTATATCAAAATGAAAACTTATCCAACAAATAATGGCACCATGGTTGAGTTAAGCCCTCATGCTTAACTTATGTAGAGAATTAACCAAACCATTAGGTTAAGGGTTGGGTTAACTAATATCCTACACAAATGACAAAAGGGTTGACTTTGTCGATGCTTATCAAGCTTCATGAAGCTTGATAATTTTGACCAAAGTCTCAATTCTTTTGTTATTTGCTAGGAAAATAGTAAACCCTAATTTAACCTTGAGTTGGTTCAAGTCTCATACACACAACTTGTTTGTATCATCAAGCATGATACAAACATGTACACTTGCATATATCACATATAAACAATGTACACTTTCAAGTGAGAAAATCAATCTTAAGTGAACCAATACTAGTTAATGTAAAGTAATATATCAAATATATAATTATACATTAAATCATTAAATCAACACTTGATTTAACGATCCGGTCATATCGCATATAACCGACTAATATCAATAGTAACAACTTATCGAATCAACACTTGATCCGATAACCCGGCTATATCGCATACAACCGATCAATGTCACAAATCTCGAGAATAGAATACAGTATCACATACTGGTATTATCCTCGGTCCCGCACATATCTCATATGCGCTCCTATTTCGTTTCGCTTGAGCCAGGAAACCCCTGTGTAGGACTCTAAAGACACGTCAATACGCCGGTAGCAGGTGATGATCATATCAAACACCCACAAGCCGCAAGCGGTCTGCTAAACGTAACGGCCACCCGGGTATTGAGCGATCAGAAGATCAACGAGCAAGCCCGCTCACACTCCTGTGAATCCAACCAGTAACACTACCGTACAGTCCGGTCTGTTCGTCCGATATGTCGCATATCTTGTCTAGGGGTGGTAAACGTCAGACCCCAATAACTCGATAATTCATGTCGATATGAGGCTCATAACGGATCGAGAAACTACTGGTAACACTTACCAGTAAATCCCTAAAGCAGCCTTGGCCAAGGACTTCCTGTTATAGCCAATCGAACACTGCGCAACATCAACTCCCTATACCGGGAGAGACGAAACCCCTCCTATCGCTCATTGCCTCCATGTGATTCGGGACTGTACCCAAAAGCCACCTTTTTCACGCCCTCTTGGACGTGGTATGATGGAAATCAAAGCACAGTGGGAATCACATAAGACTCTATGACGATCTCGGGTCTACAGACTAACCTGCGCCAGTGTCACCAGAGAACTGCCATCTGACGTAAGGTATAATACCATCTGGGAGTTCTCGGTGAGTCCGTCTAGTGTACCCAGTCACCACTGAGCACCCGTATATCATCTCTGATGTCAAACACCAATGGATATGGGATCATCCATCGCCCATCTGTATGGGTCGAGAAGGTATACGCTAGTCTACTCTGGTATATCGATGCCCCGTCTCGATACACGCACGACTAAGGACGTTGAAGGATGTACTTATGGACTACCACGTCCCCACTAGTATGATCCGCATCATAGTCCAGGGAGTCAAGTACACATCCTAAGGGCTTTACCAACATGTAACAGAGAGACAATCAGTGTACACATTAAGGTAAAGAGTAACCAGATTGCATACTATCATATCGAGCAAGAAAGTCATCCCTATGTATTTCCAAGCATCCACTACAATATACATCCTATGTATAGTAATGGCCTCTAGGGTATACATATAACTAACACAAACCGATTAATAACTATAAAAGTGGTATTGATTAACCATGCACAAGAAAGTTCCGTTCAGAAATTCAGCGTCACCCTGATTTGTAAAATAGCTTAAAATAACAAACGTTCTCCAAAACGGACGTGTCTTATACCAAAACAAAGATAATTCAATAAGGTTTTCATTTTTATAAGTTGAAGTATCTCAGGTTGTTCCTACAAAAAGGTATGAACATTCTAAATTAAAAGTTTGCTACTGGAATTTCCCTGGACAGCAGTTTAGAGATATTTTCATTTGCATTTTAAGTTATTTAAAAAAATTATTTTGCAAGTAAATATTTAACAGAGTTATAGTATTCAGAGTTAGCTTCGTAACGAACTAAAGAAAGTATACTAATAATTTTTCTATGATTTATAATGAATTTTATAAGGTAAGGTGTACAGTAAATTTCAGATTTGTCGTATCCGCTTTGCAACGACGTTTCATGTGTAAACTATAATATTTTCAAACTATATTTTGTATAACCTTATAAAATGTAGATTATAAACTAATTTAAGATAACAATAAGAAATATTACGATGATATATATTTTAAATGATATGGATGCAAACGGGTATCCGAAAACGGTAAAACTTTAATATGGATGTACAGTGCAATCAACATGTGATATTTTTATTCATATGGATGAAAAATAAGATACATAGAATGTAGCAAGATGAATTAGCATGCGACTAGATATGTAAATATTGATATGGATGCATACGGATGTCCGAAGACAGTAAAACTGTAAAATGGTAATGTGGGATGCACAACTAAACATTATGTGATGTTATTATTCAAATGGGTGCAATATATTGTAGTCTAGCATGTAACAAGATACATTTGCATGCACTAAATACGAAATAAATTATACGGATGCAAACGGACGTCGTAAAACAGTAAAATGATAATAGGGGATTTACAATACACTAAACATGAAATATTATTATTAATATGGATGTAGTATATATCATAGCATGTAGCAAGATAAACTTGCCTCGATCGAATCACGCGACGGATACGCACGGCACGTCCGACGTCGGTAAATCGTCGCAACGCACACGCGGCACGTGGTACGGGTCCAAGAAAGGCAAGAGGGTGATCACACAGGCAAGGTACGTTCACTGGATCACTCGAATCGTCAGCGACGAGCACGGCTCCGACGGTGATCACCGGAATCAAGAAACAAGATCAAGAAAAAGAAAGAAGAAAAAAAAAGAAGAAGTAAGAAGAAGAGGCTGTGTATTAAATAAGGAAGAAAAAAATAAATAAAATATATATAAATATATATATATATATGTAGAGGGGAGAGAGAGAGGGAGAAAGGGGTTGTTTGTTTGTTAGGAAATTAGTTTAGATTTAAATTTAAAAAAATATTTTATTAGTTAACTAAATTTTAATTTGTATCAGTTTATAAAATTAATATTATATAAATAAAATTTGATATTCTGGTAAATACAAATATAGTCCAAAACATGCTCGGGTCGGGTCTAAAATTCAGTTTTAAAATACGAAAAATATACATGTCGACCAAAATTAAAGTTGGATATCCGGGTAACGAAAAATGCATACCCCCAAGAACGGATGCACGCACGTGCACATAGCTATCCAAACAAGTCTGTTTCACTGAACGGGACGAGAACAAGATGCGCGGATGCTACCACGGGGTTAGGGGTATCATGCAGGCCATGCAATGTATTTTTAAAATATTTAACGTGATTTAAAATGTTCTATGGTAAAAGATGCAAATGCTAGATAAAAAGCGAGTATGCAATAAACATGAAAATGCACAAATCTACGTAACAAGTCAGGATAATTCATAAACATGAATCAAGACAGGTTTCAAGCAAACGGTTCGGGTCGGATGCTAATACAGATGTCAGATATATTATTTGCACCCAAAACACAGTAAATCAGGAAAATACCATAATTAAAGAAATACGTGAACTGGAATTGGTATAAATGAACTAGCGTGTTACAGATTTTGAAGACACAGAAAGATGTCACAAACTGGAGGACAAGAACAAAATTATCGCCACTATTCCGGTCTTCGGGAGTGATACTGAGGAGGAAGAAGAAATGGTTTATTCAGGGCCGCCCCAATGCAACAAGCTGGGACCGTCCACCCCTATTCTGGTCTTCGGCAGCGATTCAGAAGATGAGGTCAATGCCATATTCTCTGCTCGGCCGTCGATGCATGCATTCGCTGATGATGATCAAAGTTTGCAAGTTGCCATGGTTCCGCAAGAGCATTACAAAGAGCTCGATGCACTTGAAACGTATACTGTGCAAGAACTGCAAACATTCTATGTCCCTCCCAGGCGAAGAGATGAATAGGCGATCATCTTTTATCGATCAACGGAGACCAAAGTGGAAAAAGAAATTTGGCATGGTTCCGATTCTACACTTGACAAGATCCAGCCCATCCGTCTGCCCAGATACTACACAGAAGGATTAAAAAGGCTGTTGAAGCGTCAAAGTATACCCTTCAAACAAACTGCTCGACAAGCACAGTTCTATAACAGGATCTGGAACGTCCCCGGAACTCAACGAAAGTTGCCCAATGGGAGAATGGAAACGATCGAGCTTGGATATGTTCAATCCAAGAGACGGGAACGATTCCATGACTGCTGCGTTATACATGACTTTGATGAAGAAGGAGATGTTCTGTTTAAAGACGCTAACCCTGAACAAAAATGAGGCCCCGCCATGAAAATGCCAAGTCCGTCATTTGAAGAACAGATGGACAAGCTGATAAGGGAAGCGAGTCAAAAGGTCTGGGATGACCATAGCCGCGAAATGGCCATTTACGAGAAAGCTAGGATGTAGCGCCTCCTTCAGCAGGCCGCGGAGAATGACAATGCTCTTCGTCGCCAACCTGTCATACAAAAGACCCGGCATAGAGGAAAAAATAAACCAAAGAACGGAAAAAAAACGTTCGACGGCGGCCAAGCGGGTCTAAGAAGCCACGCGATCAAGAATGAAGCAGCTGGGATCCGTCTCTTATAAAGAAGATGGGTCGAGCATATTTTTTTCCCCAAGACAAGACGAAGAAGATATTCGATATTTTCATAAAACATCAAATGATGACACTCCCGGAGTCCACGCACCCCGAGCAAGCATACGAAGTCTCTCACCCAGACTATTGCTATTATCACCGAGCAATAGGACATCCTCTCGAAGACTGCTTCACGTCGAAGACCAATACCAACAAGGCAGGTTCGCTCTATCCAGCGGTTGGAAGGTAACCCCACCACAAAAGTATGAACCAAAAGCCACGTATGAGACAGGAGTAGAACCAGATCAACATCAGTCTTGGAAGCGATCTCGTACCTGTCATGTGATAATACTGTCAGAAGAAGAGCCCGAGAATATGGATGACCTCCCCTGGTGCTTCGAAAACGATGATGACGAGATGATCTCAGAGTTTCCATCGGTGCCAAAAGAGATGGAAGATAGAATACATACTACTGCAAATAACCTCAGAAAAATCAACTTGGGAATGGCAAGCGACCCACGACCGACATTTGTCAGTGAACTGTTGTCTGAAGAAAAAGAGGCTACACTTAAAGACGTGCTCATGCAGTATAAAGATTGCTTCGTATGGAACTATTCAGAGATGCCGGGACTCGATTCAGAGATTGCTGTCCACAAATTAGCGATTTCTCCAGACGTTAAACCAGTCAAACAAGCACCGAGAAGAAAAGGGAGCGACCGAGCAAACGGCCCTACAAATAAAAGACCAGGAAAAGGCTAAGGATTGGAGAGAAATCTTTATAGACTACTTCAAATCCCGTCGAACACCTAAAGATGCGTCGTCAAGACATCAGCTCATGAAACGAGCTCTATCTTTTTCCTTCGTCAATGATACTCTATATAAGAGGTCATTTGATTCTCTGTGGTTATGATGCTTGGGACCTGAAGAAGCAAAGAGAGTCGTACAAGAAACTCACGATGGACTTTGCGGTTCTCACCAAGCCGGGCCGAAGATGAAACTAAAGATCAAAAGGATGGGCTACTATTGGCCCACGATGATCCAAGACTGCCTAGAATACGCGAAACAGTGCCACTCGTGCCAGATTCACGAGGACTTTATCCATCAGCATCCAAATCCGCTACACCCAACGGTGGCTAGCTGGCCGTTCAAAATGTGGGGAACTGATATAATTGGCCCCATCAAACCAGCATCGTCCAGAGGACATCGATTCATTTTGGCAACCATCGATTACTTCTCCAAGTGGGCAGAAGCAGTACTACTAAGAGAAGTGAAGACGGAGAATATCCTCCATTTCTTCAAGACACACGTCATTTACCGGTTCGGCACTCCGCGGCGGATTATCTCCGATAACGGGCCAGCCTATAGAAACCACAAGATCAACCGCTTCGCACAATAGCATAACATAGACTGGAGATACTCTTCAATCTATAATCCCTGAGCTAACGGTCTCGCTGAGGCTTTCAACAAAACCTTGACGAAGATCATGAAAAAGACGGTGTCTCGAAATAAGAACTGGCATGAGAGACTTCATGAAGCTCTCTGGGCGTATCGAACTACGTTCAAAACGGCCACAAACACAACGCCGTATGCATTGGTATTTGGCACAGAAGCGGTACTCCCCCTCGAGATAGAGTACCCTCTCTACGAGTGGCGGTTCACTACGAGCTAACAGACGAAGAAAATGCTCACCTTCGGCTTGAGGAGCTCGACGGCCTTGATGAAATCCGGCTCATGGTGCAACAAAATCTGGAAAGCAAAGATGACGCGCTCATATGAAAGATTGATTAAGCCGAGAACATTACGCTAAGGCGAACTCGTGCTAGTGGTCAAAAGACCTATGATCCCCAATCGTGCCAAACGGGGGAAATTCGAGCCGAACTATGAACGCCCGTACATCATAGACAAAGTTTACCAGTGTGGAGCCTATCTACTCATGGACATGCATAGTGAAAGACCTTTCAGGCCAATAACCGGTCGCTTCCTAAGAAAATACTATGCCTAACAAGTCACGGCCTAGGTCAACGATAGATGACGACGCTTATGTCCGCTCGCTATCTTCCTAAGCCCAAACTCTATAAGTAGTAGCCGGCTTTCGGACCGAAACGTCCTTAAACTAACGATGGACCACTATGTCCTAAAACTTTCTGTTGATCGAAACATCGATAAATTACCACGGACCGCAGCATCCCAAGGCTGACACAAAAAAAATGGTATGTCCATAAGAAAAATGGGCACGGATGAAAACCTGAAAGGGCTCCGTGAGTAAAAACAACAGGGCTACCGGCGAGTGTCGTGAAAACCAGAAAGGGCGCAATCTCGTTAAAAGACACTTGCAAGGTCCTCTCGACCTTGCGAGGAGAAAATACCTGCGTGAGATTCTTATGACTCACAAGGGAGCAACACACTTAGGAACCCCCACGATTCCTAAGGAGAAATTACACTTACGAGATCCTCATGACTCGTAAGGAGAATTCCCCATTTGAGTCCCTCACGGCTCACAGGGTTCGAAAGCCTTAAGTTACAGGGATCTGAACCTGTTCTTAAGCCATCACAACCTTCAGTTTTTCCCTACTAGTGGTTCAGTATTGACCCTTGTATACAATCCACGGGAATGAATAAACATCTCCCTGACAAAGTCCCACCCGTGACTGGGGATATGCTCATATGGCAAACAACCCTTGTAAGTCCCCTCGACTTATAAGGAGAAAGAACTCTTGTAAGATCCTTATGACTAATAAGAGACCCACGATTCTTAAGGAGAAAAAAACGCGCCTACGAGATCCTCACGACTCCTAGGGAGAAATACCTTTATGAGACCCTTACGGCTCGTAAAGTTAAAAGCCTTAGTCGACAGGATCCTAACCCTGTTTACTAAGCCGCCTTTGCTCGATATCGACAAAGGCAAATGATGATTCGCTTCTGGACATGTCCCAGTTGTAGCGATGCTCATGCCTAAATCGGTATCAAATCCTAAAACTCGCAGCGAAAAGTCAGCAAAGCAAATGCATATGAAATAGCCGAAATGATTGGGTAACTTGCAACAAAACCAGCAAGTAAAAATGTATGCATGCAAAATAGCCAAAATGATTGGGCGGCTCACAATAAAAAGCAGCGAGTAAAAACAAAAAAAATATAGCCGAAATGATTGGGCACCGCGAAAAATAGCAGAAATGATTGGGAAATCGCGACTTTCGTGATATAAAAGCTGAAATGATAGAGTATCGCGGAAAGAAAAATATATAAAATGAAACTTTTGGCCCTACAGGTGAGATCATATCGATCTCTGTATACAATCCAAGGGCACAAACAAAGAGAGAACCATACCTTCCCCCCCAAGCTCCATCCGAAAGAGCCAAGTATCGATGGTTCACAGACAGCCTGGAGATCATCTCAACATTCATCTCATTACAATAGACGCAACATCAGCAAATTGGAGCCGCGACAAAGCTCCCAGTTTCATGACTCGACGATGCACAGACAGCCGAGAGTCAACCCCTCCTGGTCTTGTGGAGCACAGCTATGTCAATCCTGACCCCGTGGGAAGCATCCAGAGCGGATCCTGGTCCTTGCGGAACACGGCTAATTCAATCCTGACCCCGTGGGAAGCGTCCAAAGCGGATCCTGGTCCTTGCGAAACACAGCTTATGTCAATCCTGACCCCGTGGGAAACATCCAGAGAAAATTCTAGTTCCGTAGAACACGGCTAATGTCAATCATGACCCCGTGGGAAGCGTCCAGAGCGGATCCTGGTTCTTGCGGAACACGGCTAAAGTCGATCCTGACCCCATGGGAAGCATCCAGAGCAAATCCTGGTTTTGTGGAATACGGATAATGTCAATCTTGACCCGTGGAAAACTTCCAGATCGGATCCTGGTCCTTGTGGAACACGGCTTATGTCAATCCGACCCCGTGGGAAACATCCAGAGTAAATCCTGGTTCCGTGGAACATGGCTAATGTCAATCCTGACCATATGGGAAGCGTCCAGAGCAGATCCTGGTCCTTGCGGAACATGGCTAAAGTCGATCCTGACCCCGTGGGAAGCATCCAGAGCAAATCCTGGTCTAGTGGAACATGGCTAATGTCAATCCTGACCCCGTGGGAAATGTCCAGAGCGGATCCTGGTCCTTGTGGAACATGGCTTATGTCAATGCTAACCTCATGGGAAACATCCAGAGCAAATCCTGGTTCCGTGGAACATGGCTAATGTCAATCCTGACCCCGTGGGAAGCGTCCAGAGCGGATCCTGGTCCTTGTGGAACACGGCTTATGTCAATCCTGACCCCATAGGAAGCATCCAGAGCAAATACTGGTCTAGTGGAACACGGCTTATGTCAATCTTGACCCCGTGGAAAGTGTCCAGAGCGGATCCTGGTCCTTGCGGAACACGGCTTATGTCAATCCTGACCCCGTGGGAAGCATCTAGAGCAAATCCTAGTCTCGTAGAACACGGATTATGTCAATCCTGACCCCGTGGGAAGCGCCCAGAGCACATCCTAGTTTCGTGGAACACGGATTATGTCAATCCTGACCCCGTGGGAAGCGTCCAAAGCGGATCCTGGTCCTGTGGAACACGGCTAATGTTAATCCTGACCCCGTGGGAAGCATCCAGAGCAAATCCTGGTCCCGTAGAACACGGTTAAAGTCAATCTTGACCCCGTGGGAAATGTCCAGAGCAACTCCTGACTCCGTGAAATGCGGATAAAGTCAACCCCTAACTCCGTGAAATGCGGATAATGTTAACCCCATCCATCACTTACGGGTCATCACGACTCATAAGGGAGAAAACTCTTTTGTGAGATCCTTACGACTTTCAAGAGAAAATGCACTTCGGAATCCTCACGATTCTTAAGGAGAAATTACACCTACAGGATCCTCTCGACTTGTAGGGAGAAAATTCTTTATGGGACCCTCACGGCTCATAAAGTTGAAAAGTCTTAGGAGGCAGATCCTAACCTTGTCTCCCAAGCCATCGTTGCTTCGCAGAGAGGTCAAGGTAGATTTTCTACAGGCCACACTCTCCGACAAGAAAAGAAATAATCACTTACAGGTCCTCTCAACTTGTAAGCAAGAAAAACTCTCTCGTAAGATTCTTACAACTCTCAAGAGAAAACACACTTACAAGATCCTCACAACTCGTAAGGAGAAATACCTTTATGAAACCCTCATGGCTCATAAAGTTGGAAAGCCTTAGGAGGCAGATCTGAACCTGACTCCTAAGCCATCGCTGTCCTACAAGGAGATAAAAATAGATTATCCACAAAATGCATTTTCTAAAAGGGACACACCATCATGAAGCAAAATATGTCTTTTATTCATGAATCAAAATGAATACAAAGTACAATTTATGAGAGAATAAAAAAAAATAATACTCTCTTTCAGGAGTATGTACAAAAGAAGAATAAAAAAGAAAAAATATACAATTCTTCAAGCCGGCGGACGATTCAATAGATTTGCCAATTCATCCTTTTTCCGCTGGGCCTCGGCTTCATGATTCATTATCGCTGAGGGACGGGCCTCCGCTCGAGACTGTTGGGCCTGGTATGAGGCAAGCCGACTTTCAAGCTCCTTTTCGGTAACCTTATGAGCTTCGACCATTTCGCGAATGAAAATAATGGCTTTATCAATGGCTACCACCTCTCGGATAGCTTCTTGAAGCACCCGCCAAAGTTCATACGCCCGAGTGGTCTTGGCCGTAAGATTAGCTTGAAGTTCCCTCAGCGCTTTGGAAGCCAGCTCCCTCTCCGAAAACTTTCGGTTGAGCCTCTTCTCGCATGATACCATATTCGCAGCGCACCTCTCAATCAGCCCCCGTATGCTTGTCTTTGCAGCCACAACCTCTGAAGAAAGGCGTGTACATTCAAGACTATGCAAGCAAGTCTCCACCTGACGACAGAACTCAACCCAGACTTGCACCAATATTTCGCTATGGTAAGTAGCAAGAAAGGGAAGAGAACCGTTGGCTTCAGCGGCAAATGCTTCGGCCGTGATCAGAATGCCAGCACGAAGGTCTTCAATCAGAGCTGACAAGGAGTGAAGGCTTAGCTTTGCCATCCGTTCCGAGGCACGTTGGGCGTAGGGGCCAGGCGGCATGACGATGCAAGATTCCAGCGTGGTAAGAACTGACAAAGATGTTAAGATTCATAAAAAAAATCAGCGAGACTTGCAAGCAAAGAGCAGGTGGAACAGTGTCAAAACTTTACTTATCCACAATCATGCAAGAAGGGTCTGAAGGCTCCCCAGGCCCGTCAAGAATCTCATTTTCGTCATCAGCTTCCAGAACTGTAGAAGACATCAGGGTTATTATATGAAATAATAATAATGTCATGAGGAGAGGGCAAATGACACTAACTTTGCCCGGAAGAGAGGACGATGCGTTGAGGGGATATCGCCTGCGGAGCGGCCATCTCTAACAGACGTTGAAAAGACTTCCTGGGGGACAAGTCCACGATGGACGCCGCCAATCCTCGTAGCTATGAAAAGACAGAAAGGTTCAGATAATAAAGAGATCAATAAAATTAAAGATAGAAGAATACCTTCGATTCTCCTCCCACTCTAGACTGGAGGGATAGCAGCTTCGGCGGCCTCCTCCATGCCCCCAGGCACATCATCGGGGACGTGGGCCAGTATAATAACTTCCGATTGAGGAGCAGTGGTCATTGCTGCAGGCTCCAATGAAAGGATGGTGGCCTCGACCACCTATCCCATAGTCTCCGGGCCGTCCCCAGAAAGATCTATTGAATCCGCGGCCAATGAAGATGCCTCTTCCGGGGGAGCAAGCACCTGGGGAATGGGAGTCACTGAGGGGAGCTCTGTTGCAGGAACAACAGTTGTATCGACCCCCTCCATATTTACTAGTGTCTCATCGGGGATGTTTGTAGAGTCCATAATCAAGGCACGACTCGAACTCAGATCCTCTTCCATTGCCGAAATCCCTGCAAAGTTTTTCGCGAAGATAAGGATATATATATATATATATATATATATATATTAGCAGTGCAAAATATTACAAAAATATATATGAGTATACTAATGCGCAAAAGAGCCTCTAGTATGGCCTTTTCAAGCCGTCGTTCCTTCTCAAGGATGCGTGCTTGGCGGGGTGCGAGGGTAGACTCGTGGCCACCAGTCCACAATGACAGCGCATCTTCGGCGTCGGCCGAGATAGGCTGCTTAAGGGCTCTCTCGCCTCCCTCTTCCAGAGGACTTATAAATATCCGCCGTATCGATGGAGGATCTTCGTAGAAGATGATGGCAGGATAAGGTCTCTTCGGGACCCTTATATTCTCAGCTTCATCCTGGGAGCATCTTATAGCCTCAGCCAATTGCATGGCTTCCTCGGCAGATGGACCGGGAAAAAGAATACCACCATCCGGCTCTTGCGTAGCTATTGGCTCGTCCTGAAGAATTGGCTCGGATTCCACTAAAAAGTCGAGCAGATTGGTGATCGTCTTCCTTCGCCTCTTGGACCCAGAACTAACACCAGAAGACGATCGCTTCTTTCCCCTTGGTGATTTGGTGAGACGTTGACCAACTTCGCCCTCAATATCCTCACTCGGCGGTGCTATCGATGACGACACCGCCATTACTGACGCCGCAGCTGATGATACTGCTATCGGTGCCTTATTGGCCCTTGATTGAGCTCTAGTGCACAGCGGCATACCAGCTGTAGGAGTTAGATCCACTTCTGCCGCCTCAGGAATAAGCACGATACCAGTATTTCTCAAGGAAGGGCGAACCACTGCCCGCGGTCGCGGCGGGACTCCCGTAGCCTGGATCGGAGTGGGAGCCCTATATCCAAGAAGCATCCTCCTCTCTTCAACAATAATAGGACTGACTCAGTGGAGGTACCAGCCCGTGAAAGCCCCCACACATCGAGGAATGTAGTCAGCCTCAGGAATCACGAAGCGATAGCCGGTGTTCAGCCGCATGAAGTGATGAGCGGCGTCACGAACAACTTCCGACGACGGGCTGGGCTCCACTGTAAACGCCTCAAAAGGGGCACCCTGGTCACATCCCAGTTGCCGAGCAAAGCGGTGTGGGTTGTACCGCATAAAAAGGGCCGCACCATTTTGACAAAACAACGGATAACCCGGTCTGATCGAATATAAGTGCATAGCTTCCTTGGGCTTCAGGGAGGGTGCTCCCTCTTTCGACGAGTCGAAAAGTTGTTGAATCGGTCCTGAAGGAGCAGAGAGGACTCAATCGTTAAATACCATCCTGCCCGTATTGGCATTGGGATTAAGCAGCACACGAATAGCTCCGGACTGAGTCGGATTAGGAGAAGAAGCGTCCACCAATCTCATGAGCCGCAGAAAAGTGTAGGCATCATAAAAGTTGGGTCTTTGATGCGTGACAAATGCCCCTAGCACGTGCATCTCAATCCATGATTTAAAGTAATGAAGAGAGAAACTCACTACGTTCATGCCTGGGGTTGAGGTATTGGCTGCAGCTCTTAGTCCATGATACAAATGCGCTAGCCCCGCAATGCCCACGGCTTGTCACGTCCCTCCGGCGATGCGATGAGCAGGGAAAATGACCGAAGCTCTCATGAACCGACGGTGCATTGGAATAACGAACCAACTGAGCCAGACACTGATAAAACCCACGAAGAAAGTCTCTTCATCTATGCCAGGAGCTGCGATTGACTCAAAAGGTACAGCCGACAGGATTGGAATGTAGAACTGCAGAAAATCCTCTTCTTAACCCGGTAGCTTATTTAAACCAAACCCGAAGGGGTCGTTGATATTCGCAAACTTCGGAGCCGTCTTTGATAGAACGTCTCTGCGAAGGAAGCAGGCGATAAAGCTTTTGAAAGTGACGCCCTGCTCCTCTGACTCTGTGAATAGCTTCTCAAAAATACCCAAAGCCTTGATTAGACTTGGGTGCTTGTGGCGGACGGCATTTTCAGTCGACAAGCCGTCAACCATAGCAAGCTCAGTTTCGAAAACATACTCATCAGGAGGCAGCAGTTCTTCATAAAGCGTCCCCCTGATTGGCAACCCCAAGATCTCGCGAAACTCTTCCAGAGAAATTGAAACTTCGCGGTCCCCTAGCAAGAAGGTGTTGGTGGGAAGATTCCATTGATTTAGGAAAGCCTTAACCCACCAAACATGAGGGGACTGATAGTGGAAGAGAGACGCGTACACTGCTTGATAGAGCCTGACCCTCTGCAATCGCGCACGGTGGGCAGACAGGATATAAGGAGCCCAGAGAAGGTAGCCCGTGGGATATCGAGGAGTAAGCCCTATTTTGTAAACCTATCCCCAGGGCTGGGCTTCACCTTGGCAGATGCGACGCCCTAAGATGTCTATAGTTGGCACAGGGTGGTTTAGAATCCCAGTTGTCGATGTCTCAAGCCGTCCCGTAGGGGTCCAATTCAACATCTCTATAGCAAAGGCGGTCCGTGGAAGCTCCATCGGCAAAAATGGGTAGGTAGGCTTTGTGGGTATCTCGCAAAGAAAGCTGCGACGGCCCTGAATGATATGCCCGTACCAGGTCCCCCATAAAAGCAAGTTGGTGCAATTAGGGTCGTGAGCCCTGATCATCGCCATCACCTCTTCATCCGACGGTGATTGAGGAAAAGCCGCCTCCGAGCGAATAAAGGGAAAGTAGGGAAGAGAAGCCATTGTTCCTGAAATAAAGGAAGGGGAACTGTTAGTGAAGCCCACAAGTGTATATATATTCATAAACATATATATATATATAAAGACAGTGGAAGAAAGTGACAAAAAACTTATTTTATGGGACCATGGGTTACAAAATACAGGGGCCCCATAAAATCAGGATGGCGGCTCACTAATGATGAGGCAGGGTAATCATTATGAGAACAAAAGGAAGATTCTCAATAAATGAACAGTGGATTTCAAACAACTCTACACATTCCCAAGGAGAAAACCCACTGCAAGAACTCTATGTAAATCATGAAAGAACTCTCTGGAAACATTTTTGCAAAGAACTCATGGCAAGAAAATCCCAAGAAGTTATCTGTGAAGAACTGAGTTCTTTGGAGGAATTAAATTCCTTTTGAATAGAGAAATTAAATTCCCAGAAAACATTTTTCAGAGATAAAGCTCTTTGGAATGGAATTAAATTCTAGAGAGAAGACAAGTATCACCATCAATCCCTAAGATCAGAAAAATGCCTAACAATGAGGTTTGCTACCCAGAGATTGTGCACTCCTAAAGATTAGAAAAATGGCTTCTTTGAAGGAAAAAACCCTTGGTGTGGATTTAAAATCCAAAAAGAGTTCTTTTATGTATAAAAATCTTTCGGCTGCTCAAAACCATTACCTGAAGAAGAGATTCTTTCTTGGATAGAGTTAAACTCTGGAAAAAAATTGGGACAGAGAACTAAGCTCTGAGATAGAGAATTAAATTCTTAAGGCAAGAACAAGTAAGGAAGAAGATGAAAAGTGGAGGCGCTTCTGAAGAGACCCCTGCATTTATAGGATGTGATGGGAAACAGTTCATCTACCCCCTTCCCTAGGCAGATCCAACGGCCACAAAAAAAATGACAGCGTTGCACTCACGTGCAAACACGTGAGAACAACGTTGTGGGGGCATTTGTCCCATCATAAAATATCAGGAAAAACCCCAATGGGGCATCACGTGCCCACACGTGACCAGGGGTCACGTGCTGACACGTGATGGTTTCCTGGGGATTCTGCTAAAATAGAATTAAATTCTAATCAAACAAGCAATCAGTGGAGTCACGTGCCCACACGTGATGGGCCTTTAAAAGCCCTCTGAAGAGAATTAAAAGTGTAATAAAACAGTAAGGAATACCCCAATGGGGCATCACGTGTCCACACGTGACTAAAGGTCACGTGCAGACACGTGATGGGTTCTTAAGCTCTTTAACTAATAGAATTAAATTCTATTTAAATGATCAAACAGTGGGATCATGTGCCAACACGTGATAGGCTCTTAAGCCTTCTAAAATAATAGAATTAAATTCTAATTAAGAGGGAATCGAGAACCCTAACTGGAAAAATATTTCTCTAGATCTTTCCAAACAAAAAAAATTATGCTCTGTAAAGTGGAGCACCGTTGGATTAAAAATCCAATGGTGATTAAAAATCATCAATTTATAGAAAGACTCTATACAAGGAAAGATTTCCCTGAAATTCACCAAGAATAACAAACAGAATATCTTTTGGATTAAAAATCCAATGGTGAATAAAATTCATTGAGTGATCTAAAAGATCATGTTGGTTACAAAATCAATCAAAATCTTTTAATGAAAGATTGACTAAACAAACTGATTCTTTTCTTTCTCCTATAAATAGGAGCCAAGAAGAAAAGAAAAAGGATCTTTTTTATAGAAAAACACAACAACAGAGAGGAAAAAGAGAGGAGAATTTAATTCTCAAGAGAGAAAATAAGATCTCTTCAGAGAAAAAAAACTCTAGGTGAGAAGAAAAATAAGAAGTTCATTCTACAAGCTCTAACAAAATAAAAGAGAATTTAATTCTCAAACTAAAAGTTTAGCTCTTCTGAATAAGAACTTAGTTCTTCTTTTGGTTGAAGGTCTGCAGAAGCAGATCTCCCCATAAGTTGAGAATTTAATTCTCATCGGGGAGATTCTGCCATGCAGATCTAAAACTTAAGGGAAGATCTAAGTTTAGAGAATTCAATTCTCACATCAAAGAAATTAGGAATTTAATTCCTTCAAACAAAATAGGGTTTAACCCTTAATACAAAAACTTAGTTCTTCCTTTGGTTGAAGATCTGCAGAAGCGGATCTCCCCATAAGTTGAGAATTTAATTCTCATCGGGGAGATTCTGCCATGCAGATCCAAAACTTAGAGGGAGAATCGAGTTTAAAGAATTTAATTCTTCCAAATACATAGGAATTTAATTCCTCTAAACAAAATTAGGGTTTAACCCTACAAAAGAATTTAATTATTAAAACAAGGGACTTAAAACTCTCCATGCACGTAAGGAAATCAATATCCAACCTGGTCACGTGGCAACACGTGACCCTTCCCCTCAATGATCAGAAAGAGAACGAACAAGATTAGGTCACGTGCCCCCACGTGACCCTTAAACAGACTTCTCAAATTAAAGAAGGGCAGAACAGATTTTGGGTGCCTCACGTGTCCCCACGTGACTTTAACAGACTCTTCAAAATGAGAAAGAAAAAGCTTGGAGGCAATGTCTCACGTGTTCACACATGACCCTCAAAACTAAATGGAATAAAGTCAAAGGCAATACTGATCTAGGGCGCCTCATATGTCCCCACGTGACCCCTGACTAACACCTTTTTAAAAAGGCAAATGAGGAAAAACAAAGGAATTAATACCCAATACATGGGCACTATCACGTGCCCACACATGATGATTACAAAGATTAAGTGTTTAACACTTATTGGCAGATTTTGAGAGTAAAATAAAGGAAGTCTGGCCCAATTCTCTGGCGCCTCACGTGACTCCACGTGACCACCTCATTTCTAGTGTTTAACACTATTTTGAGCGTTTTGTCCCTAATGTTTAACACTATTTTAAGTGAATCACGTGGGAACACGTGATCGTCAAATATGTATTAGTGTTTAACACTATTTTCAAATCAGTCTTAGCCCAAAATCAGTTAAGTTTTCCAGAGACAAGATCTCCCCTTTGATTGAGCCCCAACTACATCCTTCTAAACTTGATCATTTCGCGTGACATTCAAAGTAAAGTCTAGAGCTATAATGAATGGATAGTGCTCAGCCAAAGATAAAATGTTGTCAAAGCCCCCAAACCCCTGTTTAGCATTGCTAAATAATGGGGGGTTGAACCCAGACAAATGTTCCACAGTCCAAACAAAGGTCCAACATTTTAAACTTAATTGGACTTAGCCCAAGTTGGCCATAAGTCTTCAATTCAGATTTAACTGAGCCCATGTGCTCGTAATCCAATTAATTGATCTTAGTCCCAAATTGGACTACAGATTTCCCAATCAACATTGGCTCAAGGGTACATCTCTTCTCTTCTTTGATATCTGCCGTTGTAATCCTTCAACGTCTTCAGAGAGGTGACGGGTTCCGACAACCATAAATTTCATAGACTATGACGTATTTAAACTGGACTGTAGGGTCCTTAAACCCGTAGACTATGATGTCCTTAACCTCGGACTGTGGGGTCCTTAAGCCCATGGACTATGATGTCCTTAATCTCGGACTGTGGGGTCCTTAAGCCAATGGACTGTGATGTCCTTAACCTTGGACCACCTGTCCTTAAACTGGTAATCGACCGCAATGTCCCCAAACTAAACAATAGAGCCCAAACGCTCTCTTGTTGGATCTAAATGATCCCGTTGAGTTGATCTTAGTCTAAAATTAGACTAACGTATCTTCAACAAACGTTTAAGTTGATCTTAGTCTCAAATGAGACTAACTTATCCTTAAACCCAAATCTAAGAAAATACGGATTTGGACTAATCCACGCCCTATAGGCGACAACATAAATTAGTCTCCGTATACAATCCACGGGCAACCAAAAACAAAACAAACACATACGACACGAAGTGACCATCTGGAGAAGGAGAAAGTGGTTACCACGATGCGGTAGCGTAATTAACTGCAGGGGCTTGCGCCTGCAGGGAAGAGCGTCCCCACAATTAAAAAAACCCTCAATGAGGGGGAACCTGACGAAGTCTGCTACATCGACCGCATCCGTTTAAACCTTCGATACATGGTGTCATAAATCAACTTGGCATCTTCGGAGAGGTGGACAAATAGCACCAATTAGCATCTGCCCCCAAATTCAGGCAAGACGGACCTACGCAGTCGTGTCACCGTATTTCGGCGGAGAACAGTCTCTTGATGAGGGCTTTCTAGACTTGCCCTCGCCTTTATGGGGTGTCGTTCAATCTCCTTTGACTCGTAAAATCTGGGAGATCGACCGTCGCCGACAACACGTAGCAGAAACGCATAGGCAAGGCGCAACACCCCGAGATCGATGTCGTTCTAACTTCCATTGACCGCGTATTGGCTCGTGGGGACAGGCATGGTTGCCACATGGCAGCTCTGTATTGGGAAATTTGAAAATATCCCGTGGTTCGCGTTGCTGCGCGTGCAAATTTCGGCCCTTAGAGATTCTGTTGAGGCTATAAATAGTGAAGGTGTCACGCCCCGCTTCCCATTGTACGGGCAGAAGACGCGACGAGGCCGCTACGTATTTACTATGAAGTAAACACGCTAAGCGTATCTAAGTAATATAAATAAAATGCACAAGAGACAATGAAAATAGATATAATTGAACAGCAATTTTATTTATTCACATTCTTTTTACAATAAATCTGAAAAGTAAATACATGGAATGAAAAGCAATGCCTAAACAGTGGCATAACAGAAATGGAAAGTATTGAAATGAAATGTACAAGTATCTAGAGCTTCGGGTCGAAGGCTAGCTGATCCAAGTCCTCGCTGGTGGGCTCGATCTCCTGAAAGTCCGATCCACCTGACAACATTCCAAAGAAGAAAGAGAAGGAATGTCGTCAGTGAACAATTGCTCGGTAAGTACCAAAGATAAGGGAGAAGTAGAATAAACAGAGAGAGAGTATAGCTTTTAAAGTGGTATTATATTGTTATAATGTTGTATTTAGTGTTAACGTTGTTGTTTGTCGCTTGGTACAGAAGAGGCCAGTGTATACGAGAGGAGTCTCGTTAGATCAGAGACTACGGTGGATGGAATACAAGGAACCATTCAGCCACGGTACAACGACAATTGAATTCAGATTAGGTGTCTTAATGGTTACAGTCCCGTGCCACTTCTAACACCTTCCGTACCAATCTACCTCTTAAACCTCGCGATGTCTTGATCGTATTGTCTGTCTTGTATATTGAATATAGATGGATGACTTGCCGAAACCATGATATCGGTAAATAGATGTAACTGGAGAATCATGTAGATGGATGCATATCCATGTTTCGGTTCAGTCAAGTTGTATAGATTGACAGATTGAACAGATTGAATATATGGATTCATATTGAATTGTTATATATACTTGAATCTCATTCAAGTCAGATTGATTATATTGAGACTCGGTCTGAGTCAGACAATTAGAAAAGAAATTGAATCCTGAATTAGGTTTTTGGTGTTATCGGTAACCGCCGCACATGGACGGCAGGATTTGTGTCTTTTTCAAAGACGATTACTGTGTTGATAACACCGTTTGTTAAGTTGTCTACCTTAAATAGGCAAGCACCCGTATCTCCGGCTCCCTGAGGCTCAAAAGACATGTCCCGCTTAAACCTATGTTTACTAGGGTCCTTATTGTAATTTAATATAACTTGAGGGGGTTTATGTAAAAATAATTTTGTATAATTTTCAAAATACACCTCAAGTATTTTATTATCGTCTTTAAGGTTTTCATTGATGTATATTTTATCATTATGACATTTCTAGTGCATAAAACCTATTTTTCATAATATATAGTATTTATTTGTAATATTGAGATTGTTTGGTATTTTTTTGTAAATGGAATGTTTTTCTTAAATTTTGGAAATGTGGAATATTATAAATATATTAAAAATAGATATTTTGATATTAATTACATATATATTTATTTATTAAAAATATAAGTTTTATTTATAATAGAAATCACATTTTCTAAAGAAATTGTATTTTTAAATCTTTCGAGACCGTATGCTCCTTACGGAGGTCTGTATCTTACACTACTAAGCCCGAGGATGTGTGATAATCTGCACCATCCCGAACGGGTTCTTCGAAATGGGTTGTAGCGGCACATTGCAAACATTTGTTAAAAATACACACCTGTGGAAAAAGGTTCTTTTATATGTCGGAGTTAGTTATGTGTAAAATCGTATTTTTTCCCCCAAAACTATGTTCCCAAATATCATTATGCTATGTTATATATGTGTGTTGTGAGGAGGTAGGTCATTGCCTCATGAACTATCTAAAGGTATAGCAAGTGGTAATGATATTTTATGTCGAAACTAAACTATATGGTATTTTTCTGTAAAAGTTCTATAAAAATTGAAATATAAATTCTTTTAATATGAAACTTGTCAATATGTTTTGTTAATGTTTAATGATCATGATGTGAGAGTTTGGTATTATTGTGTTTAAGAAAAATATGATTTTTTTAAGGAAAAACCGAATCGGAAGTCAGATTAACTCCACTTCCGTCGGGTTTTAGAATTCTAAGTTTTTAGAATAGTAAAGAGAAGGGGAAGAAGTGACTTACTAGATTGTAGTGGAGAGGAGAGGTAAAGGAAGAAGTAGGAGGTGCCGGTGCGTCATTTCGTCGCCGGAATCTCCTCGGAACGTCGTCGGAAGATCGTCGGAGCTTCGCCCTTTGCTAACTCCACTTGCACACAAAAAGTCTATAGAATTTTCTTGAGAGTTTGGAAAGAGATTTGGAACTGAGGAGGGGTGAGTTTATGTGTGGTATTTATAGGAAAAATTAGGGTTTAGGGTAGATGAAAGGGTGTGATAAAATTGTATTTAATTTTGCATTTAAAAAATTAAAAAGGGTGTTTTAAATTCTCTGTTTAATTTCAGAGATTTTAAATAGTGCAGGGGTAGTGGGGTAGGCCAAAGGTCTCTAGGAGTTGAAGAAAAAATGGGTTTGGGCTGAGTTAACCCGGCGCCGCCGGCCGAGTCGCCAATTCCGCCGGCCCGAGTTGGCCGAGTCGGGCTGCCACGTGTCCCCTTAAGTTGTGTCTTGACTCGTGGACCCGTTTGTTTTATGTGTGACTCTTGGTTTTTACGAGTTATGCACATGTAGACTCTTGGTCTTCTAAAAAGATTAAAAGAAAACTAATAAAAAATAATGTGGCTGATGGGATTTGAACTCTGGTGCTTTGGTTCAGCAGTACAAGGTCTTGCTAATGAGCTACAAGCTCTTGCTTGCTGTCCAAAAGTAAATTAAATACTTATAGTACTCACTAGAAATGTAAATACCCCAAGTATACATTAACTTTAAATCAATTTTATGTATACAAGAATTGGAGTTGTTACAGTCTACCCTTCTTACAAAAATTTCGTCCTCGAAATTTACAATTTATTTTAAAGACTATTTTACAAATAGGCGAGGATATCTTGCACGCATCTCATCTTCCCTTTCCCATGTCGATTCTCCTGAAGTGTCTTTTCTCCACATCACTCGAACCAAGTTGACTTCCTTATTCCGAAATGACTTCACTTTCCTGTCCAGGATCTCCACAGGTTGTTGCTCACAAGATAAGTCGGGCTGTACAGGGAGCTCGGAATGATCGAGAATATGGCTGGGGTCACTCACATACCTTTTGAGTTGGGATATGTGGAATACGTTATGCACTCCTTCCAATGAAGGTGGAAGTGCTAAGCGATAAGTCACTTCCCCGACTCGTTCGAGTATGTCGAACGGTCCAATGTATCTTGGACTTAGCTTACCCCGTATTCCAAATCGAATCACTCCGAGGTTCGAAGATATCTTCAGAAATACATGATCTCCCGGCTGGAACCCCAAATGACGGCGCTTTGCATCAGCCCAGTGCTTCTGTCAATCTTGGGCTATGCGCATCTTTTCTTTGATAGTGTGTACCACATCTACGGTTGCTACTATCATTTCAGGTCCAAGAAGTTCTCTATCTCCGATGTCGTCCCAACTTAATGGTGATCGACACTTCCTTCCATATAGCGCTGCAAAAGGTGCCATTCCTATGCTTGCTTGGTAGCTGTTGTTGTATGAGAACTCCACAAGATATAGGTGATCTTCCCATGATCCTCCAAAGTCCAACATACATGCTCTGAGCATATCCTCCAAGATCTAAATAGTTCGCTCAGACTGACCATCTGTTTATGGATGATAAATTGTGCTGAAGTTCAGACTTATTCCCAAGCTCGCTTGCAGACTCTGCCAAAATTGTGATCTGAACCTGGTGTCACGATCGGAGACAATGCAAACCGGTACTCCATGAAGTCGCACAATTTCCTGTATGAGTTCATGGGTATCAGAGATAGTACATATTTGAAGAGTTTAAATCTTACTTAGATTCTTACCTCCATGTACTTCTTTTTTAATGTCTCAGTAGATTGGCCAATTCGAAATGGGATAAAGTGAGCCGACTTTGTGATTCGATCCACAATAACCCATACTGCATTGTTACCCTTATTGCTTCGAGGAAGAACAGTCACAAAATCCATTGTGATGTGTTGCCACTTCCATTCTGGGATAGGTAATGGTTGAAGTAATCCAGCAGTTCTGTGATATTCAACCTTTACTTGCTGACACACCAAGTATTTAGCGACGCTTATGGCTACTTCAAGCTTCATTCCATGCCACCAGTAATTCTGACGTAGATCATTGTACATCTTTGTACCTTCAGGGTGTACTGAGTAGGGAGAGTTGTGAGTTTCTTTTATTAACTCTTCCCGAACAGAACCTTTTAGTACACATAATCTGTTGTCGTATCTCAAAGATCCGTCTTCATGAATGATGAAGTCTGTTCTGAATCCATTCTCCACTTGTTCTCTGATCTTTTGCAACTTAGCATCACTTTCTTGAGCTGCTTTGATCTGATTGACAATTGTTGATTGAACTTGTAAATTCATCAAGCTTGAAGCGTTACTTGGCATGACTACTTCAATCTCCATCTGATGCAAGTCCTGTTGAAGCTTCTACTGAGCGGTGAGATTTGTTACTAATGGTTGGCGACTAAGGGCATCAGGTACTACATTCACCTTCCCTGGGTGATATTGCAGATTGATGTCAAAGTCCAACATGAGTTCTAACCATCGTCTCTGCCGCATATTAAGCTCCTTCTGAGTAAACACATATTTCAGAATCTTGTGATCTGTGTATATGTTCACTCGTTCACCAAGAAGATAATGGCGCCAAATCTTAAGAGCAAAGATGACGGCTACCAATTCCAAATCATGCGTCGGATAATTGCACTCATGAATTTTCAGCTGTCTTGAAGCATAAGCCACAAATTTTCCGTGTTGATGTAGAACACATCCTAATCCCTTACCGGATGCATCGCAATGCACTTCGAAACCTCCAAATTGGTCAGGTATAACGAGAATAGGCGCTGATGTCAATACTGACTTGAGTTCTACGAAAGCCTGTTCGTATGCTTTTAACCACACAAAGTCTTCATCTTTTCGAGTGAGCTTGGTCAGGGGTGTTGCTATCTTAGAAAAACCTTCAATGAACCTTCTGTAATATCCAGGTAGATCGAAGAAACTTCGAATGTCCTTCACTGACTTTGGTGTCGGCCATTCGCTTACTGCTGAAACTTTCGCTGGATCCACAGAGATTCCTTCGCCTGATACAATATGTCCAAGAAAACCAACTTGATCTAGCCAAAACTCGCACTTGTTGTACTTGGCATATAGTTGATATTGTCGTAGAGTTTCTAAGACAATTCTTAGTTGCTCGTTATTCTCTTTCCGACTGTTACAATACACCAGGATGTCGTCGACGAAGATGACAACAAACCTGTCTATGTACTCCCGGAAAACTTGATTCGTCAGGTTCATGAATATTGCTGGTGCGTTGGTCACTCCAAATGGCATCACAAGAAATTCGTAATGACCATAGCGAGTTCTGAAAGCTGTTTTATGAATATCAGCTTCCTTGACCTTCACCTGATGATAACCTGAGCAAAGATCTAATTTAGAGAAAATACAAGATCTACTTAGCTGATCGAATAGATCGTCGATACGCGGTAGCGGATACTTGTTCTTTATTGTTACTTCGTTCAAGGCTCTACAATCGATGCACATTCTGTATGAACCTTCCTTCTTCTTCACAAGAAGTACTGGTGATCCCCAACTTGACGTGCTGGGACGAATCCATCCTTTCGCCAACAATTCGTCCAACTGAGTCCGGACTTCCTTCAAACCTTCTGGACTTAATCGATAAGGTGCTTTGATCACCGGTTGTGCTCCTGGTACTAAATCAATGTTGAATTCAAGAGCTCGATCGAGAGGCAAACCTGATATATCGTTAGGAAACACATCGTCGAACTCTCGAACTACTTCTGGCTTTGATCCTTCCTCCGCTTGAATTGCTGCAATCACTGCCTTTTTTGATTTCGCCTTGTAATTACTTGGCTCCACTTTTGAAATAAAAGACCGGATGGTCTGGAATCTCGAACACTACCTTCCTTTGACGACAGTCGATGGTAGCATAAAAGGTTCCTAGCGAATCCATTCCTAGAACCACATTGAAGTTCGGTATATCCAGCACCTTGAAGTCAGCATAGAATTCTCTTTTGCAGACGACTACTGGAAACAAGTTGTATCCTATTGTTGCCTTCAGAACGCCATTCCCTGAACTGACATTCCAACCGGATACAAGCGGTGTAACTGGAATCGCATGAGTTCGGACGAACCGTTGAGACATAAAGCAGTGAGATGCTCCAGTATCAAAGAGTGCTAGTGCAGGAAGTGAGGCTACTATGATTGTACCTAAGATATGTGGGATATGTTTTAGGTATAGGAAAAATATATAGGCAGGTGTTAAGACTGAAAGAAAAGTATGAGAAGAAAGGGTTACCAGTGATGACTTGCCAGTGGCCTCAGCTTCTTCCACGGTCATCATGAAAGCCTGTCGCCGTGGAACATTCCTCCTGGCCGGAGGAGCATTCCTCGGAACATTCCATTGAGCTTGATGGAACTGGCGAGGAGGAGGTACAGTCGGTGGTCCTCTAGGTGGTGGAGCAGGGAGATCTAGTCTTGGAGCAGGTGCCTGAAGGGCTGGTCTCTGCTGATAATTGATTGCTAGCCTGGGTGCAGCAATTGGGTTGTGTCTTCTGAGACAAGACCCAATATCATGAGTAGCTCAGCCGCAGACTAAGCAAAGACGGTTGGCTCACTGGCAGTCTTTCATCAGATGCCCCTCTCTCTTGCAGTATATACAAAAGGATGGACTGGGCCGGTTGATTGGTACTCCTGGTCTCCTTGGCACAAAAGATGGCCTTGATGAGGCTCCTCCTGCCATCTGGTTGACAGGGCGCTTAACTCCAGTAGCTTGAGATCTGCCTCTCATCTTTACCACTGCCTCATAACGTCGGGCAGCTTTCAGAGCCGATTCATGAGTCGGAAAATCTCCTGTGGTTAATGCAGCCTGGATCTCCGGATCTAACCCTTGTTGAAATCGATGGGCTTTGATCTCATCCGTCGGTATCAGGTGTGCCGCAAATCTGTTAAAGTATTGTGTTAGTTGTGTAGTATGTGATAGATTGAAAAAAATGAATTATTGAGACATATCTTACCGACTGAGTATGGTGAACTCAGCGTCATATTCATGTACTGACTTGGTCCACATTGAACCTTATTGCAGATGGATGAACTGTTGTTCCATGTTGAACCTGGCAGTCTCTGGGAAGTACTTTGCGTCGAACATGTCACGGAAAGTCTTCCATTCGATCGGTTGGACAAGATGGATTTCTTCCGCCTTCCACCAAACTCGTGCATTGTCCGTAAGTTGTAGCTTCGCAACACGGACCCAAGCTATCTCTGGCACTTGTGCCGCTGCCAGATCATCTTCAATGCTCTGAGCCCATTCCTCAGCTTCTAGAGGGATTTCTTTTCCCGAAAAGTTCTTGGGTGCAGTGCCCGGAATTGCTTCACTCTGGGTGCTTCCGCTTCTGGACGGTTCAAGAGAATAGCAGTCTGTTGCTGCTGTCCTTCCAGGAGGCTGCGGATTGCCTCAAGCAGAACCGTCTGCTCGTTGATCGGAGCAGTGACGGCGGGTGTAAGTGATAGTGGTAGGGGAGTGTTGTTGACATTCGTGCTGGTGTTGTTTGGGGAATCCATAACCATGAAAGAAAATTTTGAGTTAGGACAGATTCAAAGTATATGAAATGATAAGATTCAAGGAATTTGAATTGTAAAGAATGTTTTCAGTTGCTGGTTCTTGTGTTATACTGCTTAAGTTGTCCACGCAGAGCTGAACTGCATGGTAGGGTTCCATACAGCTCTGACCTGCATGAGCCACCAACAAAACCTGTCACGTCCCGCTTCCCAGTGTACGGGCAGAGAACGCGACGAGGCCGCTACGTATTTACTCTGAAGTAAACACGCTAAGCGTATTTAAGCAATATAAATAAAATGCACAAGAGACAAAGATAATAGATATAATTGAACATCAACTTTATTTATTCACATTCTTTTTACAATACATCTGAAAAGTAAATATATAGAATGAAAAGTAATGCCTAAACAGTGACATAACAGAAATGGAAAGTACTGAAATGAAATGTACAAGTATCTAGAGCTCCGGGTCGAAGGCAAGCTGATCCAAGTTCTCGCTGGTGGGCTCGATCTCCTGAAGGTCCAATCCACCTGACAATATTCCAAAGAAGAAAGAGAAGGAATGTCGTCAGCGAACAATCGCTCGGTAAGTCCCAAAGATAAGGGAGAAGTAGAATAGACAGGGAGAGAGAGTATAGCTTTTAAAGTGGTATTATATTGTTATAATGTTGTATTTAGTGTTAACGCTGTTGTTTGTAGCTTGGTACAGAAGAGGCCAGTGTATACGAGAGGAGTCTCGTTAGATCAGAGACTACGGTGGACGGAATACAAGGAACCGTTCAGCCACGGTACAACGACAATTGAATTCATGTTAGGTGTCATAATGGTTACAGTCTCGTGCCATTTCTAACACCTTCCGTACCAATCTACCCCTTAAACCCCGCGATTTCTTGATCGTATTGTTTATCTTGTATATTGAATATAGATGGATGACTTGCCGAAACTATGATATCAGTAAATAGATGTAACGGAGAATCATGTAGATGGATGCATATCCATGGTTCGGTTCAGTCAAGTTGTATAGATTGATAGATTGAACAGATTGAATATATGGATTCATATTAAATTGTTATATATACTTGAATCTCATTCAAGTCAGATTGATTATATTGTGACTCAGTCTGAGCCAGATAATTAGAAAAGAAATTGAATCCTGAATTAGGTTTTTGGTGTTATCAGTAACCGCTGCACATGGACGGCAGGATTTGTGTCTTTTTCAAAGACGATTACTGTGTTGATAACACTGTTTGTTAAGTTGTCTACCTTAAATAGGCAAGCACCCATATCTCCGGCTCCCTGAGGCTCAAGAGACTGGTCCTGCTTAAACCTATGTTTACTAGGGTCCTTATTGTAATTTAATATAACTTGAGGGGGTTTTATGTAAAAATAATTTTGTATAATTTTCAAAATACACCTCAAGTATTTTATTATCGTCTTTAAGGTTTTCATTGATGTATATTTTATCATTGTGACATTTCTAGTGAATAAAACCTATTTTTCATAATATATGGTATTTATTTGTAATATTGGGATTGTTTGGTATTTTCTTGTAAATGGAATGTTTTTCTTAAATTTTGAAAATGTGGAATATTATAAATATATTAAAAATAGATATTTTGATATTAATTACATATATATTTATTTATTAAAAATATATGTTTTATTTATAATAGAAATCACATTTTCTAAAGAAATTGTATTTTTAAATCTTTCGAGACCGTATACTCCTTGCGGAGGTCTGCATCTCACACTACTAAGCCCGAGGATGTGCAATAATCCTCACCATCCCGAACGGGTTCCCCGAAATGGGTTGTAGCGGCACATTGCAAAAATTTGTTAAAAATACACATCTTGTAGAAAAAGGTTTTTTTTATATGTCGGAGGTAGTTATGTGTAAAATCGTATTTTTCTCCTAAAACTATGTTCCCAAATATCATCGTGCTATGTTATATATGTGTGTTGTGAGGAGGTAGGTCATTACCTCGTGAACTATCTAAAGGTATTGCAAAGGGTAATGATGTTTTATGTCGAAACTAAACTATATAGTATTTTTCTATAAAAGTGCTATAAAAATTGAAATATAAATTCTTTTGATATGAAACTTATCAATATGTTTTGTTAATGTTTAATTATCATGATGTGAAAGTTTGGTATTATCGTGTTTAAGAAAAATATGATTTTTTTGAGGAAAAACCGAATCGAAAGTCAGATTAACTCCACTTCCGTCGGGTTTTAGAATTCTAAGTTTTTAGAATAGTAAAGAGAAGGGGGAGAAGGGACTTACTGGATGTAGTGGAGAGGAGAGGAAAAGGAAGAAGTAGGAGTTGCCGGTGCATCGTTTCATCGCTGGAATCTCCTCGGAATGTCGTCGGAAGATCGTCGGAGCTTCGCCCTTTGCTAACTCCACTTGCACACAAAAAGTCTATGAAATTTTCTTGAGAGTTTGGAAAGAGATTTGGAAGTGAGGAGGAGTGAGTTTAGGTGTGGTATTTATAAGAAAAATTAAGGTTTGGTGTAGATGAAAGGGTGTGATAAAATTGTATTTAATTTTGCATTTAAAAAATTAAAAAGGGTGTTTTAAATTCTCTGTTTAATTTCAGAGATTTTAAATAGTGCAGGGGGAGTGGGGTAGGCCAAAGGTCTTTGGGAGTTGAAGAAAAAATGGGTTTGGGTCGAGTTAACCCGGCGCCGCCGGCCGAGACGCCCGTTCCGCCGGCCCGAGTTGGCCGAGTCGGGTCGAGTCAGGCTGCCACGTGTCCCCTTATGCTGTGTTTTGACTCGTGGACCCGTTTGTTTTTTGTGCGACTCTGGGTTTTTACGAGTTATGCACGTGTAGACTCTTGGGCTTCTAAAAAGATTAAAAGAAAACTAATAAAAAATAATGCGGCTGATGGGATTTGAACCCTGTCACGCCCCGCTTCCCAGAGTGCGCTAAGATCGACACGTGACAGAGCCAACCATGCTACATGTGGTTAGGAAATATTCCTCCATAGTCACATTACGACTGTCTATAAGATATCAAGAACAGTAAAAATAAAATAAACTATCTAGTACATGTCCATGAGCCAGAATAAACGAGTCAAGAAATAATATGCGGAAGCAATAGATCCAATAAACAATAATAATCTGGAATGTACGTCCCAAATACGGGCTCATATTAGGAATGAAAATGCTGAAAGAAACTAAACTAAAATACTAACAGGTCCTCACTGCTCGGCCTGTTGACTGAAGTACTTCTGAACGGCTTGCTGCAAAGGTAGAGGATCTGGGCCATGCAAAACCCAGACGTCAGTGCGTCATAATATCAACAATAATATAATCAGGGGTAGCAAAAACATGCAGGCACGAGTATGAACAGTAATAAAGGTATAACTGTAACACGAATGTGGAACAGTGAAGGGTAAAAGCATATGTGACGTGCAGTGGGTAATCTGGACTAAACTACTGGGTGACTACTCTCAATTCTGTGAAATCAATTTAATGAATCATCGATGTAACTCAATAGTATCCCATGCGTGCCCGGGACCACGGTCAAGACTCTCTGGCTGAATCCGAGACGTGCCACTAGGCAGTAAACAGGTAACATGTACAGACGAATGATGTCAGCAGCATCATCCCGAGGCTGGCCTAGCCCGTAAAACTGATCAGTATAAGTACCGAACCGTCGAGTTACAAGTCAGGTTTCATCATTGATTTCCCCATACCCCCAAGTTATGTGTTCAAGTCAGGTATTGATAAATCTGGAGCTAATGCCAACACAGGATCAAGCAGGTACATGTTTGTCTATACAGACAACAGGATATGTCCATCAGGACAACATGTCAGGATTGTCGGCATTAGAAACAGGATCAGGTATTGTAACATCCTAGTTCATTTATACCAATTCAAGTATTTCTTTATTTATGGTATTTTCTTGATTTATTGTGTTTTGGGTGCGAATAGTGTATTTGACATTTGTATTTGCATCCGACCCGACCCGCATGTTTGAAACTAGTCTTGATTCATGTTTATGATTTATCCTGACCTGTTTCATGGACTCCTGCACTTTCATTTTAATTTATACATCTTGCATACTGGCAGTTTATCTGGCATTTGCATTTTTACAATATAACATTTTAAATCACATAAAATATTTTTAAAATGCATTGCATGGCCTGCATGATACCCCAATCCTGTGGTAGCATCCGCGCATCTTGTTCTCATCCCATTCAAAGAAACGGACTTGTTTGGATGACTACGTGCACGTGCGTGCATCCGTTCTTGGGGATATGCATTTTTTCGTTAGCCGGATATCCAACTTTAATTTTGGTCGACATGTATATTTTTCGTATTTTAAAAATGAATTTTAGACCCGACCCGGGCATGTTTTGGACTATGTTTGTATTTACCAGAATATCAAATTTTATTTATATAATATTAATTTTATAAACTGATACAAATTAAAATTTAGTTAATTAATAAAAGATTTTTTAAATTTAAATCTAAACTAATTTACTAACAAACTAACAACCCCTTTCTATCTCTCTCTCTCTCCTCTGCATATATATATATTTATATATATTTTATTTATTTAATTTTTTCTTTCCTTATTTAATACACATCCTCTTCTTAATTCTTCTTCTTCTTTTTTCTTTCTTTTTCTTGATCTTATTTCTTGATTCCGGTGATCACCGCTCGAGCCGTGCTCGTCGCTGACGTTCCGAGTGATCCAGTGAACGTACCTTGCCTGCGTGATCACCCTCTTGCATTGTTTAGACTTGTCCCGTGTGCTGTGCGTGTGTTGCGACGTTTTACCAACGTCGGACGTGCCGTACATATCCGTTTCGTGATCCGTCGAGGCAAGTTAATCTTGCTACATGCCATACTACTGTATTCTATATTCAATTGAATAACAACACATAATGATTAGTTATGCATCCTACATTATCATTTTGCATGTTTCACCATTTTCGGATATCCGTATGCATCCGTACAAGTTATTTCACATGTAGTGCATGTAAACCTATCTTATTACATACTATATTACAATATAATGCACCAAATAGAATATTTACATCTCATATTGTTTAGTTGTATATCCTGCATTTACCAGTTTATCATTTTACTGTTATATGAAGTCCGTGTGCATCCGTATCATTATTTACATGTCTAGTCGCATGCTAAATCATCTTGCTACAAGCTAGGTATAGTAATATACATCCATATTAAAGTTTTACCGTTTTCGGATACCCGTTTGCATCCATATCATTTAAAATATATATCATCATAATATTTCTTATTATTATCTTTAATTAGTTTATAATCTGTATTTTATAATGTTATACAAAATATAGTTTGAAAATATTATAATTTACACATGAAACGTCATTGCAAAGCGGATACGACAAATTTGAAATTTACTGTACACCTTACCTTATAAAATTCATTATAAATCATAGAAAAATTATAAGTACACTTTCTTTAGTTCGTTATGAAGATAGCTCAGAATAATATAACTCTATGAAATATTTACTTGCAAAATAAATTTTTTAAATAACGTAAAATGCAAATGAAAATATCTCTAAACTGCTGTCCAGAGAAATTCCAGCAGCAAACTTTAAATTTCGAATGTTCATAGATTTTTGTAGGAACAACCTGAGATACTTTAACTTATAAAAATGAAAATCTTATTGAATTATCTTTGTTTTGGTATAAGACACGTCCCTTTTGGAGAACGTTTGTTATTTATAAGCTATTTTACAAATCAGGGTGACGCTGAATTTCTGAACGGAACTTTCTTGTGCATGGTTAATCAATACCACTTTTATAGTTATTAATCAGTTTGAATATGTTATCCATATAATATTATTATATCAATATCTATTTAATAAATAATAGTGCTTGTGTTTTAATATTCAGCAAATTTTACCGATTTACGGTTTTATAGTATCCGTCTGTATCCATACGGTTTATTACATATCTAGTTGCACGCCGAGACCATATTATTTCATGTTACTGTTGTATTAGTGCACCATGCTTGATAATTGTGCATCCTACTTAGTCATGATGTGACCCCTGATCGATATTTGTGCATCCATACTTTTATTGTACATTCATACTTTCACCTTGATTCAATACTTGCTACAGTTTGATTATGAGCACCCGTTGATACCTGTGCACTACTTGACATGACCTGATACACCACTACTTAACATGAATTGATACATGTACACTACATGACCTGATATATCACTACTTGACATGTTACCTGATCCTGTTTCTAATACCGACAATCCTGATATGTCGTCCCGATGGACATATCCTGTTGTCGGTATAGACAAACATGTTCATGCTTGATCCTGTATTGGCATTAGCTTCAGATTTATCGATACCTGACTTGAATACATAACTTGGGGGTAAGGGGAAATCAATGATGAAACCTGACTTGTAACTCAACAGTTCGATACTTATACTGATCGGTTTTAAAGGTTAGGCCATCCTTGGGATGATACTGCTGACATCATTCATCTGTACATATTTCCTGTTTAGTGCCTAGCGGCATGTCTCGGTTTCAGCCCGAGAATCTGGACCGTGGTCCCGGGCATGCACGGGATACTATTGAGTTACATCGACGATTCATCAAATTGATTTCATAGACTTGAGAGTAGTTAACCCAGTAGCACAGTTTAGTTTCACCGCTGCACTTCACATATACTGTTACACTTCACTGTTCTATATCCCTGCTCACTTATTACATTCATGTACCCTTTTATAATTCATGCCTACATGTCTTGTTACCTCCTGTTCATTTATTATTGTTTGATATTATGACGCACCGATATCTGGGTTTTGCATGGCCCAGATCCTCTACCTTTGTCGCAGGCTGATCAGGAGTATTTCCGCCGTTAGGCCAAGCAGTGATGATCCAATTAGTATCCAGTTTAGTTATGTTTTACATTCCAGATGTTTTTGCTCTTTTGATTTATTTCTTCCGCATATTATTTCTTGACTCCTTTATTCCGGCTCATGGACATGTACTAGATAGTTTATTTTATTTTCCTTTTCTTGATATCTCTAGACAGCCGCAATGTGACTGTGGAGGGATATTTCCTATCCACAGGTAGCATGGTTGGCTCTGTCACGTGCCTATCTTAGTGCACTCTGGGAAGCGGGGCGTGACAGGTATCAAGTCAAGTAATGATATATCAGGTCATGTCAGGTAGTGTACATGTATCAAGTGGGTGCCCAACAGTAATATGTAGCATTATTGAATCAAGACAGAATACGAATGTACGATAACAGCAGGGTGTACAAATATCCACTAGAGGTTATACCATGACTAAGCAGGATGCACAATATCAAGCATGGGGTACTAATTTATTAATAATATGAGTTAATGTAATATGGGGTGCAATTAAGTATGCAGAATTAATGGTATGTAGACACAAATAAACATGGATGCTCAAATAACTATCAGGGGTTACAACTACAGTTCCATGATTATGTAGGATGCACATTATCTAGCATGGGGTGTTAATGTAGCAGTAATATGAAACAACGTGACATGGCATGCGAATAGATATAGAATTAATGATATGGATGCACAAATATCGATTAGGGGTTACATTTACAGTTCTAATACTAAGTAGGATGCACTTTATTAAGCCTGGGGCGTCCTTACAATAATAACATGAACTAATATGATAAGTAGATGCAGTTACATGTATATTAAATGTTATGGATGAAAACGTGTATCCAAAAACTGTAAAACTTTAATATGAATGTATAATGTGATAAACGGATAGAATTTTACTCATATGGATGCATAATATTATATCTAGCATGTAACAAAATGAATTAGCATGCAACTAGATATGTAAATAATGATATGGATGCACACGGACGTCGTATAACAGTAAAATGGTAAAATGGTAATGTGGGATGTACAACTAAGCAATATGAAATGTTATTATTCAATTGGGTGCATTATATAGTAGTATAGCATGTAGCAAGATCAACTTGTCTCGATTGATCACATGACGGATACGCACGGCACGTCCGACGTCTGTAAATCGTCGCAACGCACACGCGGCACGCGGGACGGGTCCAGGCAAGGCAAGAAGGTTATCACGCAGGCAAGGTACGTTCACTGGATCGTCGGATCGGCAGCGTCGACGCAACTCCGGCAACCGCTAGAAAAGAGCAAGAATCAAGAAAAAGAAAAAGAAAAGAAAAAGAAGAAGAGGAAGAAGAGGAGAAGAAGGGGTTTGTGCTCACTGGGGTTGGTGCACAGGGGTCAGGGAGATGAGGTGGTGTTTTCGGGGTCACCGGCGGTGAGGTGCCAGAGAGGGTGCAGGGTGCAGGCTAGGGTTCTGTTGGTGTGGGGTTTAAGAAAGAAGAAGAAAAGGAAAGAAGGAGGGGAAGAGAATGAAGAGGAGGAGGGGTGGTGACGGCGATGATGAGATGAGGGTCGTCGGCGGTGGAGATCGGCGAGGTGAGCAGGTGTTGGGTGATGGGTTCTGCGGGGTGCAGGCTTGGGGAAAGGAGGAGGAAGAAGAAGATGATGATGAGGAGGAGGAAGAGGAGATGATAAGATGGAGGTGGTGTCGAGGTCGGGTTTTGAGGTCGGGGGCAGTAAGGAGTTAGGGTTAGGGTTTCGTTGTTTGGGTTTTCTCGTAGAGGCTCGGGGGTTTAAAAAGAAGAGGGAGAAGAGAATAGGAGGGAGGTGACCATAGGATGTATGAAGGGAGGTGAGTGGAATCGAGGAGCGAACAGTGTTCGCGAGAGGAGAGAGGAAGCGCGAGAGGAGAGAGAGAGAAAGAGAGAGGAGAGAGACTGAGTGGGAGAGAGAGAAACAGAAAAAGAAAGAGAAAGAGAAAGAGAGAGGTGGGGTCCAAGAAAGATAAAGAGAGAGGGGTTGTAAAAAACGTTTTGATTTTAATTTTAAAAAAATCATTTCAGTTTTCTAAATTTTAACAGTGAATTAAATATTTAAAATATTATATTAATAAAATTTGATTTTCTGGTTAATACAAACTTAGCCTAAAACACGCCCGGGTCGTGTCTAAAAATTCAGTTTCGAAATATGAAAAATATATGTGTCGACCAAAACTAAATTTAAATATCCGGGTAACGAAAATGCATACCCCCAAGAACGAATGCACGTACGTGCGCGTAGCCATCCAAACAAATCCGTTTCACTGAACGGGACGAGAACAAGATGCACGGATGCTACCACAGGGTTAGGGGTATCATGCAGGCCATGCAATGTATTTTTTAAAAATATTTTATGTGACTTAAAATGTTATATTTAAAAATGCAAATGCTAGATAAATACCAATATGCAGTATGTAAATATAGAAGTGCACGGATCCACGTAACAAGCCAGGATAAATCACAAACATGAATCAAGACCGGTTTCAAGCAAGCGGGTCGGGTCGGATGCAAATACAGATGTCAAAATACACTATTCGCACCCAAAACACAGTAAATCGGGAAAATACCATAAATAAAGAAATACTTGAACTAGAACGGTATAAATGAACTAGGGTTTTACATTATACACAACTACAAAAAGAATTTCGTCCTCGAAATTCCAGGAATAAGAAAAGATAAACAATCAAGAATCTACAAGAATAGGTGTGGAAACTTCTGTCGAATCTCGTCTTCTCGTTCCCAAGTCGATTCTCCATGCGAGTGATATCCCAAAGAAACAAGTACAAGAGGGATAACCTTGTTCTTAAGGACATTTTATTTTCGATCAACAATCGATATCGGTCGTTCCTCAAAGGTTAAATCCTCTCTTACAGTCAGCTCCGAATGATCCAGCACGTGTGTTTCATCTCGAACATACTTACGGAGTTGAGATACATGAAACACGTCATGAACATTCACCAAAGATTGTGGTAACGCCAATCGATAAGCCACTTCTCCAACACGCTCCATGATCTCGAAAGGCCCCACGAATCGAGGACTAAGCTTGCCTCGACTCCCAAAACGAATCACTCCTCTAGTCGGTGATATCTTCAAGAATACCAGATCACCAACCGCGAACTCTAGAGGTCTTCTCGATGTATCGGCCCAACTCTTCTGCCGATCTTGTGCTGCCTTCATGTGATTCCGGATAGTATTAACCTTCTCTACTGTTTGCACGATCAAATCTGGTCCCAACGATCTTCGTTCTCCAATATCGTCCTAACAAACAGGTGAACGACACTTGCGACCATACAATGCTTCGAATGGAGCCATCTGAATAGTCGCCTGAAAACTGTTGTTGTACGAAAACTCCACCAAGTGTAGATGATTCTCCCACGAACCCTTGAAGTCCAACATGCAAGTTCTCAACATATCTTCAAGAGTTTGGATCGTTCTCTCCGACTGGCCATCTGTCTGAGGATGATAAGCTGTGCTAAACTTCAATCGAGTCCCCAAACTTTTCTGTAGACTCCTCCAAAAGTGTGATAAGAATCGGGTGTCACGGTCGGACACGATGCTCACGGGTACTCCATGCAATCTTATAATTTCCTGCATGTACCGTTCTGCCAATGATTCCGTTGATTGACCAACTTGAAATGGTATGAAATGAGCTACCTTGGTCAATCGATCAACAATCACCCAAACTGCATTGTTGCTCTTTGGACTCCGCGGTAAAGCTGTCACGAAATCCATGGTTATATGTTTCCACTTCCACTGAGGAATCGGAAGTAGTTGCAATAAACCAGCGACCCTTTGATGTTCAGCCTTAACTTGCTGACACACCAAGCACTTCACTACAAAACGAGCAATTCCCTTTTCATGCCTTCCCACCAAAAATGTTGTCTTAGATCACGGTACATCTTCGTGCCTCCTGGATGTACGAAATATGCGGAACTGTGTGCCTCCTTCATCACTTCTTCACGAATGTCTCCTTTCGGCAGACACAAACGGCTACCATATCGCAACGAACCATCTTCATGAATCAACAAGTCCGTCTGAAGTCCTGCTTCAACCTGTTCTCGAAACTTCTGCAATCTTGGGTCCTGTGACTGCGCTGCTTTAATATTATCGATCAATGACGACTGTACTTGCAGCTGCATCAACTACCCCGAAGAGTGCAGTAGCACGATCTCCAACTCGAATCTCCGAAAGTCTTCGATAAGCTCCTTCTGTGCAGTCATCATCCGAATTGCTGGCAACCGACTAAGCGCATCCGGCATAATATTAACTTTCCCCGGATGGTACTTAAGATCAAGATCATAGTCAGCCATCAGCTCCAACCATCTACGCTGCCTCATGTTAAGCTCTTTCTGTGTGAACACGTACTTTAGGCTTTTGTGATCGGTGAATACTTCGACCCTTTCGTCCAATAAGTAGTGTCTTCAAATCTTCAAAGCGAAAATCATAGCTGCTAGCTCCAAATCATGAGTTGGGTAATTCTTCTCATGGATCTTCAACTGTCTTGATGCGTAAGCTATAACTTTCCCATGCTGCATCAAAACACATCCCAAACCTTTCCCAGATGCGTCGCTGTGAATCACCAATCCTCCGGAACTGTCTGGCACGGTCAGAATAGGAGCAGTTATCAACCTTTGCTTCAATGCCACAAAAGCTGACGCACACTTATCCGTCCATACGAACGGTACTTCCTTTCGCGTAAGCTTGGTCAAAGGCTCAGCCAAACGAGCAAAATTCTCCACGAACCTTCTATAATACCCGGCAAGTCCAAGAAAGTTTCTGATCTCTGCTACGTTCTTCGGAATCGGCCAATCTCGAACTGCTGCAATCTTCTCGGTATCAACGGTGATTCCATCTCCGGATACAACATGCCCCAAAAACTTCACTTCTTCAAGCCAAAACTCGCACTTGCTCATCTTTGCATACAATCTTTCTTGCCTTAATGTCTGCAGTGCGATCTTCAAGTGTTCTGCATGCTCTTCAATGCTCCTCGAGTAAACTAGAATATCATCGATGAACACCATTATGAACTGGTCCAAGAACGGTGAAAAGATTCGGTTCATCAAGTCCATAAATATCGCCGGTGCATTCGTGACTCCGAATGGCATCACCAAATACTCGTAATGTCCATATCGAGTTCGGAACGCAGTCTTGAAAATATCCTCTGATTTAACTCGGATCTGATGATATCTGGATCGCAAATCCAGTTTCGAGAATACCCTCGCGCCACTAAGCTGCTCGAACAATTCACCAATGCGAGGGATCGAGTACTTGTTCTTAATAGTCACCCGGTTTAATTCTCGATAATCGTTGCACATCCTCCTTGTGCCATCTTTCTTCTTGACTAGAAGAACTGGAGCTCCCCAAGATGAATTATTGCTGCGAATCCAACCCTTCTCTAGAAATTCAGTAACCTGCTTCTTGACTTCTTCCAACTCCACTGGTGCCATTGGATAGTACGCCTTTGAGATTGGCGCTGCACCAGGAACAAGATCAATCGCGAACTCCACATCTCATTTTGGCGGTAAACCCAAGATGCCCTCGAACACGTCCATGAACTCTCAAACTACAGTTGGCGCTTCCTCCTTATCAACTTCTATTAATGAAAGAACACTGCTTGTCGGCCTAGCCCTAAACTCGACTGGCCCGACAGAACTGCTTCCTCCTGTGAAAACAAACTTCGGATGTTCGGGAATCTGGAAAATCACTTTCTTTGCTCTACTATCTACGTGAGCGTGGAAAGTGCCGAGAAAATCCATTCCCAAAACAACATCATAGCTGCCAGTATCGATCACCAAGAAATCTGCAAATAACTCCCGTCCGCAAATAACAACAGAACAATCCTTGCATTCGCTACTAGATATGATCTTCCCATTCCCAATGTGTATGTCCCAACAACTAGATAGGGTCGTGCAAGAAATCGAGTGTGCAATAATAAACTTGGACGACATAAAACAATGGGATGCTCCAGAATCGAATAATGCTAATGCGGGAAAATCTTGAACAAGTAGGATACCTGAAACAACTTCCTCTGAAGCCTTGGCCTCTTCAGCCGTCAGAGTAAAGCCTCGAGCTTGATTAGGTCCCTGAGTTATCTGCTTCTGCCCCTGAAACTGCCTCTGCAGTAGCCTCTGAACATCATCTTTCAAACGAAACTTCGACGGACAAGCATTGATAGTATGATCCGCTGATCCACAAACCAAACAAAGTCCCTGCATCTGTCGACACTCCCTCTGCACATGTCCGGGTAAATGGCAGTAGTCACAAATCATGCTCTTTCTCTGATTGGCTACGACGGGCTTCTTCATCGGTGCTACACCACGTCGGTTCACCTGAATAGCTCTGGTTATAGGCGCTCGGTTCGGCGTAAACCCCGGCTTCCATACCACAACTGCCTGCTGCTGCGTACCCTCAGTCTTCAATGATAAACTCTGCTGCTCCCTGGCTGCTTTAAGCACTTGTGAGAAAGTGGTCAATCCCAGAGATATAATGTGCCTCTGGATTTCCCCGTCCAAACTGCGCATGAATCTTCGTGCCCTATCAGCTTCTTTGGCCACCAAAGGTCCAGTGAATCAACTGAGCCGTGTCCACTCATCCGCATGCGCATCCAAGGATCCGCTATTCTGCTTCAAGCTGATAAACCTTTCTTCTATTTCTTCAGTGCAGTTTGCGGGAAGAACTTCTCCAAGAAACTCTTCGAAAAATCTGCCCAATTGATCGGCTTGGGCAAACGGGTCTCTTCCACAAGCCACCATTCATGGGCATAGTCTACCAATTGGATGCGTACAACATCCACTCTCTTATCCTCTGGAATCTGTGCTGCAACGAGTATATTCTCCGTATCAACTAGCCACTGCTCCGCTGGCAACGGCTCCTCCAAACTAGTGAAATGGATGGACCAAGTCTCCTGAAATCCGCCACGGTACCCACACGCTCTACTGGTTTGGCCGCAATATTGTTTACGGACTGCTGGACAGTCCACAAACCTTCCTGAAAAGTTTCGGCTTGCCGCTTCTGGTCCTCAAGCATCCCACGTATTACTCTAAGAAAAGCGGCGTCATCAACACGCCTCTAGTACGATCGTAAATTCCTGTCTGCCATGATCCTGCAACCAAGACACCGAAAAGGATTAGTATGATAACAAGATTCAAAACTTGCGATGATTAATGACCATAAATCAAGGATATGGATCAAGACTAGAACTCTAAGTTACTTAAATAGAGTACCGTTTTGTAACTATACCGCGGCATATAGTTACAATCACATAACTCCACTCAAGTCGCCCAAATCCTAGAGATAAACAATAGGGAACCCAAAGTCAAGTCGAGATGCAAAGTTGTTTGCATATCGTCAAGACAAAGGATCAAGAGAAAGATAAGATTCAAGAATCACGATAACAAGGTGGCAGGACATGTTCCTGATTACGAGTTTTCTGATTCGCGTATTGGGTCCAATACCCAACTACAAAAGAATCAAACCCGATTAATCTAAATCCTATGGCTCTGATACCAAACAAACCCTGTCACGCCCTGCTTCCAGAGTGCGCTAAGATTGGCATGTGACAAAGCCAACCATGCTACCTGTGGTTAGGAAATATCCCTCCACAGTCACATTACGGCAGTCTATAAGATATCAAGAACAGTAAAAATAAAATAAACTATCTAGTACATGTCCATGAGCCAGAATAAACGAGTCAAGAAATAATATGCGGAAGCAATAGATCCAATAAACAATAATAATCTGGAATGTACGTCCTAAATACGGGCTCACATCAGGAATGAAAATACTGAAAGAAACTAAACTAAAATACTAACAGGTCCTCACTGCTCGGCCTGTTGACTGAAGTACTCCTGAACGGCTTGCTGCAAAGGTAGAGGATCTGGGCCATGCAAAACCCAGACGTCAGTGTGTCATAATATCAACAATAATATAATCAGGGGTAGAAAAATATGCAGGCACGAGTATGAACAGTAATAAAGGTATAACAGTAACACGAATGTGGAACAGTGAAGGGTAAAAGCATATGTGACATGCAGTGGGTAATCTGGACTAAACTACTGGGTAACTACTCTCAATTCTATGAAATCAATTTAATGAATCGTCGATATAACTCAATAGTATCCCGTGCGTGCCCGGGACCACGGTCAAGACTCTCGGGCTGAATCCGAGACGTGTCGCTAGGCAGTAAACAGGTAACATGTACAAACGAATGATGTCAGCAGCAGCATCCCGGGGCTGGCCTAGCCCGTAAAACTGATCAGTATAAGCATCGAACTATCGAGTTACAAGTCAGGTTTCATCATTGATTTCCCCATACCCCCAAGTTATGTGTTCAAGTCAGGTATTGATAAATCTGAAGCTAATGCCAACACAGGATAGAGCAGGTACAGGTTTGTCTATACAGACAACAGGATATGTCCATCAAGACAACATGTCAGGATTGTCGGCATTAGAAACAGGATCAGGTATCAAGTTAAGTAATGATATATCAGGTCGTGTCAGGTAGTGTACATGTATCAAGTGGGTGCCCAACAGTAAAATGTAGCATTATTGAATCAGGGTAGAATACGGATGTACGATAACAGCATGGGTGTACAAATATCCACTAGGGGTTATACCATGACGAAGCAGGAGGCACAATATCAAGTATGGGGTACTAATGTATTAATAATATGAGTTAATGTAATATGGGGTGCAATTAAGTATGCAGAATTAATGGTATGTAGACACAAATAAACATGGATGCTCAAATAACTATCAGGGGTTACAACTACAGTTCCATGATTATGTAGGATGCACATTATCTAGCATGGGGTGTTAATGTAGAAGTAATATGAAACAACATGACATGGCATGCGAATAGATATAGAATTAATGGTATGGATGCACAAATATCGATTAGGGGTTACATTTACAGTTCCAATACTAAGTAGGATGCACTTTATTAAGCCTGGGGTGTCCTTACAATAATAACATGAACTAATATGATAAGTAGATGCAGCTACATGTATATTAAATGTTATGGATGCAAACGGGTATCCGAAAACTGTAAAACTTTAATATGGATTTATAATGTGATAACGGGTAACATTTTACTCATATAGATGCATAATATTATATCTAGCATGTAGCAAAATGAATTAGCATGCGACTAGATATGTAAATAATGATATGGATGCACACGGACGTCGTATAACAGTAAAATGGTAATGTGGGATGTACAACTAAGCAATATGAAATGTTATTATTCAATTGGGTGCATTATATAGTAGTATAGCATGTAGCAAGATCAACTTGCCTCGATTGATCACATGACGGATACGCACGGCACGTCCGACGTCGGTAAATCGTCGCAACGCACACGCGGCAAGCGGGACGGGTCCAAGCAAGGCAAGAGGGTGATCACGCAGGCAAGGTACGTTCACTGGATCGTCGGATCGGCAGTGTCGACGCAACTCTGGCGATCGCTGGAAAAGGACAAGAATCAAGAAAAAGAAAAAGAAAGAAAAAGAAGAGGAGGAAGAAGAAGAGAAGAAGGGGTTTGTGCTCACTGGGGTTGGTGCACAGGGGTCAAGAAGACGAGGTGTTGGTGTCGGGGTCACTGGCGGTGAGGTGCCGGAGAGGGTGCAGGGTGCAGGCTAGGGTTCTGTTGGTGTGGGGTTTAAGAAAGAAGAAGAAAAGGAAAGAAGGAGGAGAAGAGAATGAAGAGGAAGAGGAGAGGAGAATGGGGTGGTGACGGTAATGATGAGATGAAGGTCGTCGGCGGTGGAGATCGACGAGGTGAGCAGGTGTTGGGTGATAGGTTCTGTGGGGTGCAGGCTCGGGGAAAGGAGGAAGAAGAAGAAGATGACGACGAGGAGGAGGAGGAGGAGATGATGAGATGGAGGTGGTGGCGAGGTCGGGTTTTGAGGTCGTGGGCAGTGAGGAGTTAGGGTTAGGGTTTCGTTGTTTGGGTTTTCTCGTGGAGGCTCGGGGGTTTAAAAAGAAGAGGGAGAAGAGAATAGGAGGGAGGTGACCGTAGGATGTGTGAAGGGAGGTGAGTGGAATCGAGGAGCGAGCAGTGTTCGCGAAAGGAGAGAGGAAGCGCAAGAGGAGAGAGAAAGAGAGAGGAGAGACTGAGTGGGAGAGAGAGAAACAGAAAAGGAAAGAGAAAGAGAGAGGTGGGGTCCAAGAAAGATAAAGAGAGAGGGGTTGTAAAAAAACGTTTTGATTTTAATTTTAAAAAAATCTTTTCAGTTTTCTAAATTTTAACAGTGAATTAAATATTTAAATTATTATATTAATAAAATTTGATTTTCTGGTTAATACAAACTTAGTCCAAAACACGCCCGGGTCGGGTCTAAAAATTCAGATTCGAAATATGAAAAATATATGTGTTGACCAAAACTAAATTTAAATATCCGGGTAACAAAAATGCATACCCCCAAGAATGGATGCATGTACGTGCGCGTAGTCATCCAAACAAGTCCGTTTCACTGAACGGGACGAGAACAAGATGCGCGGATGCTACCACAGGGTTAGGGGTATCATGTAGGCCATGCAATATATTTTTTTAAAATATTTTATGTGACTTAAAATGTTATATTTAAAAATGCAGATGCTAGATAAATGCCAATATGCAGTATGTAAATATGGAAGTGCATGGATCCACGTAACAAGCCAGGATAAATCACAAACATGAATCAAGACTGGTTTCAAGCAAGCGGGTCGGTCGGATGCAAATACAAATGTCAAAATACACTATTCGCACTCAAAACACAGTAAATCAGAAAAATACCATAAATAAAGAAATACTTGAACTAGAACGGTATAATTGAACTATGGTGTTACAAGTGCAAAGTCTTACCAATGAGCTACAAGCTCTTGCTTGCTGTCCAAAAGTAAATTAAATACTAATAGTATTCACAGGAAATGTAAATACCCTAAGTATACATTAAATTTAAATCAATTTTATGTACACAAGAATTGGAGCTGTTACAGAAGGCATGTTGGTGTCTTTTGGCCTTGCGTATCTGAAAATGGCGGGTTTATTTACTCCATCAAAGAGATTATCTCTTGTGACGACGTGTACCTGTACGATCAGGGATGCAACGAGGAGACGTACCAAACGGTGATCGAGCGTGCGGAGAACCACTTCGGTCGTCTACTTCCCTGGCGGTCACCTCTCCTCCAATTGCTCATGTACGCGATTCAGAGGAGGTCCCCTGGGCTACACAATGTCTTGTCTCCGTAGCTGCTGGACGAGGCACTTGACAAGCTGCACATGCTTCATCACCACAGCCTGATCTCGAAGAGCCGGCGGGACCGATCGGTGGCTCTTCTTCTGGAGTGTTTCCAGAAGAGGTAGATCATGGACTCTTGCCCCGCGGGCGAGAGCTCAGGTGCCTCCGTACCTTCTCGGGTCCATAGGCACCATCAAATGGAGCAGGCTGAAGAGGTTGGGGCTTGGTTGGAAGAGATTTCGTCGGAATATCATCAACAATGCTTCCTCAATCCCCGGACCTCTCTGTTGTAATATATATTTTTGTAATAATACCTCTTAATCAATAAAGTTCTTCTTTTCTGAAGTGTGTTATTTCTTTTGCGTGGTTTACATGCTTTTCCAAAACGAACTCATGTGTCT